>JAPMOQ010037676.1:119468-171118 GCA_026543055.1 Argiope trifasciata | reverse complement strand
TTTATTAAAAAAGTTGATGGCTATTTTTATATTTTAATGTTTACGAAATATTATTAAGTATTATGTTAAAAAAATATTGCCTGGGAATTGCATTTTAAGATTTTATATTCTTTATTTTCCTAGATTATTTTTCTGTATATCTGCTATATATTTTTTCTGTTGATACAATATTAAATAATCCCTTTACCATATTCAATATCGAAATTTAATGTAATACAGATTTGAAAAAAAATTTCAGTGAAAGTAGAATGTCAGAATTTTATAAAAACTTGCCTGCCAAGTTTGAAAATATTCTAAAATTAAAGGATGATATATCCTACATATTTGAATCTAGCACATGCAAAAATCTAATTGTAGGGGAGTTTATTTTCTTTTATGAAGGAAAAATAAAATTCTACCAGAATTAGAATCTGGCATTTATCTTGAGTCGATTTGAAATTAATTTTTGCAGACAAGATATCTATCGAAATAGAAAAGATTCTAGTAAAGAGAAGTCTAGTGCCATGAAGAAATTCTTAAGGTCGGTTTACAGTCAATCATTTATTAGATTCCTTTAATATCACGCATGCGCAGAAGGAAGATTGTGCATACGCTGAAGGAGCTGATAACAGCAAGGGCTTGTTTCAAAGGGTCAAGTACTTTCTAATGTGCAATTTCCACGCACGTATGATCTTATTGGATAGATTGTAGCTATGAATGAAAACCTTACTTTTCTGTTGCTTTTGTGGTAAAACTTAAATGTTCAGTTTTGTAGCAAACATGGCAACATTTTGTCATGTTTACTACGAAAAAATTAGCCACGAGTCCGTTATCTTGGATGGGTGCTTTTAAGATGACAAATTGTCAGAAATACTATATTTAGCAAGAAATCGCTAAAAATGATTCATCTTAAGATGGACAGACATTGTATTTAAGACAGATTATTTTTGTTCTTATTTATGTGTTATTTTCGAAATAAATGTTTTTATGGAAATAAAAGACGGCTTCCTTTAAACGTAAGTTCTCCTTTACACCTACTACTCTAGATATCTACTCCATTTGCTTGTTATAAAATATCAATTAAACCAGTGTTAATTTTCCAGACGTTAAAGAAAGCATTTAGAAAAATCCCCGTACACTTTATTGATTTCCCATATTTGGAAATTAGAGAGCATAACTCACGGACTTTTTGTTTTTTTAATAACATAAAATGTCAATGAAAAGAATTTCAACAAACAATTTCCATTAAAAAAATAATAATCAATATGCCAATAGCTAACAATAAAACATCCATTTTACTATCGTGGAGAAAACATGAAAGAGATAAAACACTCTTTGTGAAATTAATGGAGGATTTTTATCATAATAATTATATCAGAATTATTTGCTTTTGTCACCAACATACCAAGCAGCATATTTATTATAAACGATGAATAATAGAGTGGATATTTCTAATAACAAAATTTTTAAGAGATATTATTTAACCTGACTGATGGAATAATAATTTACTGAGACCATATTATAAAGTGTTGTATCATTTAATTAATTTTAAAATACAATATTTCATTATATAAATATACACGATAACATTTATAAAAGAATGTAGAAAGAAAATTCTTCTTCTGAATATGTTTATGAAGATTTGTCGCCTCAAAGAGAAAGCTTAATTCTTTTTTTTTCCATTTGCAGAGGGTGATATCCCGACTGTTCAACGAATTTATTAACAGAAAATACAAAAGGCATTTTTTCGTCACTTCTAAGTATTGGCCTTTATTTAAAATAAGGAAATCATTCAGTCAAGTTCATTACTTAACGTTCTTACAATTTCCTACTAATTCTAATTTTATCTTTCATTTAAAAATCTCAAATTGTATAGAGATGGCAAATAATATAATTTCGAATTCAAAAATTCGAATTTGTCTTACAGCTAATAATTTGTTTTGGATGCTGCTTCAGGTTTTTGGACTACATATAGGAACATCATCACAAAGTACGAAAAACACTATTAGAATAATTCTTTGTCTTATTTTGAACATTGTCAGCCTGTCTTACAATATGGTAACATTATGTAACTTCTTGCATGATATACCAGAATTTTTTAAATCTTTCATATTTTCTACGATATATACTTTTCTAATCCCAGTCCTTTGGATTGTCATGTACAATCGCAAAGAGCGACATGATGCCTGGAACAAATTGAATTTTACCCATGTAAAGCTTTTCAAACAAGAACTGCATATACCTGGGACAATGAAGATTCTAGCCATTCTAATATTTTTGTCTTTACCAACGTATAGCCTAATTATTACTCTTGTATCTTGGAAATTTGAACCAGATAATTACTTGATGTGGACTTACGATCAAAGAGTAAAAAGTGAATACCTAAAGTTGGCAATATTATTTTCATTTATTTGTTTATATTTCTTGCCGATGATTGTATTCCCTTGCTACATAAACTTTTTGTTATGCGTAACGTATTATCAGTGTAGGTGTTTACTTGTTCACTATGAAAAGAAGTTGAGAAATTTTGAAGATTACATGGTGCCATTGTATTATGTAATATCTTATTTTGAAGTAACTCAACTTATTAATGGTATCAAAGATTTAATTTCATTACCTGCATTACTTAGTTGCATTTTTCCTTCTCTGCAGTTGATAATCATTTTGTCATGGTATTTACTTATGTCACAGCATTTTGTGAACATATCTGTAAAGTGTGAATTAGTATACCTCGGAATCACATCTGTGTTTTCAGCTTTGTTCTTACCTATCATTGCCTCAGAAATTCCTTTGAAAATAGAAAATATTAAAACAGAATTTGAAAGAATATATGTAAACAAATTAGTTCATTCCAGTGCTAAATGTCAGACCACGAGAATAATTAAAACAATGCTGAAAAAGGAGAATACAGAAATGACAGCTTTCAATATAGTGAATTTCAACAGAGGCTACATACTATCTTTATTTGGTGCATTGTTAACATATGGGTTGTTGTTTATTACTATAGAAAATAACACAAAATAGCTTCACTAACAAAATAAAATCTTGAAAATGTTTATTCTGATAGTTTTGCTATGTTTTAAAATAATTATCGTTATTAAAACTTTGTACTTTTCTTTTCAAAAATACTCTTTATCTTCCTATTGATTGAATGTATTGGTGTTATTGGGTTGTTCGGAAAGTCATTTCGTATTTTTTTGTCAAAATGAAAAGAAATTTTCGTTTAATGAATAAATTATTTATTAAATTATAAAATTGCCGTTCTGGTCTAATACCTTTTGCCATATTTTTGGTAGTAACGTGATTACACGCTCATAAAAGTTTTGGTTTTTGCTGTAAAAAAAAACTGATCGAGGTGGTTTTTGGCCTCCTCATTTGAAGGAAAAATTTTGCAAATCAGTTCTGGTACTGATGTACTGTTAACACATCTTCTCCACACATATTGGCTACTTTATTTCTGGCTTGAACAGCATTTTTACCTTTTATAACAAAAAAGAAAAAAATGACGAAAATGCTGTTTATTGCTCTCCATATTTAAAAGGGCACCATCCAAAAACTACTGCGAAGAATCAGCTGCACTTTTTCACACTCAAGCCTTGCTATATCAGCTCTTAAAACATAAAATGATTTTACGGTTTAAGTATGAAATTGGGTGCGAAAAATGCAATTAAATCCTTTGTCAGGAAAAAACGAAATTACTTTCCGAACAACCTAATAGTTATTTAGTGCATAATTGCATTCTACTGATATTATGAGAAAGATACCTAAGTTTTAAAAATTTTAAGAAATTTTGAGCTTTTTAAAAATCTATTATTAATAACTGTTCATTTCATCTAAAATATCTGGAAGACTGAGCTACGTTCGGCAATATAATATAAAAGAATATCGTGTTTCTTTTTGGAGAAAATATACGAATAACATATTATTGTATATGAATACTTTGCAATTTACCTACATATAAACTGGTCATTTAAATTAGAAAAATAGTGATTGCGCTTAATTTAACATCTTATTTGAAACAACCTGCTATATTACAGTATTCATTTGACAGTTTATCTTCTATTGCTTATATTTTTGAACTTACACTTTACACGCAATTTTATCATTGTTAAATCGAATCCAAAACGCCTCTATATGACGTTGTCAGCGCAAGAGAAGAAAGAAAAAAAGGCTCTTAGTTACAAAATAAGTGTTTTTCCTTTGTGTAAAATCGAGTTTTTTCTGCGAAGACACCTACATAGATAAACTTAAAAAGCAAAATATTCAATATAAATACATAAGTAAAAAAGTTCTTCAATCGAGACTTCAGTTGTTGACAGTTCAGACAGTTGGATTTTCATGTGTTTCAAAGATTTAGACTTGATTTTAACGGATAATTAATCGAGGTACAGATGGAAACTTACCGAACTGAAAGGCTCCATGAAGGCATCAATTAACTTAAAAAAAAATATGGTAAATAATCTATTTTCTTAAAGTATTATTTTCCTCCTTACATTTTTTTTGGGGGGGGGGGAACTTCTTCAGAATGAAGAATGGTTGATACGTTTAAAACTAAAAGAGCAAAACTCGCAGAAGTCGTAAGACGCTTGTTTTTAACCTGGTAATTTTAGATTTTCTTTTCTAAAAATTGTAGCATTAAAATACAGGGTTTAAAGATATTTTTTAAAATTTTTTTCATCAATAATACTAATTTTCTTCATTTTAAGACATCGAGAATATATTTGATAAATAGTAAAAATTGATGGTAAAAGTTGATTTAGTTCCTATTTTGCAATGAATTTATACAAACCTCTGTTAGCTGTAGATGTGAAATGATCTCTGTGATATTGTTCGATATTCTGAATATCGTACATTATCGTGAAAGCGGAATAATATTGTGAAGCATTTTGTATTAACAGGAAAACTTCAACTTTTTAAACTGCCTTTAAATAATTTCATATAGAAATATCTATTAATTTTATAGCATCAGAATATATTCAATTACTTTGATTTGAGTCAACCTGAAATTTGATAAGTATCAAATTAGATATACGTTTCTTTTTTCAATTCCTACTATCAGTCCACACTTTCCATATTATATATATATATATATATATATAGTTTAAATTTTCAATCGTTAATAGAATACTTTTTACTCATACATTCAAGTTCAAATACATTTTTTAAACTTGTAGCAGATTACACATGATATTAATACATTTTTTTTCAAATAATTATTCCTTCACTAAATTTAATTAATTTTAATGCGTTAAATAGAGTTTTAGCTATTTGTAATGAAAATTGAAATCAGCAGGCAGTAGCACAATCAATAAAATGCAAGGTTTTAAGTACAGTAATTTTCCCGTGAAGATGAAGAATGCGAGTTTAATTCTTGCAAAAGTCCATAATTTTTTGATGCTTAATAATTTTTTTGATAGTTATTTAATAAAAAATAACTAAAATAAAATTTTTCTTTGTCGTTGACCTAAGTAGGAATGGAATTTAAAAAAAGATTACTTTTTTGTGTTAATTCATCAATTAGCAATACAATATTAATTTTTTATGACATTGGAAATATATTTAATGAGCAGTTAAAATTGATGGTAAAAGTTGATTAAATTCATATTTTGCAATGAACTTTTATAAACGCCTATTAGCTATAGGTATTATCCAATATCTATGATATTGTTCAATATTCTGAATGTTCGTATATTATCGTGGAAATTTCGGAATAATATTGTGGGACATCTTGAACTATTAGGAATAGAAGAATTTTTCTAACTGCCCATTAAATAATTTCATATATATAAATTTCTAAATCAGAGCAACATATTTAGATATTTTTTTCTGAATCAATTGAAATTTCGTTGATAATCACCCAATTAGAGTGTTGTTTTATAAACGCAATTCTAACACATTGAATCTCGGACTTAAATGTTCCATTGGATGAAATATCAACCTTTCCCTTTTCGAAATAGGCTACTGTATAAAAATTCGAACAAGCTGCCTTTTTATCGGATATCATCTTATCAAACACTGGAGCCACTCTTAATTCAGCATATTTGATGATATCATCTTTATGTGTTGCCAATCCAGAACTGATAAAAATCTTTTTTACTTTTACAGGTTCTCTTAAAATTACATCAAATGTATCGTTTCTTTTCGGGGCACTTCCCCAAAAGTACTTATTAGAATCGTAGTAACATAATTCCGGATAGTGCTTTTTATAGACTCCTAAAGTGGTAACGATATCAGCTGGAGGGTTATTAAAATGATAAACTCTGGAGGCACCTGTGAAACTTCTATCTTTGACTTTTTGTACCTTGCCTTGGAGGGAAGAAAACAAACCAATATGCTGGAAGAGTCCTGGTATTCTTCGGGTTACAATGGTTTTACTAGGTACTAAAAGATCTAAAAACTGCATGATCAAAAGATCTACAGGCTTTTCAAAATGAAACAAAATTAAGAATTCTCTTAGTTTATTCAGGTCCTGGTTTTTGAACAGTCTCCCAATGATAAAAAAACTGGAAAATGTCAAAGACACCCAATCAGAATTCCCTTTTTCTTGAACAAACTTCCTAATGGACGTCACAAAACGGGGCGTGGTTACCACATCGTCTTCCAGTATTAGAAAGTATTCAGAAATATTCTGAGAATACATTAACAAAACAGCGAAATCCAAAACCTGTTTTGATCGCCATTTTATTCTCTCCATGGAATCGTTGAATGTTCTTCTAGTTATATTTTCTTCGGGATAAAATTCAGGTAAAATTTGATACAGCAACAACAAACCTGATTTAATACTGCTGGCAAACTTGGAAGCAGTTTCCTTTGCCCTTTTTTTTCTGATATCGCCATCTGTATCAACATAGAGAACAAGAATGGTAACATTTCGCTTTTCAGTATCATCCATACTGTCAATAACTGATTGTAAAGTTTGGTGTAAATAGTTTTCCTTTTTACGTGAAACAGTTGGGATTCCTATCGTGAGGTACTTTTTGAACGGAGGCACTGTTCCGTACATCTTTGTGGTTTCCATCTTCGTCTTAGAGAGTGATCCAAGGTTGATGGGTTTGGCTTTTGCATTCTAGAATCATAAAAAATGTATGTTTTTTATATAACAAATAAGAAAAAAAGCCTCAAATAATAATCTCTATTAATAATAAAGATAAATGTGTTTATTTGTATTCTAGTTGCACATTGGCGGTTTACAAGCCAGACAGTTTGATCCACATCTTCAAAATTTGGCATTTATATCTTGTATGGGGAAACTGCACATTTGAAAGTGATTTTTTTTGGAATTTTAATTAAAAATTATATTGAATTCTGGCGATACTAGCAAAAACAAAGATAAATTTTACTATTTAATTTTTTTAAATAAATGCTTTTTAACACTAATCGAATAGTCATAGAAATCTTTCTTGTATTTCGGCAATTTCGCAGACCATCTGATCTACTCTTTCCAAATTTGGTGCAGGCATGCCTTGGAATATGAGAATGTGCACCTCAAATCAATTTTCGGTTGAGGGGTGGATTTTAATTTAAAATTTAAAAATTGTTTTCAAAAAGAGCTATTTAATAGTCATTTGAATTTTTACTGAATTTTGAAACAAATTTTTTATATTTTTTTCTTTAGTTTCCAACAACAGATCAAATTTAGCCCTGGAACTCAAACTGTTTCCATTTTTCATAATCGTTTAATTTTTCATACCATTATTGATCGGTAAGGTAGAATGATTCTATTTAATATCTAAGTATTTTACGAAAAATAAATCCCAAAATTTTCTCGGGAAGTATTGAAATTCTCTTTGGCAGAACAACCCGTGAAATTTGGGAATAATATTCTGTATAATAATGAATCCGAAATGCATTTATTAGGACGAAGAATTTAAGTAAAATAGTCACAAAGTTTTAATTCAAGTCTTATCAATGATCACTGTTTTAAAATAATCGTTTGTCAACCAATTTCGTTTAAATTAAACTGTATCTTTAACATAAAAAAATCAATTTAGTGTCTGATTTCTGATATTCTTTTGTTAAAATTAATCTTTATATTTTTGCCATTTTAAGGATGCTTTCTGAATGTTTTTATGTACTTTCAATTTTTTAAAACTTTTTTTAATGTCCTAATCGATTTCCAGATCTTTCATTTCCAAAGAAATATCATTATTTATTTAATTTTTTTTTTGTCTTAAATGCTCTAAAACATTCTTAAAGCCGATGTTTGTCAAATCTCTGAATGCTTGTGTTAAAAAGTTTAGACAGTTTTCTAAAAAAAATCTTTCAGTTTTTGAGATAAAATTTTATTCCTTTCATTGCTAATTATTCATTCATTTTTGTCCCAAAAATACATGCATTAAAAATTAGTTCAAATTTTATCTTGTGTAAAGAAGAGAAATATTGAATTCACAGATTATGATTTTCACATTATCGGAATCTGAGTACACTTTTTTAAAGATTTAAATAATGGAAATTCTGCAATGAAGCTTTCAAAAATTGAAAGCTGTGGGAAATAAGCAAGTTAAAAAAGCTTGCAATTAGTTATTGCAACAAACAAGTTAATGTTGGTGGCAATTGTTGTAAGCAGAGATTAGTAAATAGAATTTTTTCTACTTAATACTTATTTTCTTTTTACAAATATAGGTGCTTGAGATGGAAACCATTGTCAACCATCTTGTCTTGATGGTCAAAATTCGAAGTACAAATAATTTACAAATTCATCCTAAACAATTATGACAGAATTCTGAGACTAGTGGCATATTCAGCAAACAAAGTTTTTCAATATCTGAAACAAATTTAAATAACCGGTATTTTGAATTATTAATAAAAATTGGCATTGAGAGTCTTATTATTTGGACGAAAAAATAAAACCATTTTTATATATTACAGAAAACACTAGGTGGTCATAAATCAAAAGGGGAAAATTTACATATTCATTCTAAGTAGTTATGACAGAACCGGGAAATTTGTGATGTATCCATGAAAGAAGCCCTTTCAAGAACTGCATCTATCTAGAATAATTGACATTTAGCATTAATATTGCAACAACCAAAAAAAAATCGATGTTTCCAAACTTTTTTCATTCAAATTTTCAAAAATCTTAAGTTTTCTCTAAATCCAAATATACAATTTTCAAAACTTTTTTTTTCTTGCATCTGAGTTTATCATCATTCAAAGGCATAAAGAATTATATGAACGAATTTTGGTCCAAAGTCCTTCCACCAAAATTGGCGATCTGTGTCAAACTTTAGAAAAAAATTTATTCAATAAAGGATTGACTATTTATCTCTTTATTGTGTATGTCAATCTCATATATCTTGTACGAAAGATTTTTGCGTATCTTTTGCATCAAATTTTCTAGTATGTATCAAATTTTGTATTAAATTTATCAACTGGAATATTGTTTCTTGAGAAAAGGGTGCAAAACTATGCTGAAAAGGACATTTCCGATTCGCCAATGATGCCAAGTTGCCAATGCTATGAAATAGAATGTTTGCTAAAAATCCATTTGATTTTTTTTAAATATAGAAAAATGGGAGAAAACATGCAACAGCAATTTTATTGATTCAGTTGCTGAGTCTCGAAAACAGACCTTTAAGTTTATATCCGGTTATGTTATCGATTTGAGAATATTCGGCTTTAAATAAAAATGCTTTTAATTTGAAAGAAAATTTTAATTAAAAATTTAATGACATTAAAAAGATTTATAAATAAATTATCAGTTTTAACCCAAGTAACCTTACAATTCACTTTAAAAAATTTCAATCTAAATAAATGTTTTTGGCATCGGAAATTCACATATAACTATAGAAAAATAAAGAAAAAAAATTTGAAATTAAAAAAAAAATTAAATTTAAAATTATATTCTAAATTCTTCTTCTATTTTAAAATCTATTCTACATTTCTATTCTGGACATTCTAAAACTAAACTTTATATTCTGAAAAATATTTTGTTCATTATTAGCATGAAAAATATATTATGTATCAAAGTTACCAAAAGTGCCACTAGACTTCTAAGCAATCTTTAAAGTTTTACAAGCGAAGTGTCGTAAATTGGTGATGGCTCGGAATAAAACTCGGGACCTTTTTATTAGATGTCTAGTAACATAACCACAAGACAAAAGCAATTGCTTTTGTGTTGTAGATGTTATCTGACATGAATTTACCGCCACAGAAGTTATTCCGTTTGATTATTTGGGTTGCTACATTAGTAAGGAATTCATAAAGCGGGTTAAAATGGCTTTTAACCTCAATTTTTCTTCTTGTTTGTTAGAGAATATATCACAGAATATGTAATACCATTTATAACAAAGTTGGAAAACAGATATATAATAGACATAATAAAAATACTCATGGATATTGTCTCAAATACATACCTTAACTTTCATCAAGAGATTACATTGTTTACAAAGAGAAACGGCTTCATTTATTGCTGATTCACATTTTTTATTTGATAAAGTAGGTTCACTCACTGAAAAGATAGGTAAATAAAAGATAAAGGTAAAAGAGTTTAAGGGTCGATCTTATTTTAGCCCACCTTTGGCGAATAATAAGAATTTTTTAGCGAAAGGTAAGAATTCTTTTTTTTTAACCTTTTAATTCAAATACTTTCGATTTGGCAAGATTTTGAAAAATTGGCGAGATTTTAAAAAAGTCGCCAGAGGTGGGCTAAAATAGGATTTTACCGAGTTTAAGGTAAAAGATAAGGAAGGATATTAATATATATATATTATATATATATATATTGCTAATCTAAAGCTAAAATTTTTGATAATGGTTAGTTTAAATATTTACAGACTTTTTTTAACCAATTTAATCATTTTGTTATTAGGTAGAGACATGCTGTTGTTATGGTTTGAGACTTTTGAAGACACAAAATGCTCGGGCAGAAAAGTGGATATTTATCGCTTTTGGGGCATCGTTTTGTTTTCCTAAAATGATAAAGAAGGTTGTCTCATTTACCGACTTATCGTCAAAAAATGTTACACCTTGGCGCAAATGTTTGCCTTGTACCCGATTCTCCTCTGACTAATAAAGAGCCCCAAGAGGTTATCGTTCGAAGAATCAGATAGAATAAAACAGGAATGAATAGGAAACAGCGAGAGGAGGTATCGAAAATTAAATTACATATATGAATTTTCAACCTCTCTAGCTGTCAAAAAAGTTTTGGAACTCGTACTATTTTGAGATTTAAAAAAAACCCATCGCCTTTCTAAAAATTAACGATTGCGTAACACAGTATAATCATAATATTCCAAACAAGTGTAAGTCGGATTTTAGCCAAAACAATTTCTGGCTTCGAGATCAGGGCCTCATGCAAAATCTTATATTCTTGTGATTGTTTCAACCCGATTTAAACTGGTTAATGATTTTAATTAATCAAGAGAACGGTGACTCAATATAATAATGCTCGTACATGATAATGAAATTTACGATAGCAGATTTGAATTTTATTTTCTAACTGAGACAAAATAACAAACTTTTCGACATTATTTGTTTTGATTAGAATCGATTTCTCACTGAGGAAAGCGAATTCAGTTGAAATATATATAATATGCCTCTTCGCCTTGCTCAAAGATGCTGTTGATAGCTCAGTGGTAAAACTCATAAAACTCAAAAATAACTCACTAAAAACTCACACGCACGAACACTCAACTTTATTCCAACTAACAAAACACAGAAGAGAACTCACTTTATTTCAAAGCACAATCTCTTCACCTCACTTCACTTAACATTCCGCCGCCCGTTGACATGTTCACATTCAACTAATTGTTAATCATCTCACACAAAGAACAAAATTTCATTAAAATACAATAAAATATTAAATTGCAATAAAATTTTAAACATTATAAATTACAGTAAAATATTAAATATTACACTGTTGAAATTGATCAAACTATGAACAAGATCACAAGCATCACTATTAAACACAGAAAAACAATTAGAGTCATTGGAGTTAGTGAAGGCTAGTTCATCAGAAAAATCATTCTGGAAAGTGGCTGATGGGATTTCCCTCTCTGGATAGCCTCTACCGGTCAGGAACTCAGGACCATTCCACCACAAAGAGTTCTCAGACAGTTTGTCAGGATCCACACCTCTCGAGATCAAATCAGCTGGGTTATTGTGAGAAGATACATGTCTCCACTGGTTCACCTTGGTTGCTGCCTGTATTGATGCAACTCGGTTTGCCACAAAGGTTTTTAAGTGACAAGGTTCTTTTTGCAGCCAACATAAAACAATCATGGAGTCGGACCACAAATAAGTGTTGGTTATATTAAGTTTCAGGGCGGAAATCACTCTAACCACTAATTTAGAAAGTAGAACTGCTGCACAAAGTTCCAATTTTGGAATTGTCAGACGTTTTAAGGGTGACACTCTGGACTTACTAGCAACCAATTTTACAGACACTTCACCAGTCTTTGACTGTGATTTGCAGTAAATCACTGCTCCATAAGCGACTTCACTCGCATCTGCAAAGCCATGTATTTCAATTAAAACTGGGCTCGGTAGTAATATACACCTTTCTACTCTAACACTATTGATAAATTGAAGGGCTGATGAAAATCGTAACCACTCGTCCTTTTCCCTTGTAGGTAGATGATCGTCCCAGTTTAACTCTAGTAGCCATAGCCGTTGCAAAAATATTTTTGCTCTTGTAACCATTGGACCCAAAATACCGAGTGGATCGAAAATACGAGCTATGGTTGACAAAACTTGGCGTTTTGTCACACCTATATCTTCACTCGACACCTTGAAGGCAAAACAGTCTTCTCTTGATTTCCAAATAACACCCAGCGCTTTGGTTTCTTCTGCATAAGAGCATGGATATGATTCGCTATTTACTGCAAGCTCTGCGTTGTTACTGCACCATTTATGCAAAACCATCCCTCCTCTACCCAATATCTCAATCAACTCTCGTTGGAGCGCTTTTGCAGATTCTATACAATCAGATCCGGAAAGTACATCGTCCATATAAAAATCATTCTCTAACACTATTGCTGCTGCAGGATATCTCTTTCCCTCATCAAGCGCAAGTTGTCTCAGGGTTCTCATTGCCAGGAAAGGCGCACTGGTTGTTCCGTATGTTACTGTAGTCAACTCGAAAGTTTTTATAGGTTCATGAAGGCTTTCCTTCCACAATATTCTTTGTAGCTTTCTTTGATCAGGATGAATTGCAATTGCTCGATACATTTTCTTTATATCGGCAGTGAAGGCAAAACTGTGTTTTCTAAATCGTAACATAATTGAAAACAAATCCTCTTGAATGACGCCCCCATTGTATTGTATAGAATTTAAAGATTTCCCCTCAGGGGTTAACGAAGAAGCATTGAATACAACTCTTAAGGGTGTTGACCTACTTTTCTCCAATCCTCTGTACACTCCAAGGTGGGGAATGTAATATGATCCCTTTTCTTCCTCATTTTCATGGATTTCAATCATATGACCCAACTGCTGATATTCTCTCAAAAAATCCGAATATAACTTTAAATACTCGGGCTCTTTTGCTAATCGATTCCATAAGGAATTTAGTTTTTTAGATGCAATCTGTCTGGAACTTCCCAAAGTAACTGGATCTTCTTTCAAAGGCATCTTAACAACGTATCTACCAGATTCATCTCGTGTGAAAGTTTTTGCGAAATGTTCTTCACAAATTAATGTTTCTTTATTTTGAGGCTTTTCAGTCTCAAGACTCTCGATTTCCCAAAATTTTCTAAGTGTTTTGTCTAAATTAGTTCCGTCCCTTATAAGTCCACAATGAATCCTATTCTTTCCCTCTGTAGGAATTTTTCCCGATACTACAAAACCAAAAACAGTGTTTTGAAGAATAAGATTAGAATTATTAATGCGAATTTGGCCTGGTCTTAACAGCTCATAAAAAATCTCGGCTCCAAGTAACATTTGAGCTTTCTCGGGTAGATTAAAATTGTTGTCAGCCAAATTTACGTTAGAAAAATCTAGTCCTGAAATGTCAATAGCATTAGAAGGAGTTTTACCAGTAGAAATTCTTGGGACTACAAGAAAATCTAAATTTTTGATAAAACTGTTATCCTCATTACAAATAGATGCATTCACTCTGAATTTTATTGTCAAGGATATATCATTAATTCCTGAAACTAGAACATTAATTCTTTCTCGTTTTAAACGCAAAAGCTCAATTAAATCACTAGATAAAAAATTTGATTCACTTCCCACATCCAGCAAACATTTAACTTTGTATTTATTTCCTGCCTCATCCATTAAATAACATACTGCAGTTGAAAGCAACACCGTATTCTTTTTATTTGAAAAACTACTCATAAATATTTTCTCGTTATAGACGAATTCTTCCGCGTTCGCGTTCAAGGTTGCTGAATCAGCAGTTTGGTTAGAATCGACCGTTAAAGCCACGCCCTTTGAGTTTTTATTTCTTATCGATGAAAATGATTCTTTTTCGCTCTCAGCAGTATTAATTTTTGGAAAATGCAAAGACTTATGATGACGCCGCCTGCAAAAGCAATTAATCTTTGATCTGCAATTTGAAACTAGATGCGGGTTCAAACAACAAAAGCATAACTTCTTATTTTTTACAAATTCTACCCTTTCCTGTACACTTAATTTTAAGTAAGACTGGCAGTTAGCCAAAAAATGGGCTTCATTACAAAATGCACAATTTGCAGTCCTAACATCCGATAAGAATACTTTAGATGCATCTTTTGCAGGTTTTGAATCCGATAGAAATACTTTAGTAGTATTTTTGTAACCTCTAACAAAATTACTTTCGTTTAAAGGTTTTCCACGAGAAGTAAAAAACAAATCACATTGTTTTGCAAGCTCCGTTGGCGCGAACCAACTCTCTCCTTGTTTTATACTTATATGCGCTGCTGTTTCTTTATCCAAAGTATGGAATATCTTATCCGAAACAATTAATTGCTTTAGAGTTTCAAACTCGGTAACTTTTCTTAATTTTAAATAGTACTCGAAATTTGTAGAAAGCCGCGAGGCAAATTGCACATGTGATTCATTTATACGCTGCGCCTTCTTGAAATTTTCCAAACAAGCCTGGGCAGTGGGTTCAAACTCTCTCAGAACTATCGATTTCACTACCTCATAATTATTTATTTCGTCATCCTTTATGTAAACAATAATATTAGATGCACGCTCACCCAGTAAATTTAAAAGGATTTCTGCTTTTAGATTATCAGGCACATTTTTCGTAACGAAGGCTCTTTCTAGAGACGAAAAAAAGAATCCCCTTGATTCTGGCTTCCTAGGAACATTAATTGTTAAGGTTTTAATACTTTTAATTAAAACATCCAATGAGCAACTGTGCCTATCACTCTCTGTTTCATCTAAACTTTTGCTGCTATTACAGCTCGAGTGGGTTTTCGACAATTCCAATTCGAGTTTTATTCGTTCCATTTTAATTTTCTCAATTTCAAGAGTTCTCATACTTGTCTCTTCGTGAGACTTTCTTTCACTCACGATACTATTAACATAGTCCAATACAAAATCTTTATCATTTTCATATGCTTTGGATTTTAAAATAAGCTCTTTTAGTTCGCTTACCTTTGCATTTGACGGCACATTGTCGCAGAACTCCTCTGCGACCTGCTTGAGGTCTTCTTTTATGCAATTCCTAAACATTTTTTCTCAAATGAATCTCAGTCGCATAATTTACTTAATTACTCCGGTTCGACGGACCAGATGTTGATAGCTCAGTGGTAAAACTCATAAAACTCAAAAATAACTCACTAAAAACTCACACGCACGAACACTCAACTTTATTCCAACTAACAAAACACAGAAGAGAACTCACTTTATTTCAAAGCACAATCTCTTCACCTCACTTCACTTAACAGATGCCAAGTTGTTAAAATTAGAAATCAAGATGGCAGACAAGTTAAACAATAGTGTGAATATTGCTGTTAAAAGAACTACTTGACTATCTTGTTGCGTTACCATTTAGACTACAAATTCAAAAGAGACATTAAAATAGAATTCATATTTTAGATGACCATATGACCAATTTTAATTTTAATAATTACCAGCGGGTGACCGAGTTTCGCTCGGAGAAAACAGGTATCGAAGCTAAATCGAAGATTTAAATTTTCAATTGTGATTTATCAAAACAATACATGCCATAAGAAAATTTGTGAAACCATTGGTGAAAAGATAACCGGTTAAAGTGCACCATTGTAAACTATTCTAAGCAAAGTTAGAGTTTGGAAAGGGAACTATTCTATACAAAGGTAAAGTAAAGGTAAAGATTGAAGTGTGTTGAAGTTCAATATTTTTGACAAATTTATTTAGAAAAATCAAACATATATACATACATAAGAAACATATTATAAATCTATAATAGCATAAACATAAAACTTTATTAGTTCGCCATATTGGCTATAGATGGCAGCACGTTACCGTTTGAAAATTTAAGTAGCCATTATGGCGAACTAATAAAGTTTGAAAATATCCTATCTGTAACTCCGAACTGCTTGACCGTAGCGCTTCAAAACCGACGCCAATCGATTCCTCGTGGCCAAAAACCCCCGACCCCCAAGTTTACCGGAGTTTATTAATTCTGGGGCGATTTTCGACTTGGCAACCATTCCTCGAATTATAGTATTAGATTTATTTTGCATATTGAGCTGATTATTACTCGTCACTATCAGATATTGTAGAAACCTGACTGGTTACGAGATTATTTTTGTTGTATATTTCTTGTATCTGGCAACTTCTATGAATTTTTGTCTTATAAAATTTTATGTATTTTGATGTAACGTTTTTGTATGCTTCGTAGTTTTAGATATTCGAGAATGTAATTCGATGTAGTTAAAGTAAATTAAAAACTTGTGTAATTTTAAAGAGCACTGAATTTGATATACTACATCACATGAGTATTGAAAAATAGGAATATTGATCCATAATAGAGTTTGGAGATCGATATCGGACAGTTATTAAAAAAAAAATCAACCACAAAATAGAAATGGCAATTAATCAGGAACTATTGAAATAAATCGTATTACTTTATATCAGTTTCTCACCTTATAATATGCCTGGTAATATGCTTTTTGAGATTCTGCTAGACAAATTGTTAGAAATTATATCAATGAATTTGATATGAAGCTAGGTATTTTGGAGGATGAGAAAGGATTTTCATTGTTATAAAAATTCGTATTAATTGCTTTTTCGAAATTTTCTAACGTAACTTGCGAAAATGTTAGAGCAAATAAATATTTCTTTTACCATCTTAAAATTTAAAAAAAAATTGTTCATATCAATTTATTACGGTATAATTTTTTGTTTAATTTTGTAATCAATCAAAGGAGAATTAAATTTAATAAATCATCTGACAACTTAATCTTCTGTGGTGTGTTCTAGTTTTTAGTGATCAGCTCATTCGCCAGACTGAAGATTGTTGAAAATTTGTAATGAAATATTTTAGATAACTTCCTTTTAATTATTTTCTCCGAAAAATATTTTTTAACTTCAAATTTTTGTAGGCATGTAAACATACTCTTTTAGAAGCCTTATATCCGTCTGTTAAATGTGCTGTGCATCTTCCTCATTTTCTGTTATCTTACCCAGGTAGTACAACCTGTTGCAGAATGTTGTTTAATATCTCGAGAGATATATGATATTAAATGATATATGAATATATATGATTCATATGAAATATTATATGATATTAAACAATATTCTACAATTTTGGAAATATCCTTATCTTTTATACCGATTTTAAACAATATTGTGTAATATTCGTGTGCTACTAGGGCAGGGGTAGGCAACACGACGCCCGCGGGAGCCATGGCGCTCCGATCGATTTTTAATGCGCCCTCGCTGGACTAATGTAAATGTATGATAGCCAGAGCGATTTAATTACTCTTGTCAAACGGCGATGTACAGCAAGTAGTCAGTTGAGTTTAGGATTGTGCATAGATTAGCAGTTTGCTAACCGTGAGCGTATCTAATAACACGCACGTATTTTTTGTTAGTGTGTAATCGTATTTGGAATAGATCATGCGTAGACCGTGCATTTAAAACTACTAAGTAATCCGAAATAATTCATTTCTTTCAAAACCCTTCATGGATAAATGTAAAAGAAAAAGAACATATTATTTTAACGATGAATGGGAACATCTATATTGTTTCGTTGATTACAAAGGGAAGTGTGTTTGTTTGTTGTGTAATAATAGTGTTGCGATTCCCAAGAAAAGTAATATTGAAAGACATTTTAAGACCGTTCATACCAATTTTGATAGTGACTATCCAATGAACTCTGAAATTAGAAGAAAAAAATTATTTCCTTAAAATCTTCAATAACTAACCAGCAAAGTTTTTTTACTAAACCACTGCAACAACGATCGCGTCATATAAAATATCGCATTTGCTAGCTAAGAATAAAAAACCATTTACAGATGGAGAATTAGTGAAAGAAGCCATGTTTGAAGCTGCTGATTCACTTTTTGAAGAATTTAAAAATAAACAGGAAATAGTTTCAGCTATAAACACGTTACAATTATCAGCACGAACTGTTACTAGAAGAATTGAAGTAATTGCGGAGAATTTGGATGCTGAATTAGCAAATTATATGGAAAATTGTATTTTCTTTTCGCTACAGATGGATGAATCGACAGACGTGACAAATATATCACAATTAGCAATTTGCGTGAAGATGGTATTTTCTGATTTTACAACAAAGGAAGAATTCCTTAAAGTTCTGCCATTAAAGGGAAGCACCAGAGGAGAAGATATCTTTTCTACTTTTAAAAAGTATATTACAGATGTAAAATTACCTGTACAAAAGTTATCGTCAATTACAACAGACGGGGCACCAGCGATGACTGTTAAGAAAAAAGGATTTATTGCCTTATGTAGACAAGATTCCTTATTCCCAAAATTTATTTCTTATCATTGCCTCATACATCAGGAAATGTTATGCGCAAAAACAATCGGTTTTCAACACGTATTTACGATAGTAACAAAAATTATTAATTCCTTAAGATCGGGAGCTATGCAATACAGATGGTTTAAATTACTTTTAGAAGATGAGGGTGCTCAGTTCACAAATCTTTTACATACTGAAGTGAGGTGGCTGAGCAGAGGTAAAATACTTGAGTGGTTATCATGCTTTTGCCACGAATAAAGGAATTTATTGCATCAAGAGGTGAATTTTACGAGCAATTAGAAAATAAGGATTGGCTAATCGACCTCGGATTTCTGACAGATATAACGGCAAAGTTGAATGAATTAAATTTAAAAATACAAGGAAGAAATCAGCATATTGCTGACATGATTAGTGCAGTAAATGCATTCAAATGCAAGTTAGTGTTGTTGAAATCCCATTTATTAAAAAAATCATTATCACATTCCCCAAATATAAAATATACTGTTGAGAGTTTAAATTTGAATAATGAAAATTTTACTGCTACATCAAATTTTGAAATTACAGATAAGCTAAAAGAAGAGTTTTCTTCTAGATTTGAAGATTTTGCAGCATTAGAGCCCGTTCTAAGATTTTTCATAAATCCATTCGATGTTACTGAAGATGATGTCCTTGAAATAGCTTCAGTGTATAACGAGCTTCATAATATCGAAGACCTAGAATTGGAAATAATAAACTTGCAAAGTGATATTATTTTAAAAGCGCATAGTAATGATAAAATGTTTTGGAACTTAGTCGATGAAAATAAGTATCGTATTTTAAGGAAATGTGCGCTAAAAATTTATTCATATTGTGCAACAACATACAATTGCGAGGTTTTTGTTCTCAAATATGAAATATTTGAAATCGAAATACCGAACAAAGCTTAATGACTCCCATTTAGATAATTGTTTAAGGACCGGGAACTCTAAATATATCCCAAATTATAAGAAATTAGCTGAAAATATGGACACCCAAGTTTCTCACTGAATTATATGTATCATTATGTATGACACCAACAAAATAAAGTTATAAAAAATCTGTTTTTTAATGCCTATTTATACCTGTTGATTATCTATAAAATATGCGCCCCCGGTGATTTTCAAATTTAGTATTGCGCCCTTAAGGACAAACAGGTTGCCGACCCCTGTACTAGGGTATCTAAAGTTTGAATTTTAATTTGAAACAGAAGGAATGGAACTGCAAGTAATACAAAACGTTCCCCAACAAAATTCCACTTCCATTAAGTCTTTAAAGTCAACGGGTTCGTCTTTAGTGGGTGTGTAGAAGCAGGCAACAGGGCACAATAACAAATAACGACGTTTGTTAACACGCCTACACAGACGACAAAATACAGCCGAGATATACACAAGCCATTCACAGTAGCACACTAAATAGGAACAAATGGCATCTCACATGTAATAATTTGTAGCAAACAACCACAGCATACACAGCAGCCAAACAGAATTAAGCATGGAGAAAGAAATTTGCTTGCTGTTCTCCACTGTCTCCTCGCTTTAGCTGTACCCAATTACGGATTCATTAACGTATGCATACATATGCTATCATATGCTTAGCTATAGATGCTTATTGAGCATTGGATTCAAAAATCAATTGAAATCTGTTTCAGTGAGTTTGAAACATTGTTTTTGCAGACAATATGGTAACCCAAACAAACAATATGTATTTACAGTAATTGTAATGTTACTGTTTTATATATTAATACCGGGTTTACATCACAGTTATAAGATGGCAAATAGACGACGCATGCGTAGAACGGTTGAAAAATGCTGTTCTATTGATTACAAGTCATTGTCCAGATGGAACAACTACAAGCCGCTGTATTATATATATATTTTTCTTACTGAAATGTGTTTGTAGAATTGGGCCTTTTTTTTTTGGTGTAAAAAAATTTATTCCGATTAACTCCGACATTTTTTACTCTTTGCTGATGCGAGTTTGTACTTTCTCCCATTTTATTTGCCGTTTGTTTTCTGAATTTTCCAAATTTAGGTATATTAACATTTTTTTTTTTAATTTACCGTATTTCTTTGTGTAAATATCCATCATTTTAATGCGCTTCGCAGTGGAAAAGAAAAATCCTCCAAAATGGAAATTTATGCCAAGCATGGAATGCTTGAATCTATTATATGAAATTGTGAGAAAAATAAATCACTCCCTTTCTGCGCATACGTTGCCTACTTGCTGTCTTATAACTGGTCGAATATAAACCCGGCATAAGATTGTTAGATACTTTTGGCATTGACTTGTATATGAAGTACTCCGGTGATTTAGTGCTGTCAGCATCCTTGGCATTGTAAAAGGATACACTAACATAAATTTTAACTCACAAATTGGCAGGGTGTCTTTGACGTATATCACGGGAATTGATTGTAGTTGTTGAACTCCAGATTTTCCTTTGCATAGTACAATACCGGAAGTAATTTGTTTATTTTACCTAATTAAGTATTAGGTTTAATTTATCTGATGAAAGCAAAATGAAAATTATTCCTTATTTTTCAAAACATATACTACTGTTACCACGAGCTGCTCAAAGCTTGTTTCTGTTTTTAAATTGTTTAAAAAATATTTTAGATACGATTAAAATTATTAATGACAGGTAACAAATTCTTGTGATCAGAAGTTATTCACTTTTCCTTTGACCTGACCTTCCAAATTTCTAAAAATTATCTTCCGTAGAGTTCTAATTGTAAAAAAAACCAAAAATGTCTATGAACAGAAAAATCAGCTATAAAGTTGGCGTAGAAAATTTGATGAGAAGTTATTTTCATGGCGTAAAAATGGAAAATCCTGGAATGGAGTTAATTTCCAAATTAATGAATGATATTAATGCCAATATCATTTCCATCATTGGACAAGATTTCAAATCTTCAAAGAAAAATGAGGAAGGGGTCTTCCGGCACTGCGCACAAAGAGCAGTCATAAAACTATATCCTGGAAATCTGCAAAAAAATGCTTTGTCGGAGGCCCACAAGCAACTAGCTCTGTTGCAGAGTGGATGCATGCTCTATGGCGGAGACGACGAAAGAGTAGCTCAACAACTGAAAAGGAGGCATGACACCGAAGCAAGTGAAAGAGCCAAATCGGAAAAGATAGAAAAGAAGGCGAATAGCTTTAAGGTCGGTATTAAGAAAACCTTTTCGAATCTTTTGCCCACCCTTTCGCTCGATATCAGAGCAGCTCATTTATTGGGCCATCGCATATATACTTTTGCAAAAATTGTAACTGACCAAGTATCCCAAACTTATGAAAAGAAGGAGGAACTTCTACCAGCTGAAATAAAGAACGTCGTGACCCTATATTTGCAGGGAGATGCTTTAAGATCAGCTAATAGCGAAGGGAATAAGTGTTTAGTTATGTACGAAAATGGATTGCTCGATTTCAAACCAAGAAGGACCATCAAATCAGGCTGGACGGAAGAGTCTGTTTCCTGGGATCTGATATTCGCATCAGTTTTTAAGAGTGGTATCAAAAGGCTCTTAAATGATAGAAACGCAGATATTGGGCTAGATTCAAAAGCACCAAAATACTTGGGGCATATTCTGATGGATTTGGCGAATTACTTGGCGGAAACCACCGCAGACGCATGCAAGAAGAAGAAAATGACAGAGATTGGACATGAAGATCTACGTCGAACTGTTACAGCACTGTTCCCAGAGCAGCTGAGGCAACACGCTCTTCTGCAGGGCACAGATGATGTCTCTCAGTATATCGAGGGGCTTCTTTTGTACGACAGAGAACAAGATGAACCAAAAAAGCCGAAAAAACCAAAACGGAAAGTTATTCTGAAATCAAGGAAAGTACCATTCGTGGAACCGAAGAAAGGAAAGCAATCTAAAGCTTCAAAAGGAAAACCCATCGCCAAACATCCAGCAAAAAAATCGGGAAGAAAGAAGCCCCCTAGAGCTCCTGCACCGACTAAATCAATTTTCGCTCCCGCGTTGATCGAATATATGCCCCAAGTTTTCCATAATGCAGAGATTATTCTGGCCAGAGATGCCGCAAATAATATCGGTGCGGTGCTTGAAAATGTGTGCGATGCTCTGATGCAAATCATTCTCTCACAGAGAACAGCAGAATCTGAAGAAGTAAGCGAAAAACAGATAACAGAAGCAGTTATTGAATTATTCCCTAAACAACTCGCGGGACATTCAATTTCAAATGGAAATAATAAACTTTTAAAGCATGCTAAAGGAAAAAATGATAATGGAAAATAATAGTTTTGATAAAAAATATTATGAACTTCTTAAAGAAAAGTTATAGATCAATAAATTGAAGTAATATCAGAGAATTAAAATGTAGTAAAGTTTAATAACAAAACTGTAACTGTTGAAATCTACTTTAAAGGTTCCCTTTCGAGTCGGCACATACATTAACAATGCCAATCAAGTCACCAAAATCAGAAGTTAAGATGGCTGGCTAGGAAAACAACATTATGTCTAGGGTTGTTAAAATAACTACATATCTTGCATATCTGAATTACAAAATAAGGTGAAAACTTTAACAAAAGAGTTTTAAAGTAGATTTCCACTAAAGTATGCTTACTTTAATTTCCATATTATCACAAAATGCCGAACAATATTGTGACGATAATTCCACGACATTGGCTATATTCAGAATCTTGTACAACATCGTGGAAATATCGTACAATAGGATCATGCGGGTCGATCTTATTTTAGCCCACCTTTGGCGAATAATAAGAATTTTTTGGCGAAAGGTAAGAATTCTTTTTTCTTAACCTTTTAATTCAAATACTTTCGATTTGGCGAGATTTTGAAAAAGTCGCCAGAGGTGGGCTAAAATAGGATTTTACCGGATCATGCTTATGGTAAATAAAAAGTATATTGTACACTGTAAAATCGTCAACAACAGCAACAAAAAAAAGGGGAACACTTTTATAATTTTGTTATTTATTATCGCACATTCACAAAATTGGTGACAATGGAAAAGGCTTAAAGGGACAGGTTCCTTGAGAGCGTAGTTAATTAACTAGGTTGATCAATTAGTCTATCTCAGAATTTTTCCATTATTGAAATTAAATTTTTTTTATTAATCCGATGCATTAAGTCTTCGTATACATGTGTATCAAATTTCGTTCTGAAATTCTCTGTAGTTTTTGAGTTATTATCATGTGAGAACATGATGTTGTTTTGGTTTGATGTTTTCAAAGCCTCAAAATGCGTAGACAACAAAGTAGCAATTCATCGCTTTTGAGGTATCCATTTTAGGATTATTAGAAAATAATGCAGAAAGTTGTCACATTTGGCGATTTATCGCCAACTAAAGTTACAACTTGATTCCCAAATTAATCTTTCTCTGAATTCTTATGAATTGTCTTACTTAATTTAAATCATTAACCAGTTTGAAACAATCCCTAGCAGAGTCTACTAAGGCAAGGACATACGGGGCAGTTACCCCTGGTCCCCACATCAGACTGGGGGGGGGGGCAAATTGAAAAGTACCATAGATAAGCTCTGTGGACTTCTATGGATGGTTCTTTATTACTAAAGTTACTAATTAGACTAAGTCGGGCCCTGATCATGAGATTGCATGAGACGATATTTAGAAATCGATTTGTTGGTTTTATCAAATCCGGTAATTATCCAAGTAAGGTATCCTTATGGTAATTTGTTTCGGTAAGGTGGCACAATTTTATCCTATTTGGCAATAAACAAACAAATCTTTAATTTTACCAAGAATTGTTAAAACCGAAACCACAAAATTATTCAAAAAAAAAACTTATTTTGGTAAGAATGTAACTTAGATTTAAAAATACGATGCAATTACAAAACTGAATTTTTTTAAACTGATATCGAACCAGATTTGTTATTAGAATAAACATGGCTATAGTGAAGGAACAAATGAAAATCTGATGAACATGAAACTGTTCCGTATCATTTTTCTAAATTTTACTTAATTTATTACGTTTGCTTTTCTCAGTACATTTTTTTTAATTATTTTAATTTTGGTATGCCTACGCTTAGTTTCGGAACAAAATTATTAAAGAGTATTTGAGAAAATTTCGGGTAGACCACTTTCCTTGATTTAAACGATAACTTTTTGACAGTTGGATCTTTTTAAAATGTTTTCTTCTCTTTTTTCTTTAAATCTTTTCGTTTAAGTTCTAATTATTTCAAGTAGAAATAAGCAATTTTCAAAATTACATTTTTATTTGAAATGAAACTTAATAGAAATGGATTTATTTACAAAACATAAGATAAACAATCCATATTGTCATTAAAAGATGAGCAACGTTTGCGGACAATAATAAGCCTCGTGTGAATCCACTTTTACGGCAATAAGTTGTGACAACACATAAAATATGAACAATCATTCATTTTTATATCTACACATAGTATATTCTGAAAGCGTTTGTATGTTTGAAAGAAAAAAAATTCAAGAAAGGCTTCACTGATATTGGAAATATTTATAACATTTTGTTGGGTATTTCTTGGGGAAGGTTTTTAGTATATTGAAGTCATATCAAAAGGAAAAAGAAGTTTTATAACTGAGATTTTAATTATTTTCCTCTACAATTCGCGCATGCATTAAAACATCAGTATCTGTGAGTAGCATTAATCCGCACATGCACAAATGACAAGAGCTGTGGTAAGCATATTTGTTTAACACCTGATTTTAAACAACGAGTCAAAACTCATTATGTTCAAAAAAAAATTAACTGATATTGGAGATATTTGTACCATTTTGCAGGGTATTTATCGACGAAGGTATTAGTATATTGCGAGTATATTAGTACGTAGACGGTTCAAAAAGTTTTTAGACCCGCATAGGAAAATACGAGTTAAAAATTTACTTTCAACGCGTAATGTTCTATGGTAGATGGCAGCTTATGGCAGCACCAACCGGAGAATTTCTACGGGGTGTCTTTCCCCTTTTGAACTCGTTTTTACCTCATTACGACAATGGAGTTGAACAGAACAGCTTGACATGTCATGAATTTTTATGCTTTTTGAAAAGTGTGCTGCTGAGTGTTTTCAAAGACTTTCTTCCACCTTTCTGGACATTTCTGGTATTCAAGTGGTTCAACGAATTTAAGCATGATAAAAGATCCTTGGAAGACGACTGCAGAAGCGGACGTTTGAGCTCTTCGATAACGTTTGAAAATGTTGAAAAAATGCTGTCCCTGGTGAGAGAAGACCCAAGAATTACACATCCAGGATATAGCTAGCATTTCAAAGATCAGTTCCGGGAGTGTCAACGCTATATTGCATGATGACCTTTTGCTGCGAAAATGTTGCCCATAATGGATCTCTCACACTGAGTGAAACGCCCCAAATGCTCGTGTGGAATAGTGCCAGATCATGGAAACTAAATTCAACAATGGCAAAGGCATCTGAGACATAGTTACAGGCGACAAAACATGGATTTATCAGTTTGAGCCAGAAACAAAGAGCCAGTCCATGACCTGGTATTTTCCAGATGAACCACTACCAACCAAGGTCAGACGCACAAGAAGTGTCAGTGGTGGCAACAATTTTTTCGTACTCGGGTCATATCTCCATCCTAATTCTGGAAGACAAAAAAACAGTTACAACAGAATGGTATGAGACCAAGTGTTTGCCATAAGTGTTGGAACAATGGCGTCAAAAAAGGTCCAAACGCGGAACGCGTAGGATGATCCTGCACCACGACAATGCGTCGGCTCATTCTGCAAATAAAACAAAGGAGTACCTTAAAGCAGAAAATATCGAAACCACTCCCTCCCTATTCTTCAGATCTTGATCCCTGTGACTTTTTTTGTTCCCCAAAATTAAAAATAAAACGCAAGGAAGCAGACTTGGCAGTGCAGACAAAACCGTCACAGAATATCAAAAGCAGCTGGAACAGTTAAGTAAAGCTGAGTGATCCTTATCATTTAAAGACTGGTTTGCCCAAGTAGACAAATGCATTGTAGCCAAAGGGCTGCATTTCGAAAAGTTGCAAACAAATCTTAGAAATAAATTAATTTTTATAGAGAAATCTAAAAACTTTTTGAACCACCCTCGTATATTATGCGATATTCGTAGAATTACATCCAATCAACATCATTTATTTTCTTGTCACCAAAAGGAAAAACACCCAGTATAGTATACAAGGAAATATTATGAAGCGAGCTGAATTTTATTTTCATATCAAATTATACAGAGTTGATAAGCAAGTTTGGAACAGTGGGAACAATGAGTTGTTTGTACATTTTTAAACTTTTAAAACTTCTTTCCTAATGTATATTTTTTGTGAATTTGGATAAACAGCTATTTTCGCTAAAAAAATAGTTTATCGCTAAATGTTAGCGAAATGGCCAAATGTGGCACGAACGGCAGCAATAGAGTAATGGTACCAAAAGCGCCACCGAAGAATTGCCAATCTGTCAAAGCGCCAAATGGCTGTATATCAAAGTTAACTAAAAATTACTTTGTAGTAATTTTGGATGATTTCTAAATGTGTGTATATATATATATATATATATATATATATATATATATATATATATATTTGACATTGCGTCACATCCCCACGTCATATCGGGTGGAGGCGAGACTTAAGCTTAAGGCTCATTTTTCATCTTGGATGTTCTGCCACGGGCAACGCTGCACGGGTACTGCTGGTATTAGATATATTGCTTGCATAACCTTCTGTTTCTATAACCTTCGCGTAAATGCAAGCAATAAGTTGACAAAGTTTCATTGAAATCGGATGGACGGTACGGCAGCGCATAAAATAAGAATAAACAAAAATTCATCTTTATATATTAGATGTAATTGTACTATACCTATGACTTTCACTCGTGCAAGCAATAAACCGGCAAAGTTTTATCACAATCGGATGAATCATACGGGAGGGCATAAAATATGGACAAATAAAGATTCCTTTTTATATATTAGATGCAACATAATGTTATCGTGAAATAGTTGTGAGTATGATTGTTATTTTAAAATATTTTCTAAAAAATTATTTACTGTCTATCTTACCGTTCGTAAAATTTTTAACCAAATGTTTTGACATCCAGTACCAATCACATGTAAGGAAAAACGCTGCAGATCCTAATATTGTTAGAGCAGCAATTTTTCTCATTGCTTCTTTCCACGATATTAGAATCTAAAATAAGTTTTATTAGAAACATAAATATAGAGACAATAATTATATTTTGAATAAATAAATATTACAATAATATTTTAAAGAGACCGCATTAAACATAAAAATTAAGAGAGGCATCAAAAAATAACAGGTACCCTTCTTTTATTGCTAAGGTATTTGTAATTAATTTTATTAAATGTTTTTTAAATTTTAATCATTAAATGATTTGCAGCATGCATCCTTTTGTTGCTATAAAATACGGTTAATTTTATTGCGTCGCTATTTTTTAAAAAAACCATAGTTTAAATTTGGATTTTTTTTTTCATTTAGTTAAAATTAGATTCGTTAAAAGCAATTTCCATTCAGTTAAAAGAGTCGGTATTGCCATACAATTTGATAAATTTAGTTTTCAGTTGCAATCTTAAAATTAATCTTCCTACTTATTACAATACAATCTTCTAAATAAATTAATTGTGCTAGTATAATTAATATACTTAATTAACATAACACAATTAGCTAAATAACACTTTACAATGAGCTAATTCTAGTTTAAATTATAACTAAAATAATAATAAAAAAGCCCACTACATTTTTTATTTAACAGAAAGATAATTAAAAACAAATTCTTATAAGAACCTGCTTTTAATTTATCAAAAATGATAAAATTGCATTGATTAAAATAAATATAATCTTCAGTAAATCTCAGATTGTATAGAAACAATATACTTTCTGAAATATTTTTTTTCTAACAATTAATGTTTTTAATTTGCCAAAAATTGATTAAGCTGCATTTAAAAAATTGATTGACAATTAAGTTAATGCTATTAAAATGATGAAATTATCATCTGGCAGTCGTTGAACAGTTTAAATAATTGTAATATTACTTAGATAAATTTATACGTTAAAATATGCAATAAATCTTTAAAAAAGAAATTATATATACTGTTTTAATATATTAGTATATTAAAATTATAAGTTCGATAGCATATTGTTTAGAATAATATTTGTACGATATACTGTGACATTTTTTTGGTACCAATGCTTTAATTTTCTTAGCTTAAATTATTAACGTTGGCACAACTTATAAATATATTAAAATAAATCATATTTAAGCAATACTTACGAAAATTTATCATAAATGATATTTCGCACAGCTTTCGTCAATTTTAAACATATCCTAGTATCCCCCAAATACTATTATCCCACTGAATGTAAAGGACACAAAGTGGTGTTAGAAAATAATTGAAGCTTGAAAAATGTTGTCATAGCAACAAGAATTCCAGCGCATTATATCTTCTCACTTCATTAACTTTCTCTTGTAGAACATGTGTTTCGCTCTTCTAATGAAAAGAGGAAACGTTAAAATTCTATGCTTAATGAAAATGGATTTCTGAAATTTTCATAGATTTTGTAAGAATTTCTGTAATTGTTTTAATCTTAACGTTTTGCTTTGGATGAAAAATGTAAAAATGAAAATTTAACTAGGGCAAAAATTAACGTATCATATTATTGGAAAAAAAAATCAGGCATAAACATTTTATGATTACGTATTGTAGAAACCAGATTATAAATGGTTTTTTATCATATAAATGTATATATATATATTTTTTACTCGAATAGCACTAACCATTTTTATACTAAAAAACGATTTGAATTTGATTTATTTTCCATCTCACGCATAAATATTATGTGCGGCACAGTACAGCTTAGAAACAAGTAGAAATGATATAGAGTCGATTACCCTCTACAGATGACGGGACATGCCTCCCACGGGAGTGGTTGTACTGAGACCAAAGATGATTTACGACTCATAATTCTTGTCTACATTACAGTGGCATCCAAATCCTTTAATATATCCTAATGAATACAACCAAGGTGGTGTAACATTTATAATATAGTGAAGAAAACAGAGTTCGAATTTTAAACACCATTTCCCTTCCACCCAAAATCTGACACAAGGCTATAATAAAAAAAAAATATAATAATAAAAATGATTTTAAAAAAACTCAATACATTTTATATTTAGCAGAAAGATAATTTTAAAAAAATCCTTTCAAAACCTGCATTTAATTTATCAAAAACTGATAAAATTGCATTAATAAATATAATCTTCAGTAAATCTCAGATTGTATAGAAACAATATTTTAACTTTGTCTTGTAGAACATGTATTTGGAACGGAAACGTTCAATTCTATGCTTAGTGAAAATGTATTTCTGAAATTTTGATAGATTTTGTAGAATTTCTGTAATTGTTTTATTCTTAACGTTTTTTTTTTTATAAAAAAGAATTCGATGTTTCTCTTGTTCGCTCTTTAATTAGCGGCATTTTAAAATATATAATGTGTTATCTTGTTCACTCTTGTTAGCGGCATTCTTCAATATTAAATTCTGCGTTTCCTTGTACATATGTGATCGTCGTCCATATTTTGTATAAATATGCATATGTGTGAGTGAAAATAAACAAGAAAAGGTAAAGAAGAAATTTTCCTTGGATGAAATATACACATCCTGCACTATACATATACATATTTGGATATGATGATATACCAAATTTCATTTACAGAAATTATTACTTTCTAGAATTATCGCATTTACATACATGAGAATAATGAGAAAAATAAACCGTCTAACTTTTGACTAATTTGGCTCACAATTTAATGCATGTCTACATTTTAGAAGCTAAAACTGTGTATCGAATTTTATCCATCAAGCTCTGTGCGTTTTGTAATTATGCTCATTTCCCAACTGTTTGAAACATGCCGATACAAAAATTGAAATAGTAACCATCTTTTTCTTCAGTGGCGCTTCAGCCCAGGGTGGGACATGGCCTTCCGCAGAATCGAATTCCAGGCTGCCCGCTTCTTGGATAGATTTCGCCAGTTATTAACTCGGATAACTTTTAGATCTGTTTCTAGACACTCGATCCACCGGATCCTCGGTCTACCCCTTTTGCGGGTTCCAGATGGTTTAGCGTCGAAGATCTTTTTGGTGGTTCGGTCATCTTTCATTCTAATCAAGTGTCCTGCCCATTTTAGTCTTTGGATTGAGATAAATTTAATTATGTCAGGTTCTTTGTATAGATTGTAAAGTTCCAAGTTTGTTCTTCTTCTTCATGAGTCATTACATTTCACACCTCCTAAAATACTTCGCAATATCTTTCTTTCAAAAACTGCTAAGATTTCTTTATCACTTTCGGCCATTGACCACGTTTCAGCAGCATATGTTACTATGGGCCTTATCAAAGTTTTGTAGAGCAAAGATTTTGTTTTCCTGCTAGTCAGACCAGATTTTAAATATTTGTAAATTCCATAAAAACATCTGTTACTCACTTCAGGTGTTACGTTATTAACAGTATTCAATTCAGAACCCAGATAGGTGGAAATAGTAACCATTATATCGGATCGGATACTATCAGCAACTTTGGCGACACTACTTGTATCTAGTTTCATTTAAGTTTCTTATATTTAACTTTTACGTATGATTTTACCAATAAATTATTCTTTAGCACCAAATTGTGAGACATTAAAACCACATTAGTCTAATAATCTTAAATATGTTTTATTAATTGTGTGTATGAACTTTACAAATGGAGATCATTCTCAAGAACTGAATTACTATTAAAAAAGTAAATATCCGGATAGAATTTACGTTTTCAGTAGCAAAATCATTTTCCTTTAATTAACAGCATTATAATTCTTAGAAAATGAAGTATGAATTTAATCTCCGACGAAGAATTCGCTGCAGAGTCAGCGATTCTCAGGTTAAAAAAAATTAAAGACACCATTTACACCTTCGCATGGATAATGGTCAAAATGTATAGTTGCTCATATGTGTAGTTATAGCACAAATGTATAAGCTATTTCGACATAAAACTAAATAAACTTTTTATTAATATTAATTTCACCATAACAAAAGTAACTTCTATCGACAAACAAGATAATGCCACAATGCAAACCTAGTTAACGAGGGGGGGGGAGGGTCGAATAAGGAGATTTTTGAGGGGAGAAGGTAAGAGCTGAATATCTTTGATTTTATATCTAATTACAGTATGTACTTCTGGAATGTTCCGACTATTTATAAAAAAGTCACAATTATTTTTTAAATGACATTGAAGTTCTTCAGTAAAATTAGTGTTATGTTTTTAGTATTACACAAGGCACATCAACATAGCACATGAATTAATCATTCAATAACACTTGGTAACTTCCGCTAAATTGCTTTTCGACAAATATATCTAAGTGGCAGTTTAGTTTAGTTATATTATCATCCCATTTTTAAGCAACACTAGGTTTATTTTGATACAGACCGTGTAATTTAGAAAAGCAGTCAGATGATGAGGCTGACACCTGAGTTGGCACCCCTCACTTCAAACTTCCACACTACGCCAAACGCACTAAAGTTTGGTCCCAATGGATTCAGCATGCAACAGAACCGCACGTACGACAGTTCTTCGGTAGAATCGGGTATCGAGCCTAAAACGTTTCGGTTCCGAAACTAAGGCCTTACCACCAGGCCACCGCGACCCTTCCAAGTAGAAAGCAGCCACCATCAATTCATTAAAAGGACATCAACTTTAACATGGAATTACAGACAGCAATTATTCTCAAGCTATAGTAGTTTCCGATTTCATACATATTTCAGATAATCCGCCTTTTAATTAACAATTGTCCAATTAATAAAAACAACTTTTGTTTTAAATCTTTATTCCAAAGAAATCTACATCTTCAGTACATTCATTTGAACAAACATGATTTCATAAGTCATTTTTGATCATTCATTTGATTAACTTTTATTAAATTCTGATCACATTTCCAATATGTATAAAGTACTTTTATTCAGATATTTTTCAACATAACAGTTAATGGAGAAAAATTGCTTCAACTGAAATAATACATTTCAACCAAGCTCAGGATATCAATTAATTAAATTTATGGTTTTTATTAAAATTATAATTATATGACAAATAGGCATGAAATCTAACTTCCTATCCATGAAGTTTATCTCTTGAAAATATAAATAATCCAAAATATTTCAAATACTAGATATTTACTATTATCTTTTTAAAGAAACTTTTATTTACTAAGTATAAAAAACTGATCTCTCACTCTTTTTTTTTTTTTTAACGAAGCTAGCAATTAAAATTTACATTAACCAATTTAAAAGAGAACGAATATTTATATTATTGGATTAGAATGAAAAAAGATGCAATTTATTACGAGAAGATTTTTTTTTCTATAATTTAAATACAACTTCAAAATAAATGCAGTAATTTAATTTAAAAATGATATAATAATTCAATGCAAAAATTAATAAAAGATTGCGATTTTTATCGATAAAGGTATTACTAACAAAAAAAATGGAGAATTCATTATAAACAATACATTTTTTCAAAAGAAAATATGCTTCAATTAAAAAAAATCTCCAGAGTTTTGATAGAGAGGTTCGAACGAAATTATGCTAGATATAAATATCTAAACATATTAATTTTAATATTTAAAATATTTTATTTATATAAAACACTTTTCATAAAATATATAAATACATAATTTTTAGAGTTTTTTAAAATTTAATTTCACAAAGTAAGTAATACCAGCATCAGCTTGATGAAAATAACCATATTTTAGAAGTGTATAATTTATTTTAATACTTTTAAATGATTAATAACATAATTTTGACCAAAAAATCTTATTTTCAGAATTAGAAAAATTATAAGGAAAATAAATTTAAAAGATAAAAGTTCAATAAAATTAATCAAAATTTCACGAATTACTTCAGTTTATTTATAGAAATGTAAGCAAAGATTTAGCTACTATAATCTGAAATTAATTTTAGTTAAGACAAAGAAATGTAAAGCAAAACCCCAAAACCTCAAAACAAAAACACAGCACACTTTAATGAAACAATAGTAAGACCATTTAGGAACATAAGTCATAATTTAAATAAACACGTACATATGTTTACTCGAATCTAGCAGTAACTATATAGCAGATTAAAAAGTTACAATAAAAGTATATTACTTTAAAACACATCTATGAAACTATATTTACAAAATGTAAACAATAAGTATGAGTTCCATATAGTATTGCCTTGTAAACTGTAAAAATAATTGCAAAAAAATACTAAATTTATTTATAATTTCTGACAGCTTATAAACAAACAAATAATGGATTTAAACACGAAAAATAAATTTAAAAAATATAAAAATATATTAAAACTTTTTCAAGATTGAAATCAGATTAAAAAATTCAAAAATGAAAGCTAAAAACAAACAAACTGATTCCATTTGACCTTTTAAAGAGAAAATTAAAAATATGAAAATGAAGGAAACATTTCAAATAATAACATATTTTTAGATTTTAAATAGAAATGAATTATGGAAACAAAATAAAATAATGAAAATAAAGCAGGAATTAAACATAAAACAACAATCTTTACAGTTTTGAAGGTAAATGAAATCTTGGATACAGATAAAGCGTGTTAGTTTTACATTAAAAACATAACAAAAAATTGCATAACTAATCTTGCAGAAAGTTCTTCTTTCAATCGACATCAATGTACAGTTGGCCAGTATTTGGCACTTTAAACAAAATAAGAAAAAAAGAAACGTCTTTTCAGGAACACCAAGAGGCTAATTCAATCTAAAAGAAAGAGTAAAAAAAGATTGTGTTAGATTCGAAAAAGAATCAATGTTTTGAAAAATTGTAATACATTTATTGCATTCCAGATATAAAGGGCATTAACACGTATTAAAGATGGTTTTGGGGCTGTTACAAATTTAAAACGTAAAGATTATGTTATCAAAAGTTTGATATGATTGCCTCTTTAATGGTTTGGAAGCCTGTATTGTAACAAGCATTTACATCTTTTAAAAAAATAAAAACCTATATTTTTAATAAAAATAAATAAATAATACTTCAGGTTTTATATTGAGTGTTCTAAATAATGTTATAGGTTATACAAATATTTTTCTTTGTATCAGATCAAAGTTAGTTTTTTATTAACTTCAAATTTTGAATTAAAATTGGATTATATATTTATTACACACACCCAGATAAACATAATGAAGTAGTTAAAATCTCCATATTAGTTGCATGATTAATACAGCAATAAGCAAGAAAATAAGCAAAGCTTGAACCACTGATGTGTTTCATTTAAAAATCTTAGATGAAAATAATTAAATTCTTCAATTTGTTTTATTATTTTTCTTTTGATGATATCGGCTTATAACATTTTATCTTTCAGATTATCGTCTTTTATGACATGGAAATATCGTTTTTTAAAAAAATTTCATGATAAGGTACAATCTAAAATAAAGTGGAAGGAGTAATAATAAAAATTTTCTGAGAACACTACTGTCCTTACCCCAAGAAAATTTCTGAAAGAAATATATAAAAGATAATGGAAAAATAAAACTTATTGTTATTAACTCTCTTGTTAATTATATAGAACAAAAAATAATCCTACATTTATGGGAAAAAGTATAATAATTAAGGAGTATTCAGTTTTTCAAAAGCTTCCTGCTACAGCTTATGAAATCCATGTCAAAATATGCAAGCATGTCTAGAACACAAATTACCTCAACTTTTTATGTTCTGTACAAGGCTATCATTAAAGAAGATGTGTCTGGTTCAAAATCAAACTTAATTATAATATGAGGGTGAAATATTAGACAGAAACCCAAGAAATTAAAGTATCAATAGAATTTTGAAACAAAAACTGACTAAACTGTCAATATGGTAAATAGTTGAATTGAAATTAAACCCCAGAGTTAAGTCGGTTGTTAGTATGAATATAAAATACTAAATCTATTTTCATACATCTTTTCATCAGTTTTGGTTCACTGATAATTAGTTCCTATTTCTATAAATTTTTCAGGATTTCTAACAGGAGATAAGCTTCCTAAATTCAAAAAAAGATATGAGTAAATTAAAATTGCATTGCATACAAGAATTAGTTTCTTCATACATTTTTTAATTAGTAGTTATTTCAAAGAAAATAGAATAATTTGCTTAAATACTAAAACTAAATAATAACCATTACGTAATAAAATTTATCAGATTTTAGAAAATATTTAGCATGAAAACAATGTTTGTTTTACTAGAACTATTTAACATGATAAAAATATATAATAAATTTGAATTATTGGAAATTTTTTTAAAATTAAAATTATTTTCTAAAAACAATAATTTTATGCCTTAGATATTTTCCTTATTATCTCACATTATATTGGATTCAAATAGATTGAAAAGAATAATTTTCTTGAGAAAGCTTCGTAGAAATGTAGTAGAATTTCAGCAAGATTTGCTTTATCACATTTTTAATCAGTTCGAAGAATAAATGTAGAGAAAATATCCTGCTTCGATTGGCAGTTTGCCAAGTTTTTTGGAGATATTAGCCACTGAATTGTGCAATTAGAAATGTAATTTGCTCACTTCTATGGATTGTAGCGACTGGATAAGTAAAGATAGTTATTTTTTAAAAGAATAAAGAAAAGTCAAATGTGTTTAAATATGAAAATGAGCAGATGATTTTTACAAACAGTGCTTATGAACAAGTGACCTTTGATTATAGAGGACTAATATTCAACCTATTTCATTTCCCTGAGATAACTCAGTTTATTCATCTGTGTAAACTGATGATAAAACTATACACTTTCACAACTGTAAAAAATTGAAAACATTGTGAAAACGATACACGTACTATGCTTTGATTCAGTTTCTTATATTTAATAATGGAATAAAAAGATTGATTTTTTTTTTACAATTTTCTACTAAATTTTTTTAATGGAAGTGGTTAACATTCTATTGCCATCAAAAGAAAAAAAGGTAGAAATTCACTTTTTATTATAAATATCTTAAAACTTTTAAATTAAAAGCATTTTTGCAAGTGGATTAGACATCATATCCAGTATTGGTTATCCAGGAATCAGTACCACTTCTTACAGAATATTACATTTAACATAGTATCAATAAAGTATTGAAAAGGAAACCAAAGAATTTGAATTAAAACAAATATGTAAAATCATTAGTTATCGAAGAGACCTTTATTACTGACTATATAAGTGAAGTATTCAAAAAATGATATAATACAATTATGATAATCAAAAAATTACTAGTTAGATATTTACAATTTTTTCAATAAACAACAAGTACTTCTGCTTTTTTTAAAGTCATCACTGTTCAGTTTTACATCATAATAAACATCCATATGGATTAAAATGAGGAGAAGTTCCAGAGCTTTTGTATTTGTGATGAATAAAAAATTCCATATTTTTTTTTTAACCATGCTAAAAAAAATTTTTTAGCAACATAATTGTTGAGTGAGAAATTCAGAGAAGTATTGCAGGGTTTATTTTTGTTGCTGTTATTTTTCACAATGTATCATTTAATTTCCTTTATGGAAAATCTGTAGTTGCTGAAAGGTATGAGATATGCATTAGAATCCCTTAATTTTGTACTGTAATAATTTGATTTCTTCCGAGCTTTAAAACATATTCAATAAATCCTCTTGTGAAAATTCCCAATAAATATATTTTTTGTATTACCTGCACACGTTTCAGGAATATCACTCATCCAAATTGAAGAATCTGGGCAGATTTCACATGTAGTTTTGCCTGCAGAAAGTTGGAAATGACCCTTAGGACAGGGAATGCATATACCATTTTTTTCCATACTACCAGAAGGGCATTCAACTAAAATGAAAATAATAATGATAAATAAGAAAAAGATAGTAAATATAAAGTAACTACTGGTTACTATAAGCAAATCTTAAAGTAACATTTTTATTTTTAAAAACACATTTATGAAAAAAAATGATATAAGAAAATAAATGGGATACTTTACTTTTTCACACTATATTCCTAAAAAAGCAAACCAAATAGAAACTGAGATAATTAAAATTTGGTACTAAAATTAATTCAAGAATTTCACCTATATTATAAACAAATACACATTTTTTTAAAAAATATGATAATGTCGAATTGCAAGCATAACCCTGAATGACAAGGAGGTATTATAAAGATCCTTACTCTTGATAATTTATGAAAAAATTATTTAAATACAAAAATTAAAAAATTTAATAACTTAGCAGAATATTAAAAGTTCATTATATTAATTCTGAGTTGAAGATCATTATTTAAAAATTTTTTAACATCCACTAACAATATTTTAAATAAAGATAATTTAAGCATTATCATTTTATCTTTGTTTAAAGCAATTTTATTAAATAATAAGCATTATCAGAACACATATTTTGATTTGTAACTTTTAAAAAACATGAATAAACTTCATGTCTTAGAAAATATTGATTTAGGCGTGCTTTTAATCTTTACTAAAATTTGTTATTTTTCTATTTTTTTTCTTCTAAATTCTTACTCTATTTCACTACAGGAAAGGCAAAAACTCAAATATTAATCAAATAAATATGTGACAACAGCATTTCTAATTTGTACTTGGAGAAAAATTGGTGACAAAAAAGTGACAGAAAATTTTAGTAATTTTATTAAGAGATTTTGAAAGAACTTTGTTTGCCATAGGAAAGGGAATCTTAGCTATCTTTAAAAAGAATATGTAGGTATTACTTATTTTTATTCCTTTGCTCATGGTGTGAGAAACAGAGTCAACAATTTTTTTAACAGAGTCAGCAATACCTAATTGCTTTATTATCTATACTATTTAATATGGTAACACCGATTTTGAGAATTTTTTTTTATTATTCTGATTTAAATGAAAATCTAGCAAATACTTAGCTTATCAATGTATTCAAAGGAATTTTAATTCTGAATTATAATCAAAATGAATGGTTTATTTTTTGCCTACAACTATCAAAAATGGATGGACATATAACACTCGGATGAAACAATTAAAATGTGTGTTAGAAATTTTAAAAAGCGAGATTAGAATAAAGCAACAAGGATTAATTTGAGATTTAAATTTAAGAGATATCATTGCATTTATCACAGATAAGAGTAATTTTCCTATATAATCTTTTTATTACAGTACTTTGTAAATAATTACTCAAATGCTACTATCAGTAAAAGTGATCAAAGACATATTCATATATATGAACAATTAAAAAAAACTTTTGTGCATCATTTAAAATAATATTAAGTTTCTATATGGAAAAAGTTTCGTCCTATGTTATACATACCACATTTGTTTGTGATTTCATCAACAGCATATCCATCCTTTTCACAGACGAAGAAAAAACGAGTCTGATTATATGAACCTTGCAGCAATTCTACACCTATATTTAGCAAATCTTTCTTAAATTTAGAATCCTTAGATTTTATTTCTTTGTGAGTGACATCCAAGATTGTTTCAATATTTGTTTCTGCTTCTGGAACTTCAGATTCTGCATAATCAGATGGATCATAAGAAGCCTATGAATAAATAAGAAGTATATTAAACATACACGTTATAGAAATAATGGCACAGTTTGGTTTTAACGACTACAAAAAACTACCAAGGAAAAAATTTGCCAAATTAATAAAAGATACTCAAATACATACATTATACACGCACTTAATAATAATCACCAAGTTGTCAACATTTTTTCTTGGAGTACCTTTAAGTACCAAATTAAAAATATAAAAAAGTAGAAATATTTACTGAAAAATTTAAAAAATTTTATGAAGAAAATTATAAACCATTTTATTGTTTTTCTGATTTTTAATTATGTAAATACAATGTGGTGTAAATTCTGTAACAAAGGATAAAATCAGATTAATTTATTCATATTTAGGATTTAAAATTGAAAAATTATTGAAGATCAAAAAACTAAAATTTTAAATCTCTAAAATTAACTAACACTCTTGTGTCGAATGCCGAATTAATGATAATCCTTAAAATTCAACTTATTTCAAGTTCGTTACCCAATCAAGCTTACATTTATTTCTTTTCACATTATTAAATAATGGTTCATATACAATTAAATCAAATTAGTTCTGTTCTAAAAAAGAGTTTGAGAGCTATAGAATTTGTCAAAAACATATTTTGGTTGGAGCGAATGTGCACTTCAGTGAAATTATTTAAAAATATTTTGTCTAGAATTTTAATTAAAAACTAAACCATTTTTTGGTTGTTTCCCCATGATAATGTCCAGTAATATTATTACATATAAGTGAGTTACAAAATACGAAAGTTTGTCTCTTCAATGATATAAATTTCAAGACAATGCAATTTTTACCAAATTTCAGTGAAAAAGATAATTAAGATATTGAAGATGTTTATAATACCATTTTAAAATATAATTTAAAAAAATATCTTTTTGCACAATTTTTATTATACAATGAAATTCAAATGTTTTCACTTGCTTCATCGAATATTTAATCATCTAATCTTCTTCCATTACTATAAGCAAAGAAAAACTGTTTAAAATCTAATGGGGAATAGGGAAACGAAGCACAGTATTATGAAGCTTAGAAGATAGAGATATTAGATAGTTACATTTTCAATAAAACTATACTGTGACTTGACTCTGTCAGGAGGTTTGTATACACAACAAATAGCCTTACACCTTTGTAGCCAAGGTTTAAGGCTGTTAAAACATGGGATTTTTGTCCTAATATCATGATTATGTATATTTTCTTGAAGGAATAATGATTATTAAGTTACACATATGGAGTTTATATGAAACTAATTGCAACAAATATTTCATACAAATTAGCTGATGGTTTATATAAAAAAATAATACAATAAAAATTAAAGGTAGAATTCTTAATGCTGAATTAAATATTTAAATTATGATTTTTAACTAAAAATAATGCAATTACTTAAGTTCTTCTTAACTAAGAATCAATTATTTTACTAATTTAGAAACATAAATGTAAGTAACAATAATAGTAAAGTTATAATTATTAAAAGTAAGATAATCGTAATTCTTTTATTATTTATCTGAAAAGAAGAAAAAGTAAATTGTTAAATGGAAAGAAATTAAACCTTTAGCAGCCAGGTGTTGTTGATAGTGTATCTTTTATTTGAAGTGTCCATGAAGCAGCTGACATTGAAAAAACTACAGTTAACAGATTGGCACATTAGTTGATTCATAGCAATCAAGAAATCCTGGATACTACTTTGCAATTCAGATTCGTAAATTTCCGCACAGCGTTCAACATATGCTTTGAAAGTCAGTTTTAATTCAATATATGTGTTTTGTAACCGACCTATAAAAAAAAGATAAAAACAGTTTTAAATTCACAGCTTTTAAGTGATAAATTTATTTTAATCCTTTGTATAAAAAAAAATCTTACCTAAACACTCTGGCAGTAAATGAGAGTTGTATGATTTTTCATGAATCCACAAGCCATCTACGCCATCACATTCAAGTTTTCCAGAATTTAATAGCTCATGTTTAGATGAAAATTCATAACCATCATTACAGCTAATGTTACAGTATATTGGAGGTTCGTATGAGCAGTTGACAGAGCCTTTATGTGGTGGTTCAACAGGTTTGCAAACTTTATCTTAAAAGAATAAGTAAAAAATAAATTTGCATCAAAATGAGAATATAATAATTTGTGTTTAAGGTGCCAATGTAAAATATTTATAAAATATTATATAATTATGAGCACCTTTACACCCTCCCACACACACAGCATTACATCTTTTTCTGCAAGTAATTTAAAGAAAATCATTAATCACTTAAATAATTAAATAAATTATTTTAATGTAATAAAAATTTAAATTTATAAATTGACAGCACCATTTATATGTAAAGAAATATAAGTAGCAAAAGATAGTAATAAAAAAATCAAATCTGTAATTTAAATTGCAATTAAAATTAAATTACTAACTAATAAAGAATCCATAAATTTAAAGTAAATTAAACTAAACGCACAGAAATAATTTTCAATTTTTATCTGGTCTTCTTGTGATATTTTTGCAAAATTCTTCAACAGTGATTTTGGTTTTTCAATCCATTTTTTTGATGACTGGACTTTATAATATGAAAACAATAGTATAATTTGCAATGGCTCTTTTATTGTAAAGCTTTAAAAGTTACACTTAGTAAAATGTTTTTTGCAAAGAAAAGAATTGAACAATATTATACACAATCATTTCTTAATTGGGTTTAAAATTTAGAAAGATGATACTACATAAGCAATATAATATATATAATATACACAGGTGTGCAAAAAGTAAGCATCTATGTAAATTTTATCAAGTAGCCATGAAATTGCAAAAAAGAGGTTTCTGCAATTCAAACACAGTGATGTGTATGCAAATTTCAGGAACGAAGCATCATAGACGATGCGAATGTAAGCAAAACGCGTGCAGTTTAAGACTATATGTAAAGGAAGAACGAAATGCAATTAAAGACATTTGCAGCACGTGAAAATGAGTTCTTTTGTGAAATATGGCTTGAAGAAATAACCTGGACTTCTTCACACGTGTAAAAATGATCGGATAGCTGGAGGAAGGCTGCAGTTAGTTTGATTAATATAGCTGAAGATTTCGGAATCAACAAACGTGCCATTACGCGCCTTCCAAATCACAGATACAGTTGTTAGATAAGTTGATGGTGGCCGGCCTAGGAAAACCACTGCAGTGGATGACCGATATATCGTCCTACACACGAAAAGAGCCTACTACCATTCACAACTTTTACGTGACACCTTCACAAATGTGGCCTACTCGCTACTGTCCTAAACTCTGCATCCCTTTAAAATCCCGCTGCGATGGTCCTGGAGTTGTCGTTGGAAAGGCATTATGCTAAACGAGTGCGTTGAGCTCCTTGTTTTCAACAGAGGTTCTGTAACCGAAGATCGATATTGTAAGGAGGTGTTCCTTCCCATTATACATCTGTTCCGAGGTGCTATTGGATCAGACTTAGTCTTTATGGATGGCAATGCACAGTCACACCCGACTGCTGATATTCAGCAGCTACTGTAAAGTGAAAATAACACTCAAATGGATTGGCCAGCATTCTCTCCTAATTTAAATTCCATAGAACATGTGTGGGATGCTTTGAATAGATGCCTTGCAGCACGATTATATCCTCCGGAGAACAAAAACTGAAACATATGCTGACTGAGGATTGGGCACTCTTACCTCAAAGAACTGTTGGACAATCTGGTGCTGAGTAGGGAGAGGAAGTGCAAAGCAATCATTGTAGTAAGGGGAGGTATATTTCCTTTAAGGAGCATCTGATTGTTGTTTTTCCTCTTGAACAATCCTATGTAGCGATACTATGAGTTCAATTAAGACTTTTTTTGTTTGATTTCATACTGTATGCATTGTATTCATTTTTACACAAATAAGCATTCTGTGCTTAAACGATGGTAAAAGCGATTTTTCAGGCCTCTCAGAAAATTTCTCATAAAGCTATGTCAAAAAAAAAAAAAAAAAAAAAAAACTGTTGCTTGAGTTTTGCCTGCCAGTGTACAAATATATTGGAAAAAATTTTTATTTGGAGAATTCTAACCAACAGTTGTTTTAAAAAGAAATTATTACTTTTATTCATAAAATAAATATTTTGATTCAAAAAAATAATAAATTCTGCCATGAAAAGAGCAGCAAGTTTCATCAAATGCATGCATGAAAACAAATTGCTCTTCTATGATACAATAGTGCCTTTTTCTTGAAATGTAGAAATACACTAGTAATGTAAAGACACATTTTTGGTATTTCTTATGATTAACATAGATTAAAAAAGTAGTTAAATAAAAAATAGTACTATGTAATGTACTTATTGAACTTTTTAAAATCAATCACATATATTTATAGACTTGAAGTATTACTTAAAGTATAATTAACCAATAAGCATACTTACATGGCTGTGCTGTTGTAGAAATTATTTCTGTAGTTGTAGTTACTGTTTCGTTGTTCAAAAGATCAAGATAAAAGTTGCATTTTGTAGAGGTGTCAAATTCAAGATCATGTGCAATGCATTGTATTTCATATTCACCATAATCTTCAAAGGTTTCAGGTAAGCAAGTAATATAAACTGATGTGTTGTGTGCAGTATCAAATATTGGAAGTGGTACATTTACCAAAGATAAATCGGATGTATATAAAGTAGAATTTTCACATCCAGAAACCAATATTGGTGGTTTAGCTGCAAAATATTTATGATTGAATTATCAGAAATGACATGGAAAAAAAATCAACACAGAATAAGAAAACTGTTTAACAGTCTAATAATGGTTGGTATTCTTCTTAACACAGACATGAATATAAAAATTCTGCTGAACTATGTGAATGACCGTAACAATTATGTCTTCATTTTGCAGAAGATACAAGCATAAAACAAATGCATTTTAATTCATTAACATGTGGTATTAATTGGAGTATTTAAACATTTTTTTAAACTCCAGGTAGTATGATAGAAAGATTGCAACGATCAATGAATGTTCATTAGAATACTACAATTAAAAAAAATTTCCATCAATTTCTTTATAATGAAATGATATTTTTAAATGTAATTTAAATCATAATTAATTTCTTAATTTAGCCCATATTAACTTCATTCAAATATATTCTTTTATGTCATGATCTAATTCTTCCTTTTTATTTAATTATTTTTAATGCCCATTTAAACTGATAACTTATGCATTTCCTCATGCTCAAAGTAAAGGAATAAAAACATCTCTATATCTTTCAGAGATACTCAAAATTCCCTTGGTCCAAGTCAAAATGTAGCAAAGAAATTCCTATGAGAATCTGATAGTAAAATTTCTGAAGGGAACCATTTTTGGTCACTTTGCTCTATCGCAATGTAAAGAGATGTTAATTTATCATTGCCTCTCCTTTGCACAAATTATGACTACAGATGAAATAAATTGAAATAAACATTTCAAATTTTTCATCTTTTCAACCAAACATCTGCTAAATTATTTACACACAAATTATAAATAAAAAAATATTAAATTATAAATAAAATAAGTAATAAATAAAAATTAAAAAAATTATAAATTTATAAAATCTAAAGGTTAAAGCATATCAGAATGTTTCATGGGATACTTACAGTACATTTATTTAAATTAATATCAATATACTTCATAACTTTGCAATAATATAGTTAATAAAGTTTGTGATAAATAGCACTTTGCTTTATAGTAAAAGTATTTGAATCTACACATAAAAATGGTAGATAAAAAAAATTCAAAATAGCTTGACAAAAGGATATATAATAAATAATGAATCAGACATTTTCATCTATTTAGTAAGATATCATTAATAAAAATATGATGTTAATGGAAATAATTCTGAGGATTCATGCACAATATTTTTCTTTTACTACTGAAAAGCATAAAAATTGATTAAAAATTTAAATTTAATTATTTCCCATTGAAAATCATTAATCAGATATAAAAGGAAGATGAGTGGAGCAACATGAAAAAGTGGCAAAGTTATGAAATGGAATTGCAAGCTCCAATATCTAAAACATATATTTTAAACAATTTTATGACTGAAGAGAGAGGATACACTTATAGTTTTCAAACTTTGCTTTATTCCATCTTGGAAGGAATAATTTATATACAAGAAACTCAGACAGCATTGATGCCTGTTCACAAGCACAAGCAGGAAAGAGATATTTTATACCCAATGATTATAAATTGCGAGATTCTGATTGGTATTTCTTTACATATGTCACTTCAAGCAAGGGGAAAACAGGTATATTTTTTAAAAAAATGTATCTATTTTAAATTTGTGCAGCTGGATAAATTTTAATCCCTTCACTCTGAAAGTGGGAATTATCAATTTCAGCAATTTTGCAGAGCTGGTGCTGAATATTTAAATAAAAAAGATGGAATTGGATCAGGAAATAAGATAGTATTTCAGATTAAGTTAATATGTGTTGAATTAAAATATAGCAATTAATTAGGATTTAATTTAGATTTAGAGATATCATTGCAAACATATGCTACACAAACATAACTTACTAGCAATTACTGGATCATTGAAACAGACAGTTTTATTAGCCATCCACTATATATGTAAACAATTATTTCCACTTTATTTTGAAATTATTCAATTAAATAAATTACAATATCAACAGACTTGATTTTTTTAAAACATTTTTCTTAAACATATTTTTTATGCTATAAAATATTTTTAGTGTAATTTAATCAACAAAATGCTCTTTATTTTTATACACAACTATACAAATAAAGGAAATAAGAGTTAAAAATAAACCTACACTTCAAACAAAGAGGGTTGGATGAGACATTCCACTCTCCATTAGAAAGACATACAGAAATTGACATATTTAGTTGGCTGGTAAGAATTATAAATTCTTCATCACATATAATCTCACAAATTGTTCCGACTGAATAAAGCTTCGATATGGTAGAATTACAATGAACAACTCCATTTTCAATTTTCTCTGGATATGAACAGCTAATTTCTATAACAAAATAATAAAATTATTATATTTAGAAAAAAATTCATAAAATTATCTATAACAAACAAACATTTCAGGTAAAAAAATTTGAAACTCATATGAAAAGCAAAAACTCTTAGTATTTGATATTGCAAATGAATGATAACATTCCTACTATTGATGAAAACATAAAATTAAAAAAAAATCACATTTCATAAATTTTTTAAAATAATAATTTACTTTGCTACAAGAAACACTAATAGAAAATATAACCCAATGATTAAAATGTTGCATTTAAGCACACATTAATTTTAAGAAATAAAATAATTTAAATTACTGAAGAACAAAAGTATCTCTTTATTTTCTATAAATAAAATTTGAAATAGTAAAATTTAACTTCACTAATAAATCACTGTCAAGCCTATAAATAGATTAAAAGAGGATAAAATAATATTAAAAGTAAATTTCATGCAAAAATTCTTTTCCATTTTTTTTTACTAAATTACAAAATATTATTTTAGTGCTTTTATCAAGGTCTCCACAGTCAACTTTTGCAAGAAAACAGAAAAGGGAAAAAATGTTTCATTTATTGAAAATATAGAACAAAAAGTGACAGGCTTTGAATTGCCTACTGTCCTTTGGGTGGATCTTCACTCAATCTAATAAGTTGCCCCACCCTAATAAAAAATTCAGCTTATCTTTCTTTCTTATATTATATATATAACAAAGAAAGGTTATATATATAAGAAAAGGTCAAGGATGGTTTTACTATTTTTTTATATATATATATATATATATATATATATATATATAATTTCATATTGATGGAAGAAAAATAGTAAAACCATCCTTGACCTTTTACAATTTTAACCTATTTTTACCACCACCTGAAGACAATATATCATAAATACAAAAACTGCCATTACCAGTAAATTAAGAATGGAAAATGCAATTTTTAAAAATCAAAAATCAGAAGATCCAAATAAATATCCTAAAAGCTTGAAATGCTAAAAACAATAGACAAAAGTTATAAAGCCATAATGGATGTAATAACAAAACTCTGACATTCATTGTATAAAAATTAAAATGCAGCATAAATGTAATTATGATTTCCATTTCCTGTTGAAAGGGGTTATGTAAGTGGATGTGTGAAGCATGAGTGGCAAAGTCATGCTCTTGGCCCTAGTAGGTACTACTACAAAGAGGCACTCTATCAGCTGAACTCACTTTCTTTGCAACAACAGCAGGATTGTCAAATGTCAAGTGCCATGAGAAACAACAACACTATTTCCACTTATTTAAAACTTTTCTTTCTGTACTTTCTGCTTTTATATATATTTTTTTTACTACCAGAATAAAAATTTTCTCTTTTTATTTGATTGATAAAAATGTTTATATAAAGTATTTACATTTTTTTTTTGCAACATTAATTGTGGTTTTAAAACATTAAAGTCTTTTGCAGGAATTAGATGAAGCATAATTTTGCTGGTAATTTAACCATTAAAAACAAAATCCAAGAATGAATATTCAAATTTGTTTTTCCAACATAAAATTTATATTTAATATTCTATTAGATTGAAAAATACTCAGACTTGCAGCAATAATATTTATATTCTAGAAATAATTTTTTCAATCTTTTATTTATTTATTGCAATATTTTCTATTAGTTTCAATTTTTTACTCTTTGATATATTTTGTAATTACAAATATAAAATTATAATTACAAACATTATATTATTTAAAAATTAATGATCATGCTAATTTCTAAATCATGGCATCTCTATGGAATCAATTTTGAGTTGAATTAATACATATTTAATAATTTAATAAAATTATTAAAATACTTTACTATTATGCAAAAAAAGTAATAAGATAAAACTTTTTCGGCATTCTACAATTGAAAAAAATTAAAGTTAAAAAAATTATTAATTTCATTTTTACAAACATAAAACATGCCAGTTAAATAAAATCATTAAAAAACAAAACCACAGCTCAGCTGCCAATTAGAAAGCCTTATACACAGTTGAAACAGTTCTATCTATTTCCAAACATGAAAATGGTTAGTAAACAATATTAAAATGTGGATAATGCTATTAAAAATATAGAAGTACACAGCAAGCTAAGCAATAGAAAACGATACATTAAAAAATACCGTATTTAACTCAACTACCTTCTCGTGATAGTGCAGCCACATTATTTGGTTCTTGAACATCCAGCATAAAAGAGCAAGAACCCTGAATTCTGAATTCAGAATCATATGCTAAACAGCTTATATTCTGTTCAACATATTCTGTGATATTTTCTGGTTTGCAAACTGCTTCAATGGTTGCTCCATTCGAAGATATAAATTGAGGAACATTGTACTGAAATGTGGTAAGATCTTCAACAATCACTGAATAATCAAGGCAAGAATCAGCTTCAGCAACAGGGGGTTTCTGATCTAGATAAAATATAAGATTTGCATTAAGAATTACAAATGATTATTTATGAGAAATATTTTGACTTCATTACCTATCACTCTACAAGCATGACAAAATGAACTTGACAAAATTTCTACAACCTTTAACCCTTTCAGGGGCACTATGCCAAAAATGATTTTTTTTTCGAAACAATTATTTAAATCTGATTATATCCTATTACTGACATGTAATTTACAGTTAAAAATTAAGGTCCTTAGGGGGCTGGGGGGTAGGTGACATACTGGGTATGTCACCGCGCATCTAGAACATGTTTTGGAGCGAATTCACAAATATGCAACTCGTAATTAGAAGGTATTTTTATGAAATGAAAGCAGTTTTAGGGATTCATGACGCTTTTTAACATGAATGACGCAAAAAAATGAGCTTTTTGAATTCGAAAATAAAGTTTATCGGAATAAAATGAAGACAAATTACATCATATGAAAACATGCTTCCATCTTGAATTTTTTGTGTGGAAACAGAATACTTTCTAAGACTCGTGCTGCCGTCTATTGGCAAGATAAAGACTTAAAAAACGTTAGGAAATTTTATGTAGTTATTTCAACGCGATTTTCTAGTTTTAAAAAAATTGTAAAAAGGTGACATATGGAGTATGTCACCGCCCCTGAAAGGGTTAAATGCAATGTGTATTAAGTAATGTAGTTTATTTTTCAAAATATTCATATGCATTATAGTGAACAAAACTATCTATAATTTGTTATTCAAACAGTTGGTAGTGTAATTTTCCACTGAAAAATTATGATTCAAGCAAATACTAATATTTCAAGGTTATCACAAAAAAGGAAATCTTCTTTAATAATCATTGTATTCTTTATACAAATTGTAGATACAAAATCAGTTTATGGGCATTCCTTTAATTTGTTCATAAACTTATCATTAAAGCACAGTAATTACAGTAGAAAAAACAGAAGTAATATTTTGAATATCTATGTATATCTGAAAATTTGCCTCTTTATTCATTATAAATTTTAAATTCATAATTTGATCACACACATCCAAACATTTTTAAAAAAGAGATCAACATTTTGTTTCCCAAAATCTATATCTATACTTATAATAAAGCTCATTGTGTGTGTGTGTGTGTGCGTGTGTGTTGGCGCTCTACAGACCAGACCGTTGGACCTACAGCTACCAAATTTGGTACATGCATACCTTGGAGGTCCGGAATGTGCACCTCAGAGCCCTTTTTTCGAATTTTTAATTAGAATTTGAATTAATTAAAATTTAAGCGAAATTTCAACGTTTTTCCGCTATAACTTCCTAAAATATGATCGCATTACCATGATTTTAATATCAATTTAAAGATAAAAAAATTAGCTTTCTAATGGTATCAGTTTTTTAAATTTATAATGTAAACTTCTATTTTTAATGAATTTTTAAAGAAATATTTTAACCATGTTTTTATCACGTGACTGGTTAAAATAAAAGAATGCCGGAAGTTCAAAAAAAAAAAAAATTACCATCGCAAAATAAATCTACAGAAATGGTACTTTCAGCACGTGACTGGATAAAATAAAAGAAGTATAAAATGTGATATTTTCTTTGAAAAATAAATGCAAAGCAAAGGTTTCTACAATCGTTTGCAATATCTATATCATTAACTCAATAAATCTTCATTATTTACGGTAAACTTGATTGAATTTTGACAGGATATGTATTGAAATCCCGAGTTAATGGCATATTTATGTAATCGTTTGCAATATCTGTATCATTAATTTAATACTTTTTTCCCCTTTCTCGCTTTCTTAAAAAAAACATATTTAATATTTTGGCAACATAATCGAAATTTTTTTTAATATTTTGGAAGCATAACCGATGGTTAAAACTGACTGATTTATATAATTAAAGAATATTATTAGGAAAAGGTGTACTTTTAGAGCTTTCCGTCCGTCATCTTAAAGAAAATACTAATTTCAGGTCAATCAATGCCCGGAATTACTTCAAGGCTAATGAATATGTGATTTAATTGAAAATTTTAGAACGCTTTACTCATGGCGAACCAGCTGGTCGCCAAAGGCGGCTAGTATTTTATAAATTAGGTTTTAATGCAATCTTTTTAATGAAATTAAAGATGACTTCCTTAATGATTAAAGAAAGTAGCACCATGCAATGGAGAATTGGGTCATCAAGTTCCCTATCAGGTGACTCGTCATAAAAGGAAATTGTACCCTCCTTGCAAACAAATACATTTTTTTTCCACTTATCTGCATTATTCATTACAAAATTTATTCATGTTAATAATGTGTTTGCCTAATGTTATGTGTCTTGGTTAATAATATTCAGTTGTAATTAAAATACTAACAGTCAATTAATTTTGTTGAATATAAATATTCATTTTGTATTTCTTTTATTTAGATTGATAAATTTTTCTATATTACACTGAGACATGCAAATTAATAAATAAATCAAAGTCTTCAATTTATATCTTCAAAACATTATATATTCTACAGAAATTATTACTTATTTACAATCATAATAACAAAATATATATTATAATTAAATGACATTGCTGAGAATAAGAGAAAATATAATGCAATTAAATTTTGAATTGCAGAAACTTCAAATCTCAAACTAATTAACAGATAATTATACTCATGCAGACTTCCTAAAAATAATCACTATAATTGCTATTCAAGATATTTTTCTCATCAGTAACAACTGAAGTTTTTCAGAATACAATAAGCGTAGAAAAATTTAATGACAAATTAAAACTAAATCAACCAAGTTTAGACATTTATATAGATCCTCAAAACATTCAATTTCTATTGAAATGCATTTATCATAAAAATTACAGTTAAGTGAAATAAATATTACAATGGTAAAATTTCCATGTTTGATTTGACATGTGGTGACATCTTAATAAGCCAGTAACTACCACTAAACATTGGTGG
>JAPMOQ010037676.1:105467-119458 GCA_026543055.1 Argiope trifasciata | reverse complement strand
GTTTTAGTTAATATTTATTCTCTGTTGATATGTATTTTATGAAAACACTTTGTAAGCCATTACTTTTGAAATCTGACTAGGATTAAAGCTAAGTTTGCTGCATCTTTGAATACAATTTATTTTATAAAAACAAATAACTGCTAATACTAACAAGTCTCCACATGAAAATTTCATAGATAATTTTTCTATTATTTCTAATTTATTCAAAACATGTTTCTAAAATTCATTTAATGATTGGAGACATCATCCTTTCTAAGGCAGTCATAAAAAAAAGATAAAGCGAAAATAATAACCATGTTATCAAAAGAAGCAGTCTGAAATAAAGAGAGAATAAGAGGAGTTCACACTTTATTGAAGAACAAATGAAGCAAAAAGGTGATGCTGCAGTTTAATAAGGGTGTGTATAAAAGAATTTGAGAGCCAACGATACTTGGATGTTGCAGATGAATAATGGACTCAGGAAAGTTGCAAACATCATGAAGAGCTTGTTTCAGTTCTGGAACAGAGAATTAAAGAGCTACATGCTACTCCCACACATTCTACACAGAATTCACATCAGATGAATGAGCAGGTCACAGCATGTGCTGAATATTTTCTGTTTGAAGAAAGTCATCTATTAGGTCTGATTGATAGCAAGGTGCATTATCATCCATCAATATGAAGTTATGACTGACAGCACTCTCAAAGAGGTGAAAATAAGGTGATGATCAAATCTCATAGAATTCGTTTTCCATATATAAAAGCGTGCGTGGCTATCCAGCATGATGCTCAGCAATGGTACAATTCTCCTTATCGGAAAATGATGTCTTTAAGCGATGCCTCACTCGTATGAAAATAACTTTCGCGTTCTTGTCATATCATTACCCGATCAGATTAGCGTTCAGACTAAAGACAGATTAGTTACTGAATATTATATTGGCTCGTTGTCTCATTTTAGTACTGATGTTTCAAACTAATTTAAAACAGCACATTTATGCTTGGATGTGAGAGAAATGCGAAATGCTATTTATTTGTGATATAGATCAGCACGAATGAGTTTCCTGTAAATGGACTGCCCGAAAACTCGTAATTATGTTGCGGCTGTGAGTAATGAACTAAATTCTCTGACACGACTGTCTCTTTGATGTTAAGCAATTATTACCAAACATGTGGCCTTGGCAAATTGTTGGGCTCTTGGGCAACCTGGTTATGATCATCTGTAAATATTTCCTGCTGTATGAAACCGTTGTCATAGTCTAGAGTCATAATCAACATTCTAGATACTTCGGTTTGAGATTGCTCGGATATAAGCTTGCTAACACTTATTACATTTGCAAACAAGTCCAATTGCCATCTATGTGCTATCATTCTCTACGTACCATATATGTGCATCTATTTAATCATTAACAACGAATCGTGGTCAGATGATGAGGATAGTATCTCCTTTGGATCCTTCTCTCTAAATGACTGCATCATCTAGCTGGGGAATATTCGACCCTGACAGATTTCAAGTGGATCAAACTACAGTGCATTAAAGTGCATCAAGAGCATATACTGTAGTTTTTCAGTGGAAGCGTATCTTGAACCTGTAACACTCCGATCCACAAGCCGTAGCCTTATCACAAGGCCACTGTGGTCCTCATGAATTGCATGTAGCGGACGTTTTGAACATTAAAAGCATCAATTGTAATGTTCCGTATAAAGACGAATTTTCAGCAGATGATTGTCCACAAATTATTAAGAATAAATTCACTATTATTCAATGACTTTTGTATTGAATAAATAAAACCTAAATTTTAGACAATAACACTGTATCAGAAATATTTAATAAAATTCTACAATAAAAAATTGATTTTAAAGTTTTCTTAATAATAAGTGATTTTTTAAAAAATTTATAAAAAAAGCTCTTAAATATCTCACCACAGAATTTAAATCTACATGTTTCTAATTCAGTCAAAAAAAATGTGCTATGTATTCGTGACATAAAGCATATTTACCTTTTTGTGATTAGAAACTAGCTATAAAATGTTAACATTTATTGTTAACGTTGTAAAAATCTTTCTATGGATTGTATGATGAAAAGTTCAACAAGTTAAATAACAAATAATGATGTTTTATTCAAAAACATAATACATAAGCAGCAAAACACAGATTACACAAAAAAGCACTTTAAGTAAACAGACGCAGATCGCTTTTAAACAATCGTAACAGCAGAAAACGCTGAGAATATTCAATTATTCCCAATCGATTCAACTATTACTCACTACTGAATCTGTTTCTCAGCTTTTAGCTATTTCCATGACAGGCGAAAGAAGCCTTTAAAAAGATATGGTATTTTTGCTTTTCAATAACATATCACCAAAATTCTCTAATATTCTGAGCTGTTCGTTTGCATCGATTGAAATTGTCGGCAAGGCTGTGGTTCATTGACTTAACAGCCATCACAATATTTTTCTTACATGGAAATTCATTGTGCAGGGAAACAATATAACAAATTCATACCAATATAATTCTAGTGCAATCGAACCCTCGATGTTAGGGTTTGTAGCCGCATAACATACCATTCTACAAAAGTGATCACTAGTGTCTTGAGGCTGTTATTAGCTTATTAAGCCCAACAATACTCCTCCATCAGTGAGTCGTACAATACTAGTGCAATCGAATCCGCGATGTTGGGGTTCGTAGCCGCATAACATACCATTCTACAAAAGTGATCACTAGTGTCTTGAGGCTGTTATTAGCTTAATAAGCCCTACAATACTCCTCCACCAGTGAGTCGCGGAGAGACGAACGATTTATAGCACCAAGCGTTATGGCGGGGTGTGAGAGTTGTCAAGTGGGTCAGATGATTTTGGTTGCAGCGTCAAGAGAGTCAGATGATTTTGATTGCTGTGTCAATTGAGTCTGACAACTTTTGGTTGCTGCGTCAAGGCTTGTGGTTTTGCAATGTTTGCATTTGTCAAAGGTAGATGGTGCCCCAACAGCCGTTTGAAAATTGAAGGCTCATCGTCCGAGATCACCAATGTAGCAAATTAGGTTGAGTGGGTATCGAACCCGCGACGTTAGGGTTCGTAGCCACGTTACATAACCATTCGACAAAAATGATCACTAATGTTTAGTGACAGTTACTGGTTTATTAAGATACTACTACATAATAATCGGGCTTTATATTTTGGTTGATAAAAAGAAGCTAATTTTTATTTTTCCATGTGCAATGTAATCATTAAAACAATTGACCCCAAGCGTTTGACTTAAGATCTCCAAGCTTCAGACATTTACGAGTCCAAAAATGTCAGTGTACATGTTAACTCAAACTCACAATAAACTGTAAATATAAAATTAACCACCTATTTATATTGGTGGTTAGATTAACCACCAATTTAACATTCTCACCAAATTCCAATGCACTTTTGGACGAGATCCATCTAAAAGTCTTATTATGTTCGTTCATTCAAGTTCATATGCACATAGTTACTCAGAATCCAGAAATAGCCTAAAAAACGAAATTTCAAATATGGATATATCATTATAACTGTAGATTTGTATCAGATCTCCCAAATAATAGCCCATCTGTTTGTCTGTAAATTTAAAAGCAAATAAACATACCTAAAAAATGTAAAAATTTAAATCAATGAAATTTGGTATACAACCAAATATTAACCAAATTGCAGATGTGTATCAATTTTAGACTCAAATAATCGAAAAGAAAACACTTAAAATCCACACTCAGTTTTCTATATTGTTCTCTGAAGCACACAGAACACAATTCTGTGAAGAACCATACTGCAAAATTTATAAGAGTAAATCGAGAGGGAAATATTCTCTTGGTTAATCTATACCATAAAAACAATTATTATTTTGATTAAAATAATGATCAAACTCAATATTTGTTAATTTTTTATAACTCTCGCTAAAAAAGCAATTCTTAGCCATTCAAAATCACCAATAAATTAGATGAAGCTTGACATCTAATGAATAATGCAGAAATTCAACCTACGTATTGGCACAATTCCGCCAACAAATACGCCAAATTGGTGACCCGGACGTGATGAATTTTCAACAGCTCTCATGGCGCCATCTCTCCATCAGCAACACAAAGTCGTCAAACTCACTTGACGCAGCAGCAACGCAAAGTCGTCAGATTCACCTGACGCAGCAACGCAAAGTCGTCAGACCAACTTGACGCAGCAACACAAAGCCGTCAGACTCACTTGATGCACCAACGCAAAGCCGTCAGACTCACTTGACGCACCAACGCAAAGCCGTCAGACTCACTTGACGCACCAACGCAAAGTCGTCAGACTCACTTGACGCAGCAGCAACGCTCATATACTAGCCATAACGCTTGGCGCAATAAAATCGTTCGTCTCAACCAAACTCACTGGTAGGGGAGTATTGTGGTGACATCTTAATAAGCCAGTAACTACCACTAAACTTTGGTGGCCATTTTTGTATAGTGGATAAGTTACTGGCTTTCAAACCCGAACATCGCAGGTTCGATCCTTGGCGAAATTCAACCTACGTATTGGCACAATTCCGCCAACACATACGCCAAAAGTGCAATGCAAAAATCGCCAGACAAATCCAGAGCCGTAAAAATAAATTAATACCAAAAGTTTTGTGCAAAGATATACTAAAAGAGAAATTATTGAATAAGACAACCACCACTATCATTACTCACATGTACACATTGGAGACATTATACTGCTCCATTCTTCATGACCAGTACAGAGTTTTTCAGAATGTTCCAGGAAGCTTGTAGGAATAACAAATCCATCATCACAATGATAACTGCATTTTGTGCCAATAGGGAAAAAATCCTCCGTTTTTGATTCTGAACAATTTAGAGATCCCGACTGTATTAGAGGTAACTGTGGACACCCTAAAACTTCTAAAGAATTATATCATTAAAATCATGTTTAAAATTTATTTATAATTTAATATGATGTTTAATATCTAGAAAAAGATGCACAATGATTTCAGTAGCTTTACCTTCTCTTGCAAGTTCAGTTATACCATTAACTTTCAAAATTTCTAACTCAAAGATGCAATGACTTCTTGTTCTTAATTCAGGATCTAAAGCAGTACAGTTGATATTATAAACACCATATTCTGAAATATTTTGTGGTTCACAATTCACTTCAACTTTACCACTATAAGATTCGAATTTTGGAATTGGGATTTGGAAAGTACTTATATCTTCAATCACAGTTGATCGATTAATACAAGAATCATCAACAGGAACTGGAGGCGATTGATCTATGCACAAAAATTCATAGATTTGTTAAAGATATTATAAATATAAATAAAGAAAACAAATAACACAATCAATAATAAAATAAGAAAAATTAAAGCATAGCAAAGTTTTCCCAACTGCTGTATCAATGAAGGAAAAAAACTTTTTTTTTCATAGTTAGAAATTAATAAAGCACTAAATTTTAAACAAAATAGTTGAAATAAAAATTAATAGAAAATGCTGCAAATAATATTAACAAGAATAAATTTTTTTGTATATTTATTTTAAAAGTTATTTAGTAAATGAATACAAGGTGTTATTAATTGTTATGCTTCTACATCACAGGTGTATCAAATCATTGCTTTCCGAATGTATAGAAGCTATTAAATTATAAGATGTTATAATTCAATACTAAAATTATAGATGTATTCAAACTATCCAAATATCACAACCTAATAAATAGGTATGAAATGTAAATTTCCATTCAACAAAATTTTGCAAAAATCAACTAAACAAATTATAATAAAACCACGATTTTCTATATAAAGAAAAATTTAAGCATCTGACATTATTTAGAAATTTTACAGATCTGAGAAATTTCTAGTAAAAAATGTTATTAACTGTATCAGTAAAAAGACATATTTTCTGAAAGAAAGGTGTAATTTCATTACATGATGATTGGCTCATTAATTTGCTTTTAAAAAGTGTATATGGCATTATCTGTAAGAAATAGTATGTCAATATCTACTGCTCATAATTTTGCTAAAGCAGGGAAAAAAAATCATTTTATTATAATTGTATACTATAACAAAATCATAAATAATATTAAAATTATAAAACGAAAAAACATCAATTTACTATTACACATATTGAAACAAAAATATATTGAAAGTACAAATAAATAAGTATTAAAATTAAATGAAAATAAAAGAAACTAATTAATATTTTTCAATATAATGCTTAAAAAGGTATTTCTGAATTGTTTGAAATATTTTCAAAATAAGATTTACAGTAAACTTCAGTAATATATAATTTACTGGATCACAATAAAAACATTTATCTAAAAATTGAACAAAGAAAAGTATGCTCAAAAACGAATACAGCTAAAGAAAATGAAATGAAATTTTTATAATCAAAATATATACACAATTTATTTGTAATGTTTAGAGTAATAAAAAGTAGAGTAAATGCAGTTGAATTTCTTAAAATAATTTAAAAAATAGTATGAAATTTTATAAATTAAATTGAATATATTATATATTAATTGTAAGAATTTTCTAAAAAATCAGAAACTTTTCAATTTTATATATATTTAATACACTATAAAGCTAGCCCTAGAACGCTAAAAAAAAGGTAAGTACTAAATTAGAACTATTAGCATTATGGAACTATGCATTTACAGTCAAGGAAATAAAGTATAGATAACCCAATTAAAAACAAAAACTAAGAATTTAATAATTTCTTTTTTTAAATATTTTTATAACAATTTTTAACTTGTGAATTTGAATCAACCAAAATGAATATGAATTGCATATTATATTTTAACATTACGAAATAAAAAATTCATGCAACATGAGAACATTCAAACTTCTGATAAATTACAATTAGACAAGTTGCTACTGAATTTCAGGAAAAAAATTCCTTGTTTTTTCCTAGTACGTATATGCAACAAAAGAAGATATGTATGAATAGGACTTATGTGCTAGTTCTAATGGTATAACATTACACCATGGATTCATTGAATAGAAAAGAAAAAAAAAAAAAAAAAAAAAAAAAAAAAACGTTGTTCAATAAATGTGGATTTAAATATGATGCAGTTTTTAAAACGAAAATTTTTTAATATATGTTCAAATATTTATCTAAAATAATCTTCACAAATATAAAACACTCTGCTAAAAAGTCACTCTCTCTTCTTCAGTTTTAATCTCTCTACTAATAATAAAATAACTTGTAGTTAAGCCTTAGTCTTAGATTTTTTGAATCATTAAGCTGTATTAAAAATATCTAATGTTTTTGCTTCTCTGATTACAATTCTTTTGACAATGTTTTAATAAACTGTTTAACGAGCATGAAAAGATTTCCATTTAAGAAAGGCATTATTATTTTAGATGTCTCATTTTTTAAAAGAAAATACAAAGTATATTAGCAATTCATGAGAAACTAATTTTAGTGAGAATTAAATTATCCTTATAAGTACTTATCATAGTATCACTCGTGACAGACCAAGGGAAAATGTTTTTTATGAAATTGATTATTTCTTTATGTAGTCAAAAACTTTTAAAATTCTTTCACAAATATTGACATAGTTTACTCAATGAATATAACAAAACCTTAATAGAAATTCAATTTACAGGAAGATAATTTTAGCCAGAATCAATTTATTTTGATAAGCATTTATATTATCATTTGCGAAGGATCCAGACAAGAATTCTTGACTGAAATTTGAATAATTCCTTATTTTGTTATTACCTTTTAGAATATGTTTGTAAACACTGGCATTTTTTTAACCAATGAAACTTCCACGAAAGTTCAAAAGAACCAGTAATTTCTAGAAAATTCACTTGTCTAAACTGAACTATCTTTAAATATTCTTTACATTACTCTAAAAGTAACATCTACTTTCCACCCAGGAAATTTATGTCCACATTGAAAGACTTCATAAATTATGTGTAGTTCACAAATATCTAGGTCTAAAATTTCAATCATTTTCAAATGAAAATTTTTCTTTGATATGTTTTCGAAATTTAAAACATGCCACAAAAAGGATCAACTAAGAACCAGAGAACCGCCTTTAATTTGTAAAAATAACTGGAAACCTAAACTTGACATAACTTTTTTACAATTCTTGAGTAATGGTAAGCTTTAAAAATATTGAATTCCAATAACTTGTGGAAACCCTAATAGTTCATTCACACCAATATCTTACAATAAAATCCATTTGGTATTTTTATGAAATGTGGTTCAAAGCTCCATCAAAGCATATTTCAAATTTCTTATTGTTTAAAGTTTTCTTAAATTATTGAAAAAACAAAGCTAATTCGTAGCAATATTTGACATTTTATTATGACTTAAAATGCAATTTTTAGCTATTTCACTAACAGAAACATACGTATAAATATATCTGTCTATGAATACAATAAAGGACAAGAGTAACGCAAAGGGTTTTAATGCCCATAAAAATTTAAATGATTGTTCTTGAATAAAAAAGTTCAAAATCGCTTATTTTCAGATACCCCCAGGAAGCACAGTCTGTTGACCTATATTGTACAATATTATGAGATATTATATGATATTAAACAATATTCAACTATATTGAACACTATTGTAAATATTGATCAATGTTACATAATATTGTACAATATTTGTGTGCTACTAGGGTCATATCTTCTCATGTGTTCCTTTAAGATACAAATTAAAGTTCAGTTATGGATATTGATATACTAGTATATTTTTGAAAAGGTAGGCAATTTTGTATGCTTCCTTTTATTTTCCTTGGCATGATTATTATGTGCCTATTTTTCCAAAATTACTTAAGCTTATTATCTTTTTACAAAGCAAGCAATACCCATCAAATGAATTTTGCATAATTTCTCAAACTCATATAGCAAAGCCAGATTATATTTTTACCCCTCCCCCCGAATTTGCATTGGATGTGTGGTTTTCGAGAAGTTTATTGTCATGAATTCTTTTTTAAATCTGCTCTGAATTTTTAAAACAATAAACAAACCATTTAATACACTCACATACGAGTGACTAAACACCATTGTGATGTTTCAGCAGCAATCTGCTGAAACATCACGATGGTGTTTAGTTCTTGTTTAGATGTTATTCTTTCTAAAGAAATGTATTCTATTTTTTAGCACTCTCGCACATTCTCATTAGCTACAATCCGCGAATTTCATGAGGGAAAAAATGCCATTGAAACCAAAATTAGATCAATACAGAAAAAGGAAGGGGGCAGATGAATAGAAAAGGTGGGATTTTTTGCAATTATACAGTTGCTCGTTTTTGGTGCTATGATAAGGATATTTTATTCCACTGAATAAAATATAAATTTTCTGAATAAATTCCATAGAATAAAATCTCAAATATGAATTCTCATTCTATCAAATTTTAAAGCTATTCAATTAAAATCCAAAATATTTCTCTACATAAATAAAAAGACTCCAGGAATCGTGGATAATTTCAAATTAATCAAATTTCACAGAATTAGAAAAAGATTTATATTTCAAAAATCTAAAATAAGTTTTTCAGTAGCCAATGATAAAAAAGAAAGCCCCTGAAAAATAAAACACAGTGCCAAATAGTTATAAATGCAAACAATTTTAAAAAATATATTTTTATATCTTTCTTTTATGCAAAATAAATAAAAGAAAACACACTTCATGTATCGTGTAATTAATTGGATGCTTTTTCCTAACAAAATAAATTATAATTATTTACCAATTTATTTAAACAATTTAGTGATTTAAATACTTATTCCGAAAACGGAAAACATTTTTCTATATAAAAATAATTATCTCTCATTGGCTTCTATGACAATTTCATTTGTTTGACAAAATATTATAACTTACTAACACTAGATTTTTAAATAAAAAAGATTATTGCAACAAAAACATAAAACTAAAATGAAATGTTGTAATCAAATAAAGTATAAAAAAATAATGGATTTCAAATACTTACAGACACATGTAGGTACAAAAGAATAATCCCACTCTTCATGAGCAACACACATTAATTTTAATAAAGAATTCGTAGGAATGACATATTTGTCTTTACAAGAATAATTGCAAATAATTGTCAGAGGAAAATAATCAGCCTTTTTGCTATTAGAGCAATTTGCTGATAGTAGTGAAGTAACAGGCAGTTCATTACAAAGAGAGCCTGTTGGTATTGAAAAAATTGTTAAAAAAATTCTACTTTCACTGATAAAAGCAAAAATCAGAAGAAAAATAAATAAACTAGCTGGAAATATCTTTGCTTCAGACATGACACATGAAAAGGACAACAACAATCTTGTAAAATTATGAATTGTACCAAACAATGAGAAGCAAAATAAGTACGATTCATTGACCAATAAGATGAATAAATTTATTCAAAAGGCACTCAAAATATTAAAAATATTATAGAATTATTACATAAAATTAATTGAGCCCAGAAATAATAAAATTCCGCTCTGAAAATGCTGCAATCTCCTTACCACAAAATTGTATTATGCTTGTTGCTTAAATGACCGCAAGAAACAGAATTAACTACAATAAATAACATGTAAAAATTGCAGTCCAACTACAGATATATTCAAATTTAAAAGGAAATTCTGCATGCAAACACAGGCAACATCACCTATAAAATCTAGAAATAAGCAGGAAGTAATTAAAAAGTATTTTAAAAGAATAAAAAAAATTTACATCATATTACAAATTTCTAAATATGGATTGGTATATTATAATGGTATAGTTTAGAAAGAAATGAATAGTCTTAGAGTAAAATTAACATAAAATTTAGAAATAGAAATTGTAATGTATTATACTGCAATCAGCAAGCCATCTAAATTCTTTTTTAATTTTATTACATTATTTAATCTTAATGGTTAGATTACAAGGCAAAAGAAGACTCAAAGAACATTTTCTGTAGGGATTTTAACCATAGAGAGAGAAAATACTTTTTACTTTACAAAAAATTACAAAATGAGGCTATGATTTCTTTGGAATGGTAATGAATTGAAATTTTTTCTTACTGCATCAACCATTTCACTATTCATCATAAGAAAAAATGAAACACGAGAGAAGATTACCAAGTAAGGGATCAGATCTACAACTTCATTTAAATAGTAGATAAGATGAAGAGTAAAATCTTTACAATTTTTTCTATGTACAGTATTTGTATTGCCTACAGAAAAATAATAAACACATCTTTATTCATAGGAATAAAAGTTAGATGATGGATCGGATTGTTGTTGCCAAATTCTAGCTCATTATTGAGGAACATTGAATTAAATTTACATAAATATAATATGTATATATTTTAAAATATAAAATATTTTCCAAGTTAGAATATTCACTCTTAATTAAGATGACTTGTTTTCTAAATAACTACTCCTTCATCATGACCCAAAACCTGATTTAAAATGATCAGTCAACCCTACAGAGAGTTGTGTACAAAAATTTGCCAGGGAGAGTACCAAAACCATGGCACACATTATAACCCCATGGCTTACACTATCAATAAAACTGCAAAAGTGAAAATCAGCAAACAATCCCAGAACATATGGAAGAATAAAATTAAATTTAATGAAAAGTAAAATATATGAATAGCAAACAATAATAGGTGCTGGGGCAAAGATGTCAAGGAATAGCATTATAAAAAACTACATATAACGAAACACATGTCACAGGGGCAGACCAAATAGTACCAATTATATTATACTAAACATACAATTTTTAAAAAAAAAGTTAAAAAGGATTAAAAAAATGGATGTTGAGATTGGGAAGAATGTTATAAAATATAAACTGATCAAGTTTATTAAATAAAAGCTAAAATAAGTGGAAAGTCTACAGATCTATTACCCAAATCTGAAATTTTCATGTACAGATTCCTAGTTATGATATGGAGTGAGGGTATTGCAAAAAGACATTATAAGAGTTAGTTAGGAAGTTCCTATAATGTCTGGAAATTTTGACATGGGGAAGACATTGAAATGTATATCGTTGAGAAATTTGTTCAGTTCAAGTGCCTACTCTCCCATACAGAAATATCATAAAAAAGTGAATTTAAATGACAGTTTTATGCTAGTATTTCAAGAATGATGTACTAATTCCCAATAGATGGTATAAATATTGGTTAATTTAATAGTTAAAGAATAAATCTTGCTAACGATATGAGGAGAAACGAAGTTAATAGATGTTTAATGGTTATACAAAACTAATTTAAAGTCAAGTGAAGTACCATCAGTTTGGATAGTTTCATAATTTTAGGTAAATATTAAAGCTTTGTTTACAATCAATAATTCTTTATATCATGTGAAAAAATGAGGATGTTTTGGTTTGAGGTTTTGAAGTCTCTAAATGCATAGGCAACAAATGGGCAATTTATCGCTTTTGAGGCCTCAATTTTTTTGCCTTTATGGTTATTAGAAAATAATGTAGAAGGTTTGTCACATTTGGCAATTTACTACAAACTATATATAATTTTTTTTTAATTTTAATTTTTCTAGCAGGCAAACAAAGTTGGCCTGAACAGGACTGTTTTAATTGTTTTCCTAAGTTCTTCACACTAATTAAAAAAATTTTTTCTTTCTTTTTAAAAAAAGTGATGTTACTTCTTTTTCTCTCTAATTCATTATTCAGAACTTTTCTGCCTTGTTTTGTTTTTAACAGTTCTTTTTCATCATCTGAAAACACAATTATAGATATTGTGAATTAAAACAAGATTCAGATATAAGAAATTCAATAAGTTTTTAAAAAATACTTTAATTAAATTTTAAATATTTAAAAAATTTCTGAATACTAAATTTAGATCTAAATATATCTTATTATTTATTTATCCAATAGCTGCAAATAACTTAAGATCACAAACAGTTTAAGTATATAGCACCAATCAGGAATCTAAACAGCTACAGAATGCTGTAGATATTAAAATTAAACTCAGACAGACAGCTTGGTTTAAGGCAAAAAAGTTGGATCATATTCTATCTGGTTACAGATGATTAGATTATTAATTTCAATATAGTTTTTAAAAACCCTATTGCAGTCTTCCTTAGTCCCAAAGCTACACATTTGTGATCTGAAATTGAAATCGCTCAAGGTCAAATCAAAGGTTATTTTTCAAACCTGATAATCCAAGAATTAAATCACTGATATTACCATGCCATTGGAAATAAATGCTATATTAAGTTAGGTATTTTTAAAATTAATAGTAATGTACACCATATTTAAGGTATTGCATTCAAAAGAGAATTCAAATTTGAGTTTAAACAATAAATAACATTATTATTCATGGCAGAGGAGAAAAGTGGCCATTATTTTTTAGAAGATGGATTTTGTGACTCCAGCCTCATAGCAATAGAGTTGCTAGATGATGTAGTCACCACAGAAAAAATATATGCTTTTGTCCTACATGCTTCACTCCTGCCATCTTGATCGAGATGGAATAGAGTGTATATTATAAAGCAGTCAAAGTTTTAATGGACTTAATTTTTTTGCACAAATATATTAATTTAATTAGCAAATATTCTTATTTCTCAAAGTTCTATAGAAATTTAGGCATATATACAAATGACTTTAAAATTACACTTATATAAATTGAAGTGTTTAGAGATCATTATCAATATTTAATAAGTGAACAACATTCAAATAAAGTTTCAGTGATGACATAATTAGTAAGAGGTCAGAACAAATATTGCGATCACTAAAAATAAAGGGAATATAGAAAAACTGATGGGATTAGTTATAAAAAATATAATTAAAAAAATAAATAATAAATATATAATTCCCATGACTGGATTCTAGAATAAAAGAAATTAAAGAAATAAAACTTACCTCGAATGCTAATATTATATGAGCATGATGAAGAAAGGCCCAGTTGTTTATCTATGGCATCACAATGATTTGTATAGTTTCCAACAGGCAATGTACCATTTAATGAGCATTTCACTCTAACTTTACTACTTTTCATTGATGATTTAAATTTTGGTAGCTTTATTTTAGCTACTATCCCATCTTTTGCTAAAAGTGTTTGAGATATGCATGAACCTCTTCTAGGTTTAGGTGGTATAGAT
>JAPMOQ010037676.1:35700-80467 GCA_026543055.1 Argiope trifasciata | reverse complement strand
TCTAAGCATGTATATAAAGATTGTATTTTAATTAATCGCAACTTTGACTTAATTATAATCAAACATTTTGTAATTTGACATCAGAATCAGACCCTTAAGAATAAAGGTAATAATGAATAAAATTCTTTTTAAACACCTCCAAATTACACATTATATCCAAGGTATTTGATAAAAAACAATTTATCTGAAAAAATTTGCAATATTCTTCGATTAAATTTTAGGCCTCAAGTCATACTTCATGACAGTAACATCACTTGAAAATGAAAAAAATTATTTTAAAATTTAAAAAAATATATACAATGTTTTTGAAATGGATGAAAAAAATATAAAATATCTATAATATCTCATAAACCCATATAGATTCTTATTCTTTTATAAATTGCCTTGAAAATGTGTGATTGTGAATTTTAAAAATCAACTACAAATTTTCAGGACAGTCTAGATGCGATTAAGTGAAATTATTTTACATTTTTTAATTTAAAAAATGTGGTAAATTAATTATTTTGATAAAATAATTATTTTTTACTTTTTAATTGTGTAACTGCGTAATTTTACAATCGATTTTATATAAACTTCTGAATCAGCAAAGCCTTGGTATAGCGCCATTTGCCGGCAGTGAAAGTTTAATTGATGGATAAATTTACACCGAACAGAAAAATAGATATGAAAGCATGCTAATATTGCGTCATCATCCGTCATTTGTTTAAAATGTCAAGTCTGTAGCTCTAAGCTCGTTAAAAATCAATTGCAAAATTTGCAATCGGTTTGAACGCATACAGACGAAGCAGAAAGTAACTTTATAAAATCATTAATAAATTTACTTGAAATAATTTTAAAAAACGAGGACTTAATATATTAAATAGTAGTACACATGCATGCCACGGGGAATGAAAATAAGTCTATAGATAAAAAGATAGACTAATATGTGAAACAAAGAAAAAAATCCACAAACCATCAGGCTGAATATATTTTCTTGTATCTTCATCGTATTCCATCAAAATCGAAGAAGCCCGGATTAGACCTTCCTCGAGAGGATCCGGAGGTTGGATTAGGCTGTTTCTGAGTGGACCAGAGACCTTGGGGACCAAGACCCGCACTTCCGCTTTCGCGAGTGTGTCAGGGGAAGATTCTTTATCGTGACCAGATCCCTTAGAATTAACGATCGGTATGATTGAAGCTTCGATGCGGCCCATTTTGCCAGATTTCCTAGAATGAGGCCTCTCATGACTGTTGCTTTGATGAGGACGAAATTCATCGAGGGAGATGTTAGATGAAGCCCTGTATAAAAACAATTTAGAAAATTAAAAAAAAGGAAAAATGAGATATACAATTGCAAATTTCAAGTTATAATGTGAGGACATTATTTTTGAGTCAGTATTTGTCTTAATTAATTTAAGTCATTAGCCAGTTTAAACCGGTTTGAAACAATCACGAGACATCGCCCCCCCCCCCCCACCTCTCTGTGTATATAACATGACATTTTCAAACGACAAACTATTTACCAATAAATATATAAATTTATATGGAATTTTTAAGAAAATATTTTTGCTAACACAAACTAGTATTTCCTAATTTTTGAGATAATAAAACAATTTGACTATGGATTAATCTTAGAACAGGAGTCAAATCCTTCAATGTTTCCTATTTAAGAATGAATGAATTATTATTTTTCTATTGGAGGAAAGAGAAAATATTTTTATCAAAATTGTTACTAAAGCTTTTTATGAATACATAATAAAAATTATTTAATTTCCTCCTTAAAAAATTACATTCCTTGAAAATAACATCTATGATGTCATAGTTCTACATCAATCTTTTCAAAACGCATCTGCTGTCAAAGAAGCATACATAATAATAAAACGATACTAGTAAAAGCAGGCAAAAAATACATGCGGTTAAAGGATGTTGATGAATATTGCCATTTATGCTTTATTCATTGTCTACGCGATTTTGAGCTTCAATTATTCATTGCCTTCAGTTATTTAAAACTTCTTAACCAAAAACAACATGTTCTTGCATGATAATGATGTTAGTATTTGAATTTTCTATTAAGCAGTTATTTGAAATTCTTAATCTTATTCTTAAAATTTGTATTTAAAAAAACTTGAATAATTTTCCCCCCTCTAGTTGAAGAAAGACATTTAATAAATTTTAGGTGTACTTAGTTTTGAAAATACTTTAAAGATTCTGTCTTTTTGTCCTTTCTTGACAATTCATTGCCTCTTTTATTATATGAAATTGTCTTAAGTTTATTGCGAAATCTGAAAATACAAGAAAAATGAAAATTTTCAACAGTTATTTTACAAATTAAAGATAGTAAACAATTCTAACAGAAGATCAAATACATAAATTAAATACACATTCTAAAAACGGATCGATTAAATACAGAAAACAAACATATTAAAAATTTATTCCATATGAATAATTCAGTTGCATTTACAATTTTTTTTTCCGATTTTAGTACAATAGATAATAATGTAATGGAAAATTTAAAAGTCACTAAAATTGTTATGTATAATAATGAATTGAGATTGAGTTATTATTATTAATAATGAGATTAATATTAATAATATTCGTTATTCATTAATACTGTTGGGTAAATGAAAAAAACCTCGATTAATCAATTTTATCTATTATCTTTACCAATAGTGATATGCGTGTGTGTTGGCGCTTAGCTGGTAATAAGTGTAAATAAATAATGAAAGTTTCATCGAAATCGAATGAGCGATACGGCACCGCATAAGAGACATGCAGACAAACATTCATTTTTATTTATATAGATTATTGTTATCAATCAGTCAGTGTCTTCTATATGCAAGTAATTAAAATTTCATTTTGCTCTTCTTATTTACTTAGAAAAATTTAAGTTCTTAAAAATAAACAGTCTTAATAATTTCTTAAAAGAAATAAAACAAAATAACAAGCAAAATTGAAGAATAAAATTTATTTATAACCTACTTGCTAAGATTTAGATTAAGAATGAAACTGAAAGCTTCAGAAATTAGCGAGAGTTGTCTTGCCAAAATTTTTTCGCATGCTTTCTAATAAATTTGTCATACTAGAGAACACCACGCATGGCATTAACGTTCAATAATTACGAAATATTTTCTTTTGGCAGGAATTTAAGATGTTTACTGAACCTATATTGCGATCTTTATCGATTAATCTTAGGCATGCGGTTAACGGTATTCGAAAATTGTATTTGTGTTTCAGACGCATATTCCTCAACTGACTGAAACAAAAGTTTGGGAACAAAACTGCACTAGTAGTCAGAAAAATGTCATTGAAAATTTAAAATATTTCAGACATTACATTTTTGAATTATAACGTTTACATATTTCTGAAAGTACATAGCATAAGACAGCTAACCCTTTGTTAGATTTGGCTCAAAATATAGCAGATGTAGCGAATCTTATCTATCCAGCTCTCTTCGTTTTGTAACTATCGTTTTAACTTACATACGAACTTCCCTTGAACGGATTTTACTCAGAATTCGATAGAAATCTTCGCATATGGTGTAAAGATAGTATACGAAATTTCAACCATTTAGCTCTTATCATTTTAAACTTTTGTCATAGACAGAACGTTTCCAAAAAAGTACACACAATCAATCCATGATTGTATTTCCCTAAAACTTAGACTACATTCTACACTACAGATGTTAAATATATGTCTTAAATTCTGTCTATCTAGCTTTATTAATTTTGAAGTTATCGTATTAACTTATACACGAACAGCCGGATTCCCTCAGAGTAGATTTGACTCAAAATTTGATTGAAAACTGCAAATTTGATATAAAGAACGTATACCAGATTTCAACCGTCTAGCGTGAAGCGTTTTTGAGTTTTCTTTGTCTTAGACATACGGGCATTTTCCAAAATGTGTTTTTCGAACTCAAGGTTATTTGAAATGTGAAGATTCGACAATAGTTAGAATTATTTGACGGTTACTATACTCTATTTTACGTATTCAAGAAACATCCCAGAATCCCAGAGCTTGGGGTCCTTGGCGACGAGTTTGGTGACAAAATGGATAATACCCGAAACATCGAGAATTTTCCCAATCCATCCATTAGGAGCCGCTATACATCCAGAATGCTCCTAATTGGTCCATAAGGCTTTTAACCCCATCTTCCGTCACTATATAAGTCAGCCAGTCAGTGAGTTGAATCAAGAAGACTTGAATAGAAAGGTCTTGAACTGAGGAGTCCTGAACGGAAGACTGCTGATCACTGTGTGGCATATTCTGACAAAGCCTGTGTCGTGTGTTAACCCGTTGTGTAGCAGTAGGGAACGGAGCTGTCCTGAACTTAGGAGTAGTCTGCTGTGCGAAGTAGTGAGTTGGCAGCGGAGGCGAGAAGAGACAGAGGAATAGTTTCAGTCTGTCCGGGAGAGACTTACGTGAGCGTAGACAAAATACCTTAAAGATACCCTCTCCTGCTGAATCCTGTCTGGCTGCTTTATGAGCTGTGGACGTTGTCACTACGAAATTTCTGCGTTTGGACTACTGTCTGCAATAGAGTACTGCTGTGTGCTGTCCTATGTGTTCATCTCGGCTGTACATAGTTATCGTTTGTACATAATTGTCGTCTTTATACTGTAAATATTTGTCTTATTTGTGCTGTCCTGCAAATAAACGTCTGTGTTGTGTCGCCTAATAAAGAACTGATCATTGTGTGCTCATCTCTTCTCACACCGTACACATCCACTATACAGGTAAACGAACCCGACGGATTGAAAAGGGTAGAAAACCCGTAACAATATTTAGCAAGAATTCAAATATCAACATGAGAAAGAAACAATATTTTAACTATATTTAATATTGTTCAGTTCAAATAGTTATGCATTTTAAAAGTAGTGGTTTATTTATCCGTAAGTTGTTAAATAATATGTTTATTAAGACATTGATACAGAATTTATTTTTGTACGTGCGTGAAACTCTGAAATAATTTTAAAGGCATGAAACCTGAAACTTCAACAAAGTGGCAGCAATTTATCTTTAAAACGCTGACTTTCCAACTTTCAAAACGGAGATAGAAGTAATTAAGAAAAAAAGACACTTCAGTATTTCAGACTAAATTTACTTTAAGATATCCTGCAGGCTTTAAGAGGGAAAACTCCTTGAAGATTTATTTTAGCCAGCTCCAAAGTACAGTTTTGCGGAACTAACCTCATAATTTCAGCACCCTCTTCAATGAAAACGCGATAAAAATGCTTCATAAATCTTTTAAATATATTCATCAAATATTTCAGTCGGAGGTAATTTTTTAAAATATTTTTATTCATTTCATAAATTTATTCTTCTAAATTTTTTTATCTTCATACAATTATGAGAAATTTTTTCTCCACATTCATTTTACTATAATAAATTATATAATTAGCAATTCATTGTTTATTAAAAAGTAATACCTCTTATTTTGGTTTGAAAATACTTTAAAAATACATTAAATCTCTTATTTAGTTGTTAATGAATTTAGACAATAAAATTAAAATTCCCATTTAATAATTGATCGCATTTTTATGGAACTCGACTTATTTCATGTTTGTGATTACGAACTCTTGTAATCCATTTTATATTCAATTTCTAATGAGGTAGAGTTTTGAAACTTGATACTGTAGCATATTTTTTATCACGAATATATATTTTAACTCTTTAAGATTTAAATTATTAAGCAATTAATTGTAATCTATTTAAGTTCTTCATACCAGTGGCACAAATTGATAATTACAAGAATATATTGTAACTAACCGCCTTTTAATTAAATCTTATGTATGACTTAATATACCAGATATTCGCAAGAAAATTATTTTTAGCAGCAAATTGTTATTGACATTAAGTAACCTTACACTTTATAATAAAAACCTTATGCCAGTTCGGTCATATTAACTGAGATATAGAATAAATAATGAAATGATAAGTGATAAATAATAGTGAAACTAAAATTTCAAAATATATTTTCGTTCACGATTTGTTACTACATTTTCATAATCTTCATATTAACTAGACAAACTTCCTTAGCACAGAACAATAAAAAAAATACAGCGATTAACTATTTGATGAAAAGATGAAAGAGGATCAAAATTCAGAAATGAAATTTATCATTGAAAAATATACAAACAATTATTTTAATATCAGATAATGAAACCCGACAAAAAGTTTGAAAACAAATAAATAAATTGGCGTCCTAAAAAATCAAATTTGAATTTTAAATTATAAAAAATTGTTCTATGCATTAACATTTTCTTGAATTATCGATTAAACGTCCAAATTAAGGCAAATTATACTTAAAATTTTTGAAAAGTTCTCCAGGGCTGCACATTTACACCCTCAAATTATAAGATTGCCAAAATTATATTTTTCTACATAAGAGGATCATTCAGGGCATTGTATGCGTCATACTGACAAAATATTTGAACGAAAGAAACTCCAGATCATGTATCTATATTTATTGAAAAATCAATGGTAGATGGCATTGTGGTTTGGTAAAACGTTCTTCTTACTTTGTACAGGATGCTCCGGAGAAATTTACTTATTTGAAAGGTCATTAAAAACAAAAGCACTTCAATTATTGTTTTAATTTTTTTTATGTGAGAATACAATATTCTAATTTTTTTCATACAGTTTTGAAAATGACACGAGTTAAATGGCAACCCTCATTGCGCATACATTGATTAAGTCGATTTTGATGTTCGTGTCCTCTCTTTACAGCATATCAATCGGTATGTTGGCGATGGCGTCGCGAATGTTGTTCTTGCGGTGAGTTATTGTCCTTGGTGGATCGACATAAACCAGGGATTTCAAAGTGAACCATGTCATTGAGAAAAACGGCCTCGTCTTCAGGCAGGTTGTCAAGCAGCATTTCACATGCATTTTGACGAGCAACAAAATCACGTTCAGTTATTTCTTGCGCAACAGCCAATTTATAGAAATGAAATTGAAGGTCTTGATGGAAAATTCGTCGAAGAGAGGTGTCAGAAATTCCCAGTGCAACTGCGTGTTTGCGAGTCGAACGCCGGGGAGAACTCAAAACTGACTGCCTCACTCTTTCGACATTTTCCGGAGTTCTGATGGTCCGTTGATGCCCATTTCTGGGTTTAGCGACACTCGCAAAATGAGTTAACCCACAACAGAATCGAATTACGGCCAGGAACGGGTCTGTGAGAAGGAATTTCAGAGTGAGATTGGAAGGCACGTTGCGTAGCAACAAGTGAGTGACCATTAGAAAAGACGCTCTCGACGGCGAAGGCCCTCTGTTCTCTATACCAGAGTATGATGGCAACTGACTAGAGGGAGAAACAAATATGAGGACTTCCCCCTCCAATAGCTCCTTCCAATAGCTTCCCCCTCCAACACCTATCACCCCTCTACCCACCCAACTCACCGCTCGGGAATTTTTTCAAATAAGTAAGTTTATCTGGCGCAGCCTGTAGAAGAGTTACGTAATTTCTCAATAACCTTTTCCATTCCTAAAATGGTGGATTCCACAGTGAGACACAGTAATTCCACAATGATTCCACGAAGCCGAATAATGCTGCCTTTCATAAAACATGCTTAAAGCTACGGTAAACATGGAAAGGAACACCATCTTGAATAAAAATTGCAACAACATGCATTGGAATCACTTTAGCATGATGGAGTAGGTTTCAAATCCCGTTTGAATCACTGATAAGAAAAGATTATTTTATATTACTTGTTCAAACTGCTAATCTCTAAAACAGAATTCGGAGGATAATCTAGAATTCGGAGGATAATCTAAATTTTGCGTCATTATGCCCCAACAAGACCTCAAATTTTCATCTGAGTTGAAATGACGACAACCCTGTATATATCTCTGTCAATACTGCTTCATTCAGTGGTGGTGGTTGTGGTTGGCTGTACATTAGAAGAACCCTGTTTAACTTTTCTAAATTTGGTATTTTAAATCAAACGCCGTGTCTTATGAAATCCCACATACACGCATTCTCCTTTATTATTAGTAGAGATAAAAATAATAAATTTAAAACTAAAATGTAAAAAATAATTAGAATTTAAAAAACTTTTTTAGCACACTAATAAAAAAACGTTTTTAAAATTGATTTTGTAAAATTTATTCATTTGTGCATTGTTTCAAATTGATCTAAAATATTTCAAAATACATAAAACATGCAAATCAACACTTACGTGTGGTTATGCTGATCTCGTGCACAAACTTCATAAAAACATTGAAGATAAATTAGGATTGCTAGAAACAGAAAAAAATATATAACTTAGTTAATAGTAATTTAATAACTCGTTAAAGTATCCTATGAAATATAAAATGCTTTTCAAGACAGTAAAACTTAAAGACCAAAATCATACATAATGCATTTTGAATGATTTACTATGCAGCTACATTCGACAAACATCAAAGAATCAAAGCGCAAATAAATTTAAATTAAAATTTGGTTTACAAACAAAAAAAAAAGATAAAAAAGGATGATTTAAAATGTTCAAAACGAAATATCAGCCTTATAATCAGAAAATTACAACTTGCAGAATACATAAAAAATGAAGCCATTAGAGTTATAGTGGTGCAAACTGCTTTTCACAAAAAAGTTCTAAATTATTGCCAGAGTTCAAGTTTAAACAATTAAAAATGTTGAATTTGAATCTAAGAAAATCCTGAAATAATAAAAGCAACGTTAAAGGATATCCGAATAATTCAGCTTTACTTGCGATTCTTTAACTACAGGGGAACAAAGAAAATGAAATTTACATAACTGCAATTTTAACCCATCTATATATTATTAATGAAAGAATTTGTTATTTTATAAAACAGTTAAGTATTTCATGAAATAATAGACATGAAATAATCATGAAATAAGTATCTTATGGTTCAAAATTCAGAGGCTAAGGTTAAATAATCAGAAGATTCATATTTTTAGTAATAGTTATTATATTGTGTTATAATGAGTATTTATGTAGATAAAAAATTGTAAGCAATGTTTTTATCCTATTTCTATTTCAAAACACTAAATTTTAATATTTCTATGCTAGTATTCTTTCTTTAAGTTCTATGATAAAATTAGAGGGAGATGTCTTTTTGAAACTTTCGCGCAGATGCTCTAATAAATGTCTTATTAACCCTATACCAAATGACGAATAATACTTAGGAAAGAGCCTTTTAGAGTGCAATTGTTGGAGATTTTTTGATGATTAATATTTGGAATACAGTGCGTACTTTTGACGCCTCTTTAATCAGCTCTTAAAACCGAAATTCGGCACACAACTGTAATGCAAGACAAAAAAAATCTCATCAAATTCCATTTATATTTATTATTACATTTGCTTGCATGCATGCAAAAGTACAGACTAACAGATGGTCAACTCTTTGAGATTCGGTGCTTAATTTGATAGGAATCTTTATTATGTGCTTAATGCTCTTATGAAATTTAAGCATTTTACATTTATTAATTCTTGAAGACTTCATTTTACATTACTATTCGTTTGTAGTCGGATATCCGGTCTGGAAAATAGACTTCCTTTGAATGGATATAGATCAAAATCGGATTGAATTTACAAATTTCGTGTTAAGTTCAAATGCTACGTTTCATATTGAATTTGAATTTTTGGCCGATTACAGTATTGTTTCCTAATATGCTTCATACACGAGAAAATATAAATTGGTAAGCACAAATTGGAACCGTTGATGCTTTCAATCCAACGAAGACAAGATAAACAAGTAAGATGTTATAATACAAAAGTTCGAATTTTTAATCTTTCAATTAGTTTTAAATAATTATATAAAGAAAAAATATTTACTATATATTAATAAAGTGAGAAAACATTTATATAAAGTAATTATAGTAGCAGTGAACAGCAATGCAATACTAATAGTAGTAATTTTAAATAAAGATTAAATTTAATTAAATGTTTACTAAATTAATTATTCTAAATAACTATTTACCAAATATTAAAATTTTAAATAATTACTATTAAAATTAATTACTAACTCATTGATATTTTCAATGAATTTTGTTTGAAATATTTGAACGGAATTAAGTTTTTGATATTGTTATTCGGCATTTTTCTCTTCATATTTATATAGATATATAAAAGTTATGTTGGGAAAAAAAAACTATGCAATAAATGTTGGGAGAAAAAAAGTAAGCCTTAAATATATAGAGCTAAAGTTTATGAGCCCTCAAACCAGTTTGAGTCACGAACTGAGCGTTTGTTTGCCACCAGTGCTTATTGAGCTGCAAATCATTCCATATGACAACGTCCATGTTGTGTCTTACTTCTTGTGGAAGTTCGCAGGTGCAAAAAGTGGAGTTGAGTGATTTTTTTTTCTCACTCATTAGCAAGTTATTTGAATTCACATGGTATCTAGCTACAAGGTCATACAACTGATAATAATGATGAGTTTTGTTATCATTTGTAATTACATGTTATTTATGGTGAAGATATTGGTGAGTCTTCATATTTTGTCACGTATTTGTTCGTATTGTTTATGGTCCTGTTTATCAGAAAAATAATTTGAAGCTGAGTTTGGAAGTAATGAAATTTGATTTCATAACATTCGTTAAATTTGGACTATTTATTAATGAATAGAACTTATAAAGTTGAAATGTTTAGCATATTTAATTAATTACTGCTTAGAAGTAAAAAAAAAAACTCAAATACTGCAAGTCATTTGTAATAAAAAATGCTACACAATTGACCAATTTTTTAATCATTCGGCCCAAAGTAAGAGAATTCTTGTTTATGATTTTGAACAACCAGAGGTAGTGGGTTCTCAGAAACATTGTGGCTCTTTCTTCAATAAAACTGGTATTCACTAAGAAAGTTCCTAAGGCGCATTTCTACCAGAAAATGGCTCTTCACTACTAATCCCTTGTAAAATTAAGAACTTTGAGCAAAGCCATGAATGATACGTACCCTTATTTTTATTTTTACGTATGAAGTTGTGAGTATTGCAATACAAAAATAATAATAAAATGTACCAGTGTATTAATTTCAGACTAGCAGGTTTTACAAACGATCAATCTTTGATCTGAATATAATGTTTTTTACTGAATATAGAGCGCTACCTTTAGCTATACTTTTAATCGGAGTTCTATAACTCGAATAATCATCATTTTTGACCAATTAACAACCACTTAGAGGAAATAATCTTACTTGATGCGGATCTGAAACATTAAAATAGTGATTTTCATATCCTCACAATTCGGTCAGTTTTGATCAAAAGAAGCAAAAAAATTTTGCTTCTATTTATTTAAAATGTATCAAGAATCTTTTACTAATGTGACTAATAGAATAAGGTGCTGTATAGAAATTTTATATTTCGTAATTTTTTAGAATTAAAATTATTGATTGCAATAACAAAAATTACGCCACTTGAAGTATTGATCAAATTGAGGAAATTTGTTTTCTACCTCTTTCAGTTTAACAATGATCATTGTAAATATCTTATACACAAAGAAAATCGTTGAGTTGAAATCTCTGTAAGATGACATTTAGCTGCCTTAAACTCGGAAACATAGCGTCACAAATCTTATAACTTTAAACAGGACTGATTTTGCATATTTAAGTTTATTTCGGGTATCTCAGGAACAGCTCTAGCGATTTGGATCAAAATTTTATTTTTAGATAAGGTTAATGCTGTTTATGTTTATCTATATATGCACCTTTACTAAAACATACGACTTACACACACATACGCAATTTTTTTAAAAATACTGTAATACAATTTTCCTATCTGCTGTCATACTGATAGTGTCATCTTGGATTCATTATCGCCTTGTAAAACCGAGTGTAAGTTCAAAAATATAAGTAATGATGGATAAATTGTAAAATGAATTCACTTAGTTTAAAATGTTATTTGCCATAATCTACTATAATGCATTCATGTTTTTTTTTTATTTCAATGATCAGTTCAAATGTAGATAAGGTTAAAAAATATTTATATTTAATCGATTCATATCTAAATATTTTCCCCGACTCTACAAGAGAGATAGACAGAAAAGCAAAAAACAGTGGAGGAACTTTTTCTTCCGGGTATTCATATCTGAATGTAACAAATGCATTATTAGTTTTGATTTAAGTATATCGTAATTCATTGAAAGAACTGCAATTCTGTCCTTTTAAAACAAAATTTTAATCACTAAGCATAATCGAAAAGCTTGTTTCTTACACTTAGAATGGATAAAGATGTCATAAAGAATATAAACAGAATAAGTTTTTTTAAAAAAGAAGCAGCGAATGATTAAACAGATGATCATAAATAATAAGAAACAATGAAGTTGAACAAGAGTAAAACCTCGTAATTAGCCTAATAACAGAACACATTATCTTTGAGTAATTACTTTTCGGCGTACATACATTAACAATTTTTTTCTTTCTTTCTTTCTGGATAAATAAGCGATCACGGCGAACATTTATTTTGGAAAAACAGAAAAACTCCGCCCACTTTTACCCCTTCTGAAGAGCCACTGCGTACTTATTATGGAAATGAAATTATTTGGGACCTTAAATGAATTATTTAGAAAACCAAGATGCTAAAACAGAACTTTTTTTTTTTTTTTTTACTTTTTCGTATATGTAGTGTAGAAAAATATTGTAATCGTCAAAAAAATTCGAACTCGAGATTGACTAATTTCCACGTTTTAGACTTTCTAGAGATCCATAAACACTTTTTTAGAAAAAGACAATACGTTTTGACTGTCTGTGACAAATATAACTCAAAAATGCTTTGCGATAGATGGTTCAAATTTGGTGTACGGTCTTTACACTAAATTTTCAATTTTCTATCAAATTTTGAGTAAAATCTGTTCAGAAGGAATCCGTCTGACCGTTTGTTCAAATATTAATTTACATGATAATTACTAAGTGAAGAGAGCTAAATAGATAATATTCGGTACAACGATCTAATAAGTATAATACGGATCCTAAGACATATCCAACAACCGGTTGGCTATCTGTCAATTTGTACTTTCAGAAATGAATAATCGCGAAGATTCGAAAATATTGAGTTCGAATTTTTTGACGATTGCAGACTCTGTTGTTCTTCATATATGAGAACGTAAAAATTTATACCAAAGTCGAATTTGTTGTCCAGAACACCACAAAATGGTTATCTTTTTTTCATGACTATACTATTGTTATTTCAATTATGTTAAATTAAACAACGAAAAATTCCCAGAAAAAAATATTTAACTTCATCTGAAAGCACAGGAATATAAATGCAGTAAATTAAAAATGAAATACATTATTGGAATAAAAATAGATTTAAAATTTTGAGTTGAAATTTGTAAATAAAATTCAGTAAAAGGAAACCTTAGAATTTGAATGTTTAATTGGGAGAAACATTGATTTTATCAATAAAATATTCCCACGCATTTTAGAAAACACCTTTAGATTGTTAAATTTTTAATTTAAAAATCCTTACTATTTGAGCAAAACTAAAAGAGGTAAACTACATATCAAATTTAAATAGTTCCAAGTCAACGGTCCCCTTTTAAAGTATTTTTAATCGATTTCTCCAGGAAACATATTACGCATGTTCTAATTAACAAAAAGTCTACCATCCTATTAACCATTGTTTAAAAAGATTCAAAAATACATAAGTTGTATTAAATTCCTTAAATAAGCATTCAGATATATAATTTGTGAACATTCATTTCACAAACCAAAAAATACATTATGTGCGTATAGACGACAAAGTGATAAAGACTAGGAAAAGTTTGCTCTCATTTACACTTCTGACGCAAATGGGTTAATATATTTAATTTATTACTAAGACACCTGGGCTATTTTTAAGAACATTTCCCCATTCAAAATATGCTAAGCACCTATTAAAATCGGAAGCATATATTTGTATATTCCCCAGCAATCAATTTAATGGGCAGAGGCATACCGTTTCAGCAAATGCATTTGAAAGCCTTTCATTATAAACCATTTTCTAATAATTTCAACTTGAGTAAGCAATTGAAGATCTCTTATAAACGGCATTCACTCGATTCTTAATATCGCACGCAAAATGGTTGCTAATTTTAAAATGGAATGTTTGGAACCGGATTCTAAATGTGGTCGATATATCATTTCTCCGCATCAAAAGGATACGGATGCGCGGCGTTCAATTTTATCTCGCAGTGTCAATGGCTGAAATGGGAAATGGATGCGCTTTGGTTTTCATTTCAGATACTATTCTAAGAGCATCTAAATATTAAATTTAGCGCCATTTCTATAAACTGGATTATATTACAATGCATATCGAAAAACGATAAGATATTTGGCGTTTTTATTCAGATCTCGAGTAAAATATATAATTTAATAGGAAATTTGTATAATATTTTATCTATTAAATGAATAAATCGCTATGGATAGTAGGTAAAATATGTAATGAGAAACTTTCAATATGGTGATTGAAGGCCATACTTCAGCTCTGAAGTATGGCTGTTGGCAGAGTTATCTCTTTTCTATAACGGAATTTACTACCTGTGGGAGAGGTTGTACCGTGACCAATAGCGGAAATTGAGCCTCAACTATGTCCTGACTATGTAATATTAAGACTATGATGGATCGGTTTGGCATGGTTGCTTAGGGAGGTCGGGGATGATAATAATTTGGATAATGGAGTAACGTAGCTGAGAATACATGTCACATGACAAAGAAAATTGTACGTGCCTCGCGAAATCTAAAGGCTTATAGATGTATGATGCCTTGAAATGCAACTCTTTTAATCTGCTTGCAAGTTGTGTCATGGATTTCAAAATCAAATCTTAACGGCGGATATCATGTAACCATGAATTTCATGAGTGAAATTGAAATTTTTTTTTTCAAAACTGATATCATCGATAGGTTGCTGAATAGTTCCTAAAAATATAAAATAATGAATTTGATAAGAACAATATATCTGCTCATTCACTATTAAGACTGATTTCTTCATTTTTTTTTCTTTCAAAAATGTAATGTTTACAAAACTTATAGTCCAGACTGATTAATTTATGAAAAAATCGAACTTAAATTAATCAGTTATAAAAATAGAATGAAAAAAAATTCAGTATGAAAATTTCTTTAAGTAGATAAGAAAAACATTATTAGACATGGTTTTTACAGCTGAATTAGAATTGGTTTTCATGATTACATTATGGCATTTCACAGTTAACCTTTTTGAACAACAAATTCACAAGAGCGCATTAAAAATAAATTCTTTAATAAATCCGTAACCAAATATTAAAATTTAATACAATTTTTCAATCATTATTAGATTTAAAATGCATATACGATTCGGGCTCCTTCTAATGTAAATTAATTTCTTTTCATAATTCTCATGTGACTTCTGGGAAGCTACCAAATAAAATAACAAATAATTAAAAAAAACGTGCTACATTGTGCAGCTTCCATAAATAAATTTTTTCCTATAAGAATTTGAATTTCCCTATTTCTGAAAAATTCTGCATATTGAATAAAAATTTATGCATTATATATAGTTAAAAAGCTACAGTTGATTTTATTCACATGAAAAAAATAAAGAAAACAATGCTTCGCTGATTCTTACAGTAATAAAAACACACGGAAACTTAGATGAATTTAGTAAAATCAATAAGCACTTGTTGGGCAGTTATATGACGCTTTTAACATCAGTTGCACGAATCCACTTATCTATTTGATGCCAGATATTTACTTAAATTGGTTCGGTTATATATTTCTCATAATAAGAATGCCTCTTAAATGGTAAAATTTAAAAAGCAAAAAAAAAAAAAAAAAAAGTTTAACTTAAGTGAAAAAACGAAATTCAGACAAGTAATGTATGAAACATATTGAACCAGTGGGAGTGGTCTCCACAAAACTTTCTCGCATACTCTCTAAAAACGGTGTTACCCCAGAGAACGCCTTACATTACAATAGAGCACAATAGTTATAAAATATAAACATTAGACGATATTTAGCATTTTTACTGATTCTAATATGTCACCCTAGGAGATTTATTTGGCGATAAATCCCTGAAATGAGGTTAAAAGTATCATAAAATCGAATATGTATTTTAGTTTCGTTTTCTCTAAACGATTTAAATAAAAAAATTGATACAAAACTGCACTTGTAAAATCACATAGCAAATTTGATATATTTAAGTCATTATGTCTTTGAGTTTTCACTTTTACTCATTTCTGAAAGAAAAACCCAACGCACGATCAATCCCTTGTTGAATTTGGCTCAACATTTAATCTATACGTTGAATGCTAAATAACCAAACTAATATTGTATTCACCTAGATCTCCTCATTTCGGCGTTATCGTGTTAAATTATATTCTAACAGCCACTTGGAGAGACTTCCTCCAGACGGATTTTATTCAAAACTTGATAAAAATCTACAGATGTTGAACAAAGGTCACATGCCAAATTTCATCCATCTAGATCAAAGCGGTTTTGAGTTCTTTATCACAGACAGACGGACACTAGCTAAAAATTTGTTTTTCGAACTCGGGGATGTCTAAAACGTGAAGATTCCTTAAAAACTCTAGTTGGAGCGTTTTGACAGTTATTACACTTTCTCTATACTATGTATACGAAAAATAAGTGATATTCGTGTTTTTGCTGATTTTTCAAAGTAAAAACATATTTTACTATTGTATTACTTTTAAATCAACATTAAACAAAATAATAACTAGGAGTAATTGATTTAGAAAGAAAATGATAAAACATTTTGTAGAAATTTAATAAAGTGGAACGTATTCCTGTTTACTGATATAAGTCGGTAATGTAAGTTCAATATATAGAGGTTCGACTGTATATGGGATGGAAGAACGATTCCTTGTATTTTTTTTTCAGCTTATGTAATTACCTTAAAGCATTTAACACAGTTTCATTTTCTTTTCTTTATTTAATCAGGCTGATGATAAACAATCAACTGTATACGTAGAAATGCATAGGAATAATACCTAATTATTTCAATCTTATACCCTTATCACCAATGTGCAAGAAATAAATTCAAAGATTTGTCAAAACGGAGGAGCATTTAAAATATTAAGCCTGAAATAAAATCTTAGAGATGTGCATTAAATTTCCCTATAAACCTCCAGGCCTTGATTTGTTTAAATGAAATACTAGCCAAGAGCATCAGCAGACTAAATGGAAAATCAATAGGGATTTACACTTAATATAAGCCAATACTTCGGTCTCGGAAAATATACCTCACGGGAATTCATCTAGTTAAGCACCGTTTCAACATCCATTTTAAATTTGCAGTGTCAGGCAAGAGTGAAGTTATAAACGATTAAAGTATTGAAGCAATTATCTGGTTACTTAAGAAACAGAATGTTTAAGAATAATTTGGAATCATTATAATGTTATTCCAAGAAAAGAGCCACGTATATTGAATCAAAAATGAATAATACATATGCGCTTTAATTATTTGAGATTTCGATCATGAATTATTAACATATTTTTCTAATCATATATTAGTATTTTTTCAAGAATGCAAAAACAGCTATAGAAATTGATTTTTTTATTTGATAATTATAGTAATTATGTTAATTTTTTGTTTAAGAAAGAAACTAAGTATATTTTGGATATCTTAGGTTCAATTTGTCTGAAAAATAAATTTCAATAAAAATTGACCAAGGTTTGTAAACTTAACAATAAGTTATAAAGAACTATTCATAAAATCTTCATTTTAAGATTTTGTAATGTTTTTGATAATATATGGTCGCTCTGTACTAGAAAAACATTTTAAAATCAATTTTATAAAAATAAAAATTAGATACTTAAATTTAGACTTAAGTAATTAATTACTTGTTTTGATATTTGCAGTACTTTTCCATGTATTATAAGAAACGATATTTTCTAGCCAAAAATAGTGACTTTCCATTTGATCAAACACAACGGCGGACCATAGCTGTGAAATTACATCTAACAATTATTGATTGATTAATATAATCTTAAAAATTAATCCCGTCATTATCTTTTAAGAAATCACAATTAATGAGCATCATAAATATAAACAATTGAGGAATTAGCTTATTAAAAACCGATCTTTAAAGCTGCTCTTTGAAAAATGAAATTGATTGTTATTTAAAATTAAACGTATTCAAACAATGCAAGAGAATTGTTTCTGTGCTATTTTCATGCTTTCTGTAAATTACTGACAATAAATGTTGCCATTGTTGCAATTTATCAACCAGAATCGAAATAATTAATCCATCCTCGTTGATTAATCCAGTTATTATTATGTCCTTTCTTCTATTTTTAAGCCAAGTAGTAATAAAAAAGGTGTCCCAAATTAACACAAAATATGAATTTTCCATCATTCGTGCAGTAAAGAATTGGGAACCCTAGTACAAAAAAAACCCCTTTGACAGCTGATAATTTAGGGTTAGTAAAAATGGAGCAGTACTCAAAAGAACACCATGTTTTCAGTTGTTGAACAATATTTGAAAAATGATGAAGATCTGGCAGCTATAGTTCGAAAGTTTGAAAAGTGACTTCATAGACCGTGTAATTTAATACCATTGGATTTCTTTTTATGTGGTTATTTAAAGTCAGAGGTCTATTCCAAAAAACCCCCCCATTTACTAGCATACGTGCATTGAAAGAAGAAATTCAACGTTGCATCAATGAAATTCAGTCACAAACTTCTCATGGAAAATTAAGACAAAAATTGCGTTTGTGCAAGCAAAGCTGTGGAAGCTATTTGCCCTGTGTGTTATTCCATACGTAGATCTATCCTATGTACTTTAAATTTTTATATTTTTATTGAATCGTAAAGGAAATTAACTGTATTTTTTATTTCATTCAATCTTGTGTTAACACATAATTGTTCTATCGTGTAACACTCCATTTTTTGCTGCTTGGGAAAAACAAGGTTTTGCCAGTGATTTTATAAGCCCTGAAACGGAGGATTTTTAAAGATTTTTTAAAAAATAAAACAAGGCAATTATTGCTATAGGAAAAAAGATAAATTAACTTATCTTTTACCACCAAATATCTAAATATTTTATATCTGTATTATGATAAATGCGATTAACCTGTTATTAATGTAACCTGTAATGATAATCTGTCATTATACTAAACAAACGGTTAAATTGGTTATTATGAATAATTATTGAAGTTAGTGTCAATAATTACCTGTTATTAATAATATTAAACGAATTCGTTACTTTTATAAACAACGTGAAAGCAGATACGGATTAATTACAATGCATATGAATTATATTAATTTAATCGCATTTGGTAATAAATAGATAAAATAAATTAATGATATATACATTTTTTTTTGTATAACCTTTTTTTATATCAAATTATCAATTCATAAAAAGAATGTGCTAACTAAGCAATTTAACTTGTTTGTGAATATGAAAGCATTCTGTCTTTGTTTAATGAATTGTTTTAGCAACTTTGTGACAAGCGTTTGTGGCAATATGGGGGCTTTCATCAATAAATGAGGGTAATTCATCAGTAAATTTAAAAAATTCCAGGTTTCTAGCAAGAATAGAGGGTAGTGTGTATAATAATAATAATTAATTTTAGGCTTGATTCTTTTATCATGTTTTCGTCCTTTTGATTGTGTATTATGCTGTATTTTGTAGTTTATGTTTATTTTATTATAATAAATTATGTATTAGAAAAAATGTGTCTTTGTTTTGGAAGTATTAGTACATAACTCTTATTAGTAATACCACCTAACCTCAGTATTTATTTTTCAGAGAAAACTTAGTTATCAAGGAAGACCCAATTATTGATCTAGTATGCTAGTTTATAAATATTATCAAATTAAATAATTAGTTACATAAGAAACTTAATATACTAAGCTCTTAAAATGGACAATATGTATAAGGTAAATTATCTTATCTGCATTCAGATTGTCTTGAAAATTACTGAATATGACTTTTAAAAATGCCCATTACAGGTTTTCAAGACAATTTTATGAGATTAGAGGAAATTTAAACTTTTTAATCTGTTTTAAAAACGTGGTATATTAATATTCTTAATTAAATAATTTTTGCTTTTGAATCATGTGCATGAATGCATAATTATAATTGATTTTAAATAAACTTCTCGATGATCTAACGAGAAATGGAGCCATCTGTCGGCAATGAGTTTTAAATCCATTGCAAAATTTGTACAGAATAGACAAACTCAGAAGAAAGCGAGCGATGGATTTCAATATCATCTAGATCTGAACTATGTTTTAAGTTTTAATTTTTTAAGTCATTGGGAAAGTAGTTTAAAACAGATTGCAAAACTTATGTTGAACAGAGAGAGAACAAAGCCAGTCGATAAAAAGCATATTAAAGTCATTAAAATCAAATGTAAAATTTGTACTAGTTCTTTTCAATAAAACATTTTCTTACTGTTTTTTGATTTTAATCTTAAAGCTTCAAACCGAAGTATATTCTTTTAGCTTGAAACATGATAATACTTATTGGCTGATACACCAAAAGCATAAGCTAATTAGAGTGAAATTACATTCACGGCAAAAAAAATCGTGCTAAGCACTTTACAGGAATAGAAATACCAAATTTTGTATAAATTTACTTCTTCGATTGAAAATATTTATTAGAAGGAGTTGAATGAAATTTTTAGGTTTCGAATAAAAAATTAAAAAAATTGATTCAATTTTTTTAAAAAAAATTAAAGTATTGTACATAAATTATTCATAAATCTTCTGAAAATTCCCCAAATCAATTTTTAATTGAGTGGGTATATTGCGCCTATTTTATCGTTTGCAATCTCTTCTCCAATTTTTATTGAATTTTTACAAAATATTTTAAGCTTATTTCACAATAATATTTTTTCATTGTATTCGAATATTTATATTCACGCATCCCGATGAAACTGATTACATTTTTTTCGAGTCATTATCGCGACCGTTTAGGCAATAATAACTTACGAAAAATAAAATAAATATAGAAGAATCGAATCTACAACTTTATCATGCTGCGACGTTTTGGACAAGAGTTTCGAATCTTCCCCAAATTTATTTTTAACAGCCCTCATAGATGTGCTTTAAATTAACCAGAACGATTACCCTGACGAAACACCATCAGTTGAAAACTATAATCACTTCTGGAGCTTATTTTATCTCTAATTACTAAAGATTTAAAACATTAAGCTGTTTTTAATGATTGGAAAAATGGAACGAAAAGGCCATGTGGCGACAGATTTTTTTTCTCTAAACCTTCTTACACTTCTTTGAAAAGCTCTTAATAGTCCGTGGACTGTCATCAGATTTGGGTTGAAATGAGCAGAAATAAAATAGATATCCGCGGACGAAGTACGGAAGTACTAAGTCGTTAGCTCTCCGTTAAGTAATCGACGTATATTTCCATGGTGCAGACGATAAAAAAATAAAAAGTCGGCTTGCTTTATTGCCTTACTCAGCACTGTAATTAAGGTCGACCAACTGGCATCTGCAAGCTTCTCAAGACACTTAGGTAACGTAACGTCAATTAAACGACAGTGAATTGGATTGGGAGACAAATGGTTTCTAGATCCGGAAGTTATGCGACAGTAAATAAAATAGGATAGTAGATGGCTTGTGCTAATGATCGGTATTTTCATTTGACATTTATTGTCACAGGATGAAAATGAAAGTAAAAATAGAGATATGGTAGTAGTGTGAATACTGTATAGTGGCAATTATTTTTTGAGACAAAATGTAGTTTTTTCGCAAAACCTGACAATTAAGGTAAATGGTATTTTGAAATATGTTACCTTTTTCTTTTTTTGTGGTTTAATATTTTAGTAGACAGACAGAATGTTTTATTACTGAATGTGATTTAGACTGAATTTATTGGACAAGTAAATGAAGTATATTGGACTATGTATCATGTATATGAACTTTATTTTTATATTGTTTGAGTTGTTTTAAGGTTTTTAATTAGGAATTATTGTCGAAAAGTGAGACAAAAATTAAGAATAGATAAAAGAGTTGATGGGATTCCTTTATACCGCAAAATATGGCAATGGAAAAAAATTCATAATTAGTGTTAAATAATAATGTGAATATAAATATTTTGCCGGCGTCCTGGCACAGGGGCAGCGAGTCTTCCCCGTGATCTGGGCGTCCCGAGTTCGAGTCCCGGTTCGGCATGTTGATACTCTGTGTTCTGTCTGTGAGGCGTGTGAACGTGCCCCCCTGTAAAAAGGGGTTGTGCAAGCGAATGTGTGTGTTATCTTCATTTGAGCTACAAGTCAGACTTCTGCCCTCTGGGTGCTCAGGGGTCTTTACCCTCAGAAGTTACTGCACCCCCTTTCCGTGAAAACATGGACACGACAAAAAAAAATTGAAATTTTTAAAAAAATTTAAAAGTGTTATTAATTGTAATTTCTATCTTTAAACCACCATATTTTCAAATCTAGTTTACTTTCACGTACACATAATATAGAAAAAGTGTAGTAATTATTAAAAAAATTCGAACTCGAAATTTTAGCGCATCACTACATTTCAAATCTTCCTCAGTTCGATAAACACATTTTTGAAAAATGTCAGTCAGTCTGTCGGAAACAAAGATAATTAAAAAAAGCTTTAAGTCAGATTGTTGAAATTTGGTATATAATCTTTACACCTAATTTGAAGATTTCTATCAAATTTTGAGTATTCTGTTCAGAAGAAGTTCGGAAAGATGTTCGAATATAAGTCAACACGATAATTACGAAGTAAGAAAGCTAAATAAGATAAAATTCGATACACAGATTTAACATCCATGGTATAGGTACTTGCCAAAATTTTGAACCAATCCAAATGCAAGTTAATTTTCTGTCGGTCTGTACGCTCAGAAACATGTAAATGCGATAATGCAAAAACGCAGTGACTCACATAAATCACGATTGGTATGGAATTATGACTACAACCGGAGTTTTGTGTCAAATTCTTTGTTTGAAACTATTGAGAAAAACGTGTTTCAAACACAAATTCGATTTTTGGACACTATTAACGCATGCCAGGGATTAACCACCAAATAACTTTCTAAGGATGATATGACAAGTTCATTAAAAATAAATAAATTCAACACCAAAATTAATATTTGGTAACTTTTCACTCCAATGCTCTTCAAGACGTTCTTTAGCATGACAAGTTTATTAGAGTGAGAGCGAAAAGGATTTGGGGATGGTACTTCCACTGTTTGTTTTTTTAAAACAGAGTTTAGGTGTTATGAGACTTTTTTCGGTAATAAACCTTTTTTTTTTTTTCTTTTCTGAGGAAAATTAAGTTCAAATGAATACAAATATTTCGTAAAAGAACCAAATTATTATACACAATTTAGTAAATATTTTATGTAATTAAAGTATTTTAATGAATTAAGAATGCAATGTATAGAAAGCTATTATTGTCTATATAAATATATCTAAGTGGTCGTGGTTATTCTCACGATTTAAATAAGTTTTTTTTTTATTTTTACGTATAGGTAGGTGCATAGCGTGTTGGATTGAGTGGGAATCGAGCCTGGCATCTTTTGGTTCGTAGCCGCGTAACATAGCCATTTGACAAAAGTGATCGCTAATGTCTAGTGGCTGTTACTGGCTTATTAAGATACCACTATAATACACCTTTACCAGTAAGTCTTCAGAGAGAAGAACGATTTTTAGCACCAAGCGTTTTGACGAGCGTGTGAGAGTTGCTGTTGCGTCGAATGAGTCTGACGACTTTGCTTTGGTTGCGGTTGCTGCGGGTAGATGGCACTACGACAACTGTCTGAAGGTTCATCGCCTTTCGTCATCAATGTAGCGGGTTGGATTGAGTGGGAATCGAACTTGGGACCTCTTGTTTCGTAGCCACGTAACATAACCATTCGGCAAAAGCGATCGCTAATGTATAGTGACTTACTGGCTTATACGGTAACCACAAGTGATAAATAGAAATAAACAGTGTCGGTGAAAGCAGATTTTTGTAAAAAAAACGAGGGCCAAAAGATTTTATTTAACTTTTTAGAACATTTTGCAACGTGGGAAAGAAAAGAAATATTAGACAATATTAAATATATACAGTATCTTAAAGAATATTTTAGTTAGAAGTCTATTAATTTTTTCTTACATTTAGATATAGCAATCAATGCAAAATCTGAAAACTAATTTTAGAAAACGATATTATATCCAGCCCAAGAAACACGAAATTTCTTTAAAAAGTAAATCCCATTTCTCTGAATTTTTGCACAGGACACTGAACCATTAAATTATGATAATTTACTCAACGGGCAGTTGATTTAGATTTGCAATTTTTAAAAAGAGCACACATTTGAAAAAGAATAATTTATATCTGTGGATATTCAATATCAGCTAAATTTCTCAGACAGTACACAAGAGAGTTTTTAAATTAATTTACCTTCTGTTGTGAGTCTGAAACTTAAATCTAATTGAAATTTAAGTATTTGTTATAATTTTTATATTAACAGCTTAAATTGCTATTAATTTTTTTTATCACTCTTTTACAATGTTATTTTATCCACCTGATGTCACTTTTTATTTTCTTACATATATAAAAAAAGAAAAGAAAATATTCTAATCGTAAAAAAATGTATTCAAACAAGATTTTAACGTGCCTTCACATTTAAGTCTTTTCCAGGCTCGGAAGACCTATTTTTGAAATGTCTATCTGTCTATGAACAAGATAGTTAAAAATTCTAAATAGATGAAATTTGATATGTGGTCTTAACACAAAATGTGAAGATGTCTTCATACCGAATTTCATTATTTGCTTTCGTTTTTTTTATTCTCATATATGAATATAAACAGGTAGACAGATAGTCATGCTTTAGATGAATTAGGTTCAAAATTTAATGCGTAGCTTCATTTCTATTGATAAATAGAAAACATGTACAATTTTCATCCAAATAGTTTCATAGTTTTTGAATTATCGTATTTACATTATCATGAGTAGATAGGGTTTTCTTTAATGAATTTCGAATAAAATTCGATAGAAATCTACAAATAGGTTTTATATCGCATAACAACATTCTCCAAAGTCATTGGATTTGTGAGTTATCGCACTCAAAATAGGTAAACTTATAAAATTAATTGGCCAGAAATAGGGAGATCTAAGATGATTAATCAAAATTTCGCGCCCGGAATTTTTTAATGTTTATAAGACTTATATAAAAGGACAGTTTTTTCAATCTCTTTTTATACTTGGTATACAAGAAAGTAAAATACATAAAAGCAGACAGTTATGCACTCACATTAATTGTATCAATTTCCTACCATTATTAACGCTATGCAGTCGGAAAGATATGATGCAGAATTATTCACTTAATACATAGACCTATTTGTCACATTAAAAAATAAATGCATGCAACGTCTTTAAGTAAAGTTTTTCTGAAAAATGAATCTATATCATTTTAACATTCAGCAGATATTTTTAACAATTAAAATTAAAAAAAAAAACTAACGAAATAATACACCGTCTAGAAGAGTAGGTGAGAAAAAACATTGAACCCAAAAAGCTCGTAAAAAAGTACCATGTTTAATTTATCCTAAAAATTAATGTATAGTTCAAAAAACGGATATTGCATAGCCCTATAGAAATTAATAATGGAATAAGTTTCTAAAAGGAAATGTTACCTTTTTATAGTTTTGAAAAACAAAATGTGTAGTTAAGAAATAAATTTGTATAATATAACTGCATCGAAACAATGATAATTAAATAAATATTTCTCAAAGAAAGGACGATAAAAATTGGGAGAAGTAAAATACGAAATACAAACAATTCTATAAAACTGCATTTTTATCATGATTGTTTAAATACAAAATCAGCGAACGTTCTTTCAAAACTCTAATAAGATTTAAGCTTTTAAGCATTCAATGCAATTAAAATTTCTTTCAAAATCAAAATAAAATCTTTCAACACTTGCATCTGAAAAGCAAAAGTCCAAACAAAATCAAGAATCTTCCTTTAAGCTGTTCATCTTGAAACCAACTCTCAATAAAATTGGTTTTAGCAAACGATTCTGCGAATAATTTTTATTTTGTTCGTGAAAAAGGAACAAAAGATTAAACTTCTTTCCAAGCGACTTTATAGAAAATTAAATCCAGCTTTATTATCTTCAAAATAATTAAACTCAAAATTAATTCTGTAGATTAAATCGAATACATTCTGGGATCATAGACAAAATAAAAAAGCTGAAGGAAAGATACTCAGGTGTTGCCAGTTCTTATTTTAGAACTTTATTTTCTTAATGTATAGAAAAGAAAAAGAATTTTAATTTGAAACCGTCATATTAAATATACAGTTGAGTCTCGAATGAAATTAAATACATTTCAATGTTCAGAAAGTTTAAGCATTACGTTTCGTACTGTGATTAACTCGGTTCAGTGCAATTAATAAGATATGGGAGTCTATTTCAGAAAATTCTAGAACTTTATTACGGGCGATTTTCTATCGTTGGAAGCAGCAGGAAATTAAAATTCCCAAATATTCTGAAATAAGTTAAATTATAGTATAAAGTACTTAGCACAAACTTAGAGTGATACTGCAAGTTTATCTAAAAATATTAATTGAGAAACAAATATATTCATACCATATCTAATTTTAGAAGATTTTATTTTTTGGACAAAATATTTTATGCAAATTTCTGGTCTGCTTTCAGTGTTAAACTAGAAGCTATGGAAAGAAAAAATGTAATTTTTTCAACAATTCAAATCAATATTTATTATTTTATTTAATAAATTTTTTAACAGTTCTTTAATTAATGGATTTCCAATCAAAATTACAGATTTTATTTTAGATTCTTAGACGTTCACTTGATTTTTTTGTGTACATATCTCGGATTTCTTTCGCAAAAGATTTTTTTTTTTGCATTTCTTTATTATTAGCAGTCATTTTTATTTTATCGTTTGACGTATTTTTTCAAAACATTTCAGGCTTTTTTGAATTTTAAAATATAAATATTTTTGCCAAGAAAGAATGAAAGCATAACTTTTTATTCATTGATTGTTTTATACAACGCAATTTAATAATTAAAATGAATTGTATAGAATGAAATGTTAATTTAAAGCTTGCGCACATTATTAATGATAAAATAAAAATATTTAAAACAGGTAGTTACATAAATATGCATTCTAATAAAAATGTAAAGAAGTTTTCGGAAAATCAGAAGATTTTCTGAGAAATTTCACTTAAAATTGAGTAACAAATTATTCCAGTTATTCGCAAAATGAAACTCTTGTTCAGTAAATCAGCTTTCTCCCATAAGAATCCATACAAAATAGATCAATAGGTTTCATTGTAGCAAGCTTTTATCCAAAAGCAGATTATCTCAATAATATAAAATTATTCTTGTTATTGTATTTACAAGTTAATCTGAAGAAAACGTTATATAATATATATCACAGAAATACAGCTAAAAATAGTTAACGCAATATATGTTATATAAAATGAATCCTTGTACTTTTAAGAAGTTATCCATAACATACAAGTAACAAAAAATGCACATATCAATGTGTGTACTGCTTATACATTATACAGTATTCTACGTTTTTTGTCTCATAGATTACAATTTAAATCAAAAAGATATTAACTTATTTTTCATCAACGGCATATTTTTAGGGTTCAAGGAAAAAAAATCCAGTCATTTCTTCGAAGTCCCATTATCAGAAACATTGCAGTATATAGCAGTGATATTAAAAATCTACAAAATTAATTAACATTTAGAATGGAATGTAAAAAATAATAATCTGATTACAAGTAAGCAGGTGTTTGAGATGGACACATCAATTGGGAGTGTATATTTTCTTCCTTGAAAAACATTCCTTTCAACACTAATCATTTACGATTACTCATTTCACAAAAATAAAGTCAAAATTTCTTTGAAAACATACCCTTTTGGACATATTAACATCGTACAGAAGCTATTAGTTTGTTGAGAAATAATTGGGAAATGCATGGAACTGCATTGTTTTCATTTTCTGTCAAGGTCCACTGCCGTAGGCGTGATTCAGAATGAAAACCATGATGAAATATCCTTTGATGGATCACACTAATTAATTTTAATAATCTTCTCAGATAAGTTGAGTATTGAAAGCACATGCATAAAATTGCTCTAACAGTTATGTTTTATTAGGAAACTAAGCTTTCGCATTTCACAATCAACAATGCAATACATACAAAAACGTAATGCAATGAGAATTTTTAAATTTGGATTCTAGTCTTAATCATGTTTTCGTATTAATTTATGTATGACCCTGGCATTGCATTTAAAAATATTTTAGTGGAAGGATCTACAAGTTTACAGTGTCGACAAAACACGTTTTAGCACACGGAAATTCATAAATAATAGATTATACCCATTTTGGTTATGTTAGATAACAATAATACTACTAACAATAAAAAAAGTGGTCGCCACCACAAAACTTTCGCCTACACTCTATTAAATAGGTATTGCTAACGATTGCCATTGCTGTTAAAATTACACCTAATGGTATGTGTAATAGTATTGTACACATAATAATATATAGGAGATTAGTCGCTGGAATTCGGTTAGCCTGCCTGCCTGCACAGTTTTTGTGTGCATATTGCAAGACTATATATATTGGATAACTGAAAAAAGTATTTTTTTTTCTTTCGAGAAAATATTTTTTATATAGATTTTCATCAAGAGAAAAATCAATTTCAGATGTTATTACTACAAATTTTTTTAAAAGAAAACTGCATTTTAGTTGAATTACAATTGATATCTATTTATTGCATAATATAAAAAAAGTAAAATGTATAAAATTTAAGGAAGCGGTGGATGAGGAGGAATATTCTTCATATCAATTTTGTACCATAGCCTAACGCTTTGTAATTCATTGAATCATGATCAGAGTCAATTCTATTTGAGGAGCAATCCGAAAAATCTATCACTATTGCTATCAAAACTAAAATCGCTCTCAGAATCTGATAAATCATTAGAAATATATTCTATGTAAATCGCTGAACATTTTATAGCAGTCATTTCTGTAAGAAAAAAGCGGCAAAATGTGAAATTTGAGCGGTAATACCACGTGTCTTCAAATGCCCCAATTTAGTGAACAACTAACATCTGTTGACCAAAATGTAAACTAAAAGTCTAATTCTGTACATTATTTATTTCAATGTTTAAGCGGGATGCACTTCTCAATAAAGGAAGAAAAACACTTGCCCGCAGAAATCGGGGGAGCAAATTTTGCTATATTTGAGTTGCCAGTGGAAATCTCGAGATGGTCAGTCAGAGGGGTTTTAACGCACAATATCAAAAACACAGTATCTGTATTTTGGATGTCTGTTTTCTAATTGATTGAAACGAAAACTGGGCACAGAATAGTAATTTTGATCATTAAATTACAAAAATATTCATGTAATTATGCCATTGCATTTTTGAGATATTATGTTTACATGCTTAAAGACCAACAGAAAGTCAACCCTTTAAAGGATTTGGCTCCAAATTTAACATTTTAGATGTCAACAATTTATTTTGAAATTATAGTGTAATATTTGAACAGCCAGCCAGACTTCCACTGAAAGAATCTCTCACAATTTTGATTGAAATCTACAAATTTGAAGTAGAGGTCATATATCAAATTTAATACCAAATATGAAATATAATATCTAATAACCAAGTGTTTCTGCTTTTAGCTCAAAACGTTTTTGAGTAATTGAATTCACAAACAAACTTATTTCCAAAAAAAAACAGTTTTTCGGTTTCAGAGAGACGCATCTCCATATGAGATGTGTCTTCATGTGGAAGACGGAGGAATCCATTGTAATATAGATGGTGTTGGTCCAGCATTACAACTCAAACATATAGCTGACTAGCTCGATAAAATTGGCATATTGATTTATCAACAAAACAGTTATTCAGTATTAAATTGTTAATTAAATTCCGGCGGGGTATCTGTCAGTCATCCTTTTATTAAAACCACAAACAGTATGACTTATAAATGCAAGTAACTAGCTAAATGGCAGTTGATATAATGGATCTGCAACTCTTTAAAGGACCATTTTTTACTAGTGATGACATGTTTCGATATTTTTGTGATTGGAATTTTAAAAAATGATTCCACCTCATTAGATAAAATTTGATTTGTTAATTGATTTTGATAATTAGCAAATTAGCACATTTCATTATAGAGGGCAATCTAAAAATAAATAATTTAAAATTTCGCTTCATTGAAAAGTTTGATGAGAACATAGAACAGCCTACATAACTGTATTAAAAAACTGATAAAGTATACTTAACACTTCAGTGGTAAGTATTCTTATCACTGCCATAGAAAAGGATTAAAATTTGGTTTCATAAAGTCAACGGACAGAGGTCTAGAACTCTTCTCTGCAAACTAAAAGGCAAAGGTAATTTAATTTACATCTAATTTGGTCTCTGGCAACCCAAATTTTTGATATTAGAAACGGTCTTGAAAATCACTTTTCAGCCTAAAATATTGAAGTTATTGCGAAATACAAAAGTTGTTAGTTTTAATGAGGAGCCAATTTGGCTAGTTGGATTTATTTTTCCATCTTCAATATTAAGAAAGTCATAGCGAAATGAAAATTTCCACCCCCACCATTTTACGAACTTATTCAACGTTTTTAAATTTCTACCAACATATACCAAGCCAGTTAAGTCCAAACAAGATTACTCTAGTTTCCATGTTCACAAGATAGCGTGGGGTCAACGCGTTATGCGCATTATATATAAAAAACTTTTGAACGAAGGTTGGTTTTGGGGTTCTAAGGACCATAATCGGTGGAGAGCTGAAGAAATTTTTTGAGAATCGGAGAAGGATTTTAAAAAAATGTTCTGAGAACCACTGCAATAGGTTACCTTCCTATAGGAATCTTCTTAAAATTATTCTCAATTCTCTTTGTTATACGACGAAAAAGAACAGAAGATGTACCAAATTGGGTTAAATAAAAAAGGATGTGCAAGGAAAAAGAATCATAACTTGTGAGGATTCTTCTCCCTTGCTATTACAAATTGGGAATTAGTTAAGTTTTAGTTAAATTTAAGCCCAGTTTAAGTTTTATAGCTTTAATTTCATTATCAGGAAATTTAAAAAAATTCACTTAATTTTTAATTCTATCAAGATTTCAAATATAATTAATTTAGCAGCTCTAACACAAATGTCCTTACACTATTGGAAGTAAAAAATATCTATTACATTAATGGTTATGTTCACTTTTAAGATAAATGGATACTAATCGAGTCATTGAACAAATGCAGAGCGTTGCCCTTCAGATAAGCAATACTTATTGTAAAATTGAAGAATTTCATGCAGTGACTAGGTTTATAACAATATTATATATTGCAAGAGCATTTTATGTTCTGAAAAAGGATAATAATAATGCAAGAAGGATGATAATAACAACCAGTGCTCTTCAAAATTCAGCATCTTTTTTAAGCTCCTTATTGCATGTTAATGTCAAAGTGAATAAACAGTTATTCTTATTCGGTGCTCGGGGGAAAAAAGTCAGCATTGCAGGCGGTCATGTCTTATTACTCACAGTTATGTTATTGCCATCTGACTCAGAGAAAAACCTCATACATATCTACCTTCCAACGTAATTTACGAGCAAAACCCGACTTTCACGTCGACATCCCATATAATAGCAACTTCTCAGTTTAAATAAACACGGCGCGCACACACACAAAGCCCGCAGAGACCGAACTAAAAATAATTTTATTGCCCCTCGAGCAAATGGTGTTCACTTTGGCCACTTACTCTACTAACGTAGTTTGAAGGGTCCGCCTGTCCTTTTAAAGAACCGCACTTTTCAAAATTCTGACAGAAAAAAAAGGGTGTAGGAACCTCCGATGAAGCTGCCAAGTCAAACTTGCCGACCGCAAAAAAAGTGGGAAAGAGGGAAATGAACTTTTCTTCGCCGCTCGTAAGTAAAACAAGCAAAGGCTTGTCAAAATCTGAGAAAGTGTCCGCAAGAATTAGCGGACCTTAGCATGTCAAGTCTGGGGATATGAAAGAGGGTATGGTTCGGCTACGAAAGGGTGCCCCTGTGAAAGCACAGTTAATGTCGAAGCGTTGAAACCAGGGTTTTAGTTACTTATCCTGGTATTTTGATAATGTCTTTTTCGTGGAAGAAAACGCGCAGCTTTTTTCATGAATGTCAGTGTGGAATTTTTTTATGAAATGAAATTAAGACATATTTGTCTTCAATTTAGACTAAAAGAAAAACATTGACATAGAGGAAGAGTCACAGCTGGCACTGGTTTCTTTAAATACTTATGTTGAAATAACGTGTTAACTCGTGTATCAAATTATAACAACCTCTATATTTAAGGTAATTTAAAATAACAATAAAGTTAAAATATGAAAATCAGTTCATGAAGTGTAAATATCACCAACCTCACCTCCGTGGATTTACAGGTGGGAATTATAAATGCCTATTATTTATTAAGGAATCTATCTAAAATCACAGTTCATAGAACTAAATTTAAAAGTTGTATTTAAATACAAGAAATTATTACTTTTAAATAATATTATATAATTGCATGTTTCAAGAGCTCTGCACGTCGAAGAATAACAAGCTTCAATCCGTTCGTTAAAATGTAGTACACTCCCGAATATGGAATTTGGGATTATCCGGCCTAGTTTTTTCAAATAATAATTGTTAGTTTTGATTCTTTTGTTAGGTCGTCTTTTCATATCTGTACAATCCTTTTCCAGTAAAAAAGAGAATCAGATTTGTGTCAGTTTTCTGAAGAATTAGGCCTACGATTTACGTTAATGCTTTGTTCATGTTTCTTGTATTTAAGCTGGGCATTACAGAATTTGTTAAAATGTGAACAGTTTGCATCCTTTAACTTCCTTTTTCTCAAGTAAATTCTTGAAACGTGCAGTGCAGTATATATGCATATATAAGCTATCAGTACAGACTCTTCTATTTTATCTCGACATGTCACCAGTAACGGCTTCAGTGGGCCACGGCCATGTTCATATTCTAAGTGGTTTGAGATAAATTGAGAGCTTGGTACTCAACGAGAAGTGTACTGTATTGTTGTTCATGGATTCCCGATTTTGAATTATTTATATTAACTGCCACCATAATAAACTTATGTCAATACGAGCCATTTTTTTTTCAAATCATTATTTCTTACAAGGCATGCTTTCGATTTACTAGTGTACTATTTCTCATGAATACAGCTACATTTATATCCATATTTGCTGAAAAGAAAACTTTGGCAACAGAAACATAACACGAAGATATTTGTTCAGTGGAATTTCTTTTTATGAAATATTTCTTTTTTAAGTTATTTTCGTCTGTTACTGCTTTCTTCATACTTAGTTCTAATCCATCATTTTGAACTGAATATGCATTTATGATACATAATTGATCACTCACAAAGAATAAGTATTTATAGCTATAATTATAATATATATATTATTTATGAGGAACAAATTGCATCATTTAAAGATTGATGTATTATGATAGAATTGCTCTTTTTTAAAATAAAAATACGTTTTACAGAATTTCAATCTATTTTACTTTACGAAATTTGTCCTTCCCGAACTCGTTTCTCTAGTTTCTTTAAAAAGTTTTTTATTAAACAGTCCTGTTTGTTTATAATGTCCACTTGTCAGCAATGATTATCTTATCTATTTTACTATGGAAATAATTTGATGCATTACTTGTTGTCATCTAGAATCCTATCAAGGTTGGTGACTATACTAAAAAGCAGAGTTTTGGCGAAAATATCATGTCACGTGCCTTGACACAAGTGATAGCACTTTTCTAGGCAATACGTTTACAGATTAAATGATCGATGTTTATTTACCTATTATGCATTATCCAATTTAAATTCGAATTCATTTCACGGTGTTCCCACTGGTGCCCTTACCGGTATCACCTATAAATTCCCGCGCAACCCTCTCTTCACTTCATCCCCTTTCGACCGTGGTGCTTAAACAGCTACATGAAGGTTAGAGGCATGACATACCTAATACCGTTTCATTAATAATTTTATTTTCTGAGCAGTTTTATTAAACCATTCAAATTTTGTTTTTCATATTCTTTCATTGGGAAGTTACATTCATCTTTATATTAGCATTTCATGTATATATTAATTTTTATTTTGTTATTTTACATTAAAAAATTTCAAATTCTAAATACTGGTAAAATTGTATTATAAAAACATCTATTAATTAACATCTAAAGAAAAAATACATCACAGAATAAAAATGCACAGCTTCTTTTACCGCTGCTATGTAATGAATTCATGGCCTTATCCAAGATTCATTATTTTATTATGGTATAAGAGGAATAAGGATCCATTCAATAGCTGGTATATGCAGATGATGATATAGATATTATTGGAATTGAAAAAGACCTTTCAAGCTTTGGAAATTTTAAATTTAAAATGGAAGATACCATCAATTAAAATAAAATCGAATTTATGGAATTCCTGCCAGCAACTATAAAGCACACTGTTCCTCTGTGTATGAACGGTCATACTTTTGAAAAAGTCGACAATTTCAAATACCTTGGAGCAATGATTAATGAAAATAATAATAATAATCTCAGAGCAGAAACTAACAATAGGATAAAAATGGCTAATAAGTGTTTTTTTGGACGGACGAAACAACTAAGCACTAGTTTAAAGAGTCGAGAAAATTAAACTAAGGATTTATAAGACTCTTATTATATCTGTTCTATTCAGTGCAAATGAAACTTGGACACTCAGCGCTCTTTAAACATGTTTGAGAGAATTTATTGAAGTCTTATTTACTGTCTTTTACAGTTATCGCATTCATATGAATGAGAATATACAACCAGGTTGTCAATCAGTTTTACGATGAATTTCGTTTAAAATTAGAAACACTTTTAAAATATTAAAACTGTTGTATTTGTTATTCATCTAGAGTTTTAGGGTTAGTAATTATGTTCACTTTCTCCAAGCTAAACTTCTTTTTAATGAATCTCATCCAATAATTAATAGAACTTTCTAATTTGATATAAAGATACGTATCAAATATCTATCTAGCTTTAAGAAAAACTCAGTCTCTGAACGATCTCAAAGCGGTTCTAAGTGATCTCTGTTAAAAACAGATAAATGGTCTTTTTCTAAATATGAGTTTTTTGTATTCAGAGAGGTCTTTAATGCAAGTTTGGTCTTTAATAAAAATCTTGAGTTGGAATTTTTTTGTCAGTTATGATGCTATTTCTATATTATGGGTACGAAAAAGTAAAAAAGCCTTTTTTTAAATTGAATAATAAAACAAAGAAAAATAAACGTGTGTTTACACGAAAAGAAACTAATTAACCCTATTAGAGGATGAAATCGAAATTCGATATTAGGAAACTACCGAAAACAATGAAAGATTAGAGCACGCAGAAAGTCACGTGAAGACTGGTGAATTTGATTCAAAATTTACTTAAGTTCAACTATTTCAAAACGGGGACTATTAACACAATTTTTTTCATCTAATTTATATCACTTATTAGTTTTTAAGATATAACTATATTGCTTTATTCTACGCATACTTATACGAGAAAACACTACAAACGTATGAAATTATAAACACTGTAATAATTAATAAGGAATTCTACTACATTCTTAGTTTTAATTAGCGAACATTATTTTAAAATGAAATAAAGTTGATCAAACAGTAAAAAAGCAAGTAAAGTAACAAAAGATTCATTAATGCTTTCTGAGAAAGTATCATTTCTTTCACTCAAGGAGAAAAAAAACTAATGTTAAGTTCCCTCTTTTTAATGTATGCTTCCTCAAGAATTCTCAAAAAACAACAATGTCTCCTCCAAAACTCGAGTGCATAATATTTTACATAAAACTCATTATTATGCACATAAAAATCCTTCCGAAAATGACTTAAAATTCCGTCGAAATGCATCCCCAAACCATTTGGGCATGTATCAAGGTACAAGCGCGGTCTCTTAATTATAGTGCCGCTTGATAATTAGACGCATTTCTACCACAGCTGTTAATGATAAGAATGTTAAAGTGTCCAATTACTCTAATTGCAGAACAATCCCACAGGAGGAAAGCTCGCGGAAAGGTCGAAATGCAAATGAAATAACTTAATAATTTACAGGAGGGAAGGTCGAATTTCAGACTTGTTTTGTTCCTGTCACTCGGATGGAAGCTGCCCACAACGGAGTCATTCTTCTCACGTATGAAATACCACGAATGCTTGCTTAGGAGATTCGAGTTGACTTGACGAAGAAAAGTAAAAGCAGTGGCTTCCATCGTCATTACGCTCTTTTGATGATAAGGAGATAAAAGTTTATTTATGTAGAAACAGGTATAGTTATCTGTATGTAACTACAATATGAATGAGTTCTGACTTTTGCCACCTCTTGAAATACGACTTTGAGAAAAGAGTTGTATTGTTTCCGAGGAGGAATTATGAGAGATGTTTGATTGTTATAAATTAAAAGAGTTCAGAGCATAAATATAGAATAAAATTTTTTAGAAAATAATATGACAACCCAAATAAAAAAAGATCAATTTTTGTTAAAATGAACTTTAATATTTTCATTCGTACTCTAATATAGGTAAAAAATTCATAAAGTCTGAGTGCATTTAGCAGGATTGCATTGGATATGATACTGAATATATTATCGGATTTTTTTAATTTAATTAATTTTTAATTTTTAATTTTTAATTTTAATCCTATTTACGTTCTGATCAATTTTATTGATATCTCAGAAATTCATTCAATAAAAAGATTGAAAAATATCCGAATTTGTCACCGAAATATTGTAGCAAAATGTTTTAAGCTTGATTTGGTATCTTCATTTCTAAAATTTGATTTTAATTATACAGTAGCGAATACAAACACACCATTTAACTTTGAATAAATAAAATCTTTAACAGATTTTTTTGGAGACTTTAAAACTGTAACTCGAAATTTTTGAATATTTAAATAAAATATTAAAGAATCAAAATTTAGAAGACTTTTTAGAATAGTTACTGAAAATGATTTTGCACAAAAATATTTGCACTATTTCAAAATTCCAAAAAATAGACAATTATAAATATTTGTTTGATTTCAACAAATTTGTAACGAAAATAACTTTATTCTTTTTAATTTATTTTAAATTTTGCCATTTCATCAATATTCTGGACAGATTAGTTTTCTTCTGTTAATAAATATTTTAAAATCAAGGATTTTCTTATAATTAGATTATTTTTACACCCTTCAATTGTTAGATTTCCTCTCTGAATTATTTTAAACATTAAGTAATTTTATCTTAGGATCAAATTTTCCATGTGACACTTAATAAATGTAAATGATATAGTTAAGTTATTTTTTCAATTTCTGACGCGATAGATATTTTAACCTAGGAATTTCATAAGAAACTAAATTTTTCTTATTTTAAAAATACCTGTAACTAAGAATTGGTTATTCGGAAATACAATATAAATGTATACATAATTCTTAGTCATCAATGACTATAATTGTTTGAATCAAATAATACTATTTGAAATATATCTCTCCAATAATTAAAAAATTATAGGGATAATTTTTTTTCCAAAAATTTAATCTTTTTTTTACATTTTACAGCTTATGAATGCTAATTTTCTCTTTTGAATGTTATCAAGAGGATGCGATCATTTCGGAATCACATTTGGCGTGCAATGCATTTTTTATGTCAATGAATGATTTAGAGAGTTGATATTATTTTCCGTCCTATATATGCGTATATGTGATTTCATAAGATGTTAATTTTACTTAATTTCATGATAAAATTGTTTGCAGTAATTAATTTGTCAATCTAATGAAATATAATTTAAATATGCATTTTAAAATCATCTATGATGGGTGAAATTATTGTAATTTAAATTAATTTCATGGTTTTACCAAATGATAAATTATTCTAATTAAATTATTTTACTTTTAAAATTTTGCTTAACTTTTTTTGAATAGCTAATTTTAAAAATATAAATCATCAACCGAATGATATGTAGGACGTGCAAGGCATTTTAATTTTGCTCTTGCATAAAAATTGAAAATTCAGGCAGTAATAAATTTTTTTGTGTGTTCATCTTATTTTTTTTTTACTTTTCAGTCAGTTCCAGGTCGCTCGTAGTAATAATATGTTTCCATATTCGAATACTTAAGAAGGTTAGAAACTAAATTAAAAGTGAACAATATATTAGAAATTAATGATAGTTTGGAGAATGTACAAGTTCAAAGCTGGTTTATACATTTATACTTTCTAATGCAGTTTTAATCTTAATGCTTCCCAAGATTTAGTGTCAGTGAGAAGGAGAATTACGATAATAGTAATTTTAAAAAGGGTGGGCTGATGAATGCTGTTTTGGTATTTGCCTTATGCTCCATTTATCCCTTTGCGGTACACTGTCGTTTACATTTTAAATCAAAACAAAAATAATGTAGGTAATATATTTAGGCCTGTAAAAATACACATGTTAAATTTCATGAAGACTGCACGTATCTTTTTAATTCTAGGGGTGTTTCATTAGCTGGAACACTGCACCTGTAGAGCTTGGAAAGTGCGAGTAAGCGAGCATTGATGCTAAGTGAGGAAAGGAATAAAATCTAGCATTTGAATAATAATAATAATAATAAAAAGACTACTTTATACTGGTGTAACGGATGTACCATAACAAGAGGATATGCCCAGATTCACTATTGGATGACAACTCTTACAGCATTTTTGGTTTTCGAAAACAGTCGATATCGCCTCTGAATTTATCAACTTAATTAATGTGCAATAAACAAATTTGTTATATTTAAGATTAAAAAATAAGTTATAGTATATATAAATAAAAATATTCATATAATTATATAAATTGAGAGCGAGCAGATTAACCTGACAAAGAGATGAAAATCTGTCATTCCGCACTTTCAGATGCAAGCAAAGGCCGTACCAACAAAAACGTGATGATTTAAAGGAAATTTAGTATGCTATCTTGTGACTACAATCGTAATTTTATATCCAATTTTCGCTACAATCAGTTTTAAAAATGAGTACGCAATATATTTATTTATTCTGGTAATGGCACATTAGACATATCTCAGCGATTAATCGCCCCATTCCAAATTTCACACTATTATGGTCTTTTGCAATTATTGTCCGCGAATGGCTTGTGGTTAGTAACACATAAGTGGCTTTTTTTAATATAATACGAATTATGCAACTCTCATGTGTGAGACTCTGAAAATAAATATCTGAAAAATCTAGGCAAAACCTTGAAGCCCATAATCCACGTTTTTGTGAGGTAATGAAGGTAGGGCATAACACTTTTATTAGAGAGATTAAAAAAAAATTCAGGAAGACCACTCCTACTGATACAAAAACAGAATATCCACTCAAGAAATTTATTTTGGTTCAAAATTTGATAGGAATCTATAACTAGATGCTAAACCTGTGTGCCAGCTTTTATCTTTCTGATTTTTGATGTTTTTTTAGTTATCGAGTTCACTTGCATTGTGACAGCTAGACAGATTTTGTTTGAATCGATTCATGCAAGAAAAGTCTGTCTGTCTTAGGACAAGTAAACTCAACTAAAAAAAATGTAAAGAGCAAAAAAAAAAAAAAAAAAAAAAAACTTCATACATAGGTTTAACATCCGAAATGCAGATGTTCAAAATTCAATTGAAACGAACAGATTTTGTTAGAAGTTCATGTACTAAAATTCATGCATCCAACTCAAATCACTTTTTAGCTATACTGTTCAAAGACAATGCTAAAAATACATTTTATGGATTTAAGGAGGTTTCGTTTCGTTTCGTTTTATTAACGTTCCTCATTAAAGCAACACTAGGACTTTTTCCGGGTGAACCACTTAATTTTGAACAGGCATCAGATGATGAGGTTGATACCCGAGGTGGTGCACCTTTTTCCAAATTTTCACACCACACCAGGGGGAGGACGTGTGGCCCTTACGAATTTTAGTAGGGGTTTTTTAGGGCTCCAGAATCACTTACACGGCGGTTCTTCGATAAAATTGGATCTCGAACCTGAAAGAATCCGGTTCCGAAGTCAATGCCTTACCATTAGCAGCCATGGCTCCAAGGAGGTTTCAAACGTGGGGATTTATCAAAATCAAGTCTAGATTGTTTGACGATTATAATAATTTCTTTATAGTATTTCGTATACAAGAAAGTTAAAAATTATGATGGTGTTTCTCCATTCCTTCATTGTACCCATATTATTTATTTCATTTGAAAAGTCGTAACGTTTGGATGCATCTCCAGCTGCTGATTGCTTACCATTACATTTTTGAGACATGACAAACAACTCTCAACCTCCGAAATTAGGCAGATTTCTCCATTTTGTATGAATAGCCATTTTCGGTAAAGGATTCTCAAACCAAACGCACTTTTGCGCATGCGTTAGGATGGGTACATTTTGTCAAAATAGGGATGAGAGGAAAAAATTAAAGGAGATGCTTAGATTTAACAGTAAAATAAAAAAAGATCTACCCGTGAGAGTAAAATAAATATATTTTGAATTAAAATAATACGATACGAGATTCACTTACTCATGAAAAAAAATTGAACGAAAAAGCATTTAATAGAGAGGAAATCAAGATTAAATAATTACGAATTCCGTAAACCCGCCCATCTTCCCGATGTAACCCCTTAGTAAGGTAGAATCCTTGTAATGGGGTCGTTTTATGATATTGAAACAGAGTAACTAGGTTTAATGCTCTTATTATGCAAACATGATTTAAAACAATACTTTAGTTAGGTGTAATACATCAAAGTTGACAGGCATTACTAAATTAATGCTATTAATAGAGTGGGCGAACAGATAGTAAACGCAGGCTGATTAGCAACTAAATTAAACGGCTAAAAAAATTTTCAGACTAAAAACTTATCAGTATTGTAACACTTTAACTACTCATGTTTAAAGTACAAAATATAAAAGATAACCCATATCAGAAAACCCACACTGACTTCCAAAAAAAAAAAAATGCAATTCAATGAACTATTTATCATTACAAGGACATGAATACTTCGCACTTTAATTATTCTTGAGAGGGAAACGTGACTACGATAGATAAAAATGAAAAAGAGTGAGGGGAAAAAGAGTGCGATCAAAAGAAACTTGTTCGTGTTACGGGATTTTTTTTGTTGCTGTTGTTACTGGTCTTTTTATGTAACATGAAGTCGTGTTGTATTTGTTGCGCAGATTTCTTTTGTTCTTAAATAATTTTGAAGAAAACAATCGTGTCTTCGCATAATTAATCGTCTAAAGGTAATGAATGAATGTTTGCAGAGTTGTAAAATTAGATTCTACGCAAAAATACACCTACCCTCAAATTATGTAAATTGATATTAATCATTCATACCAAAGTGATTAATATATGTTAATGATTAATGAAATGAATAACAATGTCAGAACTTAATGATTTTATAAATGGTGTACATGTTTCGAGTTTTGAAATTCATGAATGTTTCGAATGAAATTCAGAAGTCTTTCGCCGGATTCCCTCTGGATACATTTAAGAAAAAGAACTATTACTTTTGGAGATTTATGTAGTAAATTATTAATTTGTGTTTAAAGGAAATTATTGAGAACCATTCAAGTTAAACCTTTTGCGGTGATATTTAGATACTAAAATTCGAAGATAATCAGACCTTTAGCACAAATTAAATATTTAAACATGAGAATATTTAACGATTCGTCTATCATTCTGTATAAAGATAAATATATGTCTTTTATACTTTCACTTTTACAGAATAAAGACAATAGTATTGTGACTCAAAACAAAAAGAAGGTCACAGAGAATTTTCATATGACAAATGTTAATTAAAATATTAATTAAAAACTTTATTTCAAGAAGCTGTATTTTATGAAAATATTTTCCCAAAAATGATTTTATAAGATTAGAAAACCGACAAACAATATCGCTTTCTTTAAATTAGTTTTATTTCTGAACTATTTTACTTTAACCCTTTGCACTCGAGGGCAACGGAGCGGAGCCATTTAAAATTGGTCTTCGAACTCGAGGGCTCCGCTACGGAGACAATGCAAATAATTTTCAGTTTTTAACACAAGAACAAAAACAAATCGTAAAAACTAGTTATAGGATGTTTCGCATCACACTTTGGACGATTACAAAATGTAATAATTTTGTAATTTTTTTTTATATATCATAACATTTGTATTCACAAAGAATTAAAAAAAAATAACATACAACGATGACTTTTCTTTTAATGCTTTTAGCAAACTTACATGATCTTTTCACTAAAATCGCTTCGAGTTGCTGGTAATACGAAGGAAAAAAACTTCGAGTGCAAAGGGTTAATATGTGTTATGTATTTTTAAAATTTAATTCGATAATAAAACTGAAGTAAATTAAAACTGATCATGATCATTTCGTGTCTTATCATTTTTATTATCGTTTTCATGATAATGATAATGCTGAAAATAAATTGTTACACATTATGTAACAATGTTTTTTACTAAGATAAAACTGAAACAAATTTGATTGTTTCCTTAAACAATTCAATTAGCAAAAGCAAAAGCATTTGCTTATCTTAAAACTTAAAAATAACTACCCTACAATATGAACAATAAAAATAGTATTTCCATTTCTGTTTTTATTTCGTCAAATATATACGTTCTAATTTATAAACTCAATGATTTGTAGTAGGTCGATTCCACTGAATCTATTATTGTTAATCAAATAGCTAAGTGAAATTTTCAACCATTTCACTACTGGCAGATCATTCGAACTTTCTATTGGAGAACTAATTGCTGTTTCAAAGTAGAGGTTCAGGATGTAAAACGAGTTACGACCAACGGTCTCAACTCTTTACATTTTACACTCCTCATTTAAAATAGAAACCGATCAGCCAAGATAGAATTTATACGACCGGTTGGATCGAATTAGTATTAAAAGTTTAAGGTATTCTGTATTAATAATTCAATAAGCAGAAAAGTCAACATTCCGTGCCAAAAAACTAGCAGCGATAGGCATCCAGTTTTCAGGTTTTTAAAAATTCTCTCTTAATTATATAGCAACAATGTGCACTTAACCGATGGGTATGGTCTCATCGAAACTTTCTCGCATATTTTCTAATATATATACCTGTGTATTATTAACCGTAAACCATTTGCGAACGATATGAAAAAAGCCCTACTATTCTGCAATCTTCAGCGACTTTATTGACAATTACTAACATGCAGTTAATATAAAAGCACCAGAAGTTTAAATGAGTATTTTGACGTCTCACTTTGACTGACTTAAACCCAAAGTTGTAACAAAATTACAATTGTAGTCAGAAAATCACATGGCAAAGTGGATATACATTTAAGTCCCTGCATTTTTGCCATACTTGTATGCTTGTGAAATTATAGATCAACAGCTGTAAATGGATTTGGTTCCAAAATTGATGAGTGTTTCTGAGTATCTATTCTGGATGTTCAATCTATCAAAAAACCTTATACAACGCTCTTCATTTGATAGTTATTTCTGGACAGTTGTACAGCAATTTTATTTAAATGAATTTTGTTCAAAATTAAGAAATCGGTGCAGGGATCCATATTATAAATTTCGTCCTTCTGACTCAAAGAATTTTTGAATATTTATGTGTACATGTATAATTCAAAACACTATAAAGCGTGAAAATTCGTTGGTTCAGAATTTGAAGCTGATCTGCAGAAGACCCGAATTCGGTAAAATTTTTTATCAATCTGGTTTTTTATGTTTTGTTATTATTGTGTTTATTTACAGTCGCAGATCTAGACAGATATACTTTCTCTGGATGAATTGTGTTCTAAATTTGATAAAAGCCGATAAATTTGGTTTGAATTTCATATACCAAATTTCATCTTCCTATTTTATTACAGTTATTGAGTTATCGAATTCACCGACGGACAGACAAACAGAATTTTAAAAAAATCTTTGGGCTCAGGAAGGTCAAAACTGTTAATCAAAATTTCGTGTTCGAATATTTCAACAATTATAATACTTCTTCTTTGTATCCTTCACAAAGTGAAATAAGAAGATAAAGAATAAGATGACACTAAGTCATTATTAAGGTATGAGTATTTGGGAAACCAAACTTCGTACAGCAGTGATTTGTTTTGAGAAAATATTCAGATACGAATCGCATACTGATTACATATGAATATTTTTTCAATCTTACCAACATATAAACTTATTATTTAAATTATTTTAGAAAATCCCGAATGCACATAGTTGAACATATTATTTGAAACAGTTATACTATATTACATTGTTGCTATTGGATGCGAGTCGAACATATATACGTTCGAATTATGTCATACAGGGCCATCTCACGAAAATTTGAAGTACCAGTAGGTTATTACCAAATAGCACAATGCAAGTATCGCAAAAATTTACAAGGTGTCGTCACTATATGACAATGTCATTATGATAGAAGATAGAAAAAGTCTTAACAGTTAATTATTTAAAAAACATTGTGTGTATGTGAAAATGTTTTTCCACTAAAGACACATATATAGATAAAATTAAAGGCAAAACGTAATCTAAACATAAAATCTAATTCCAAATCGATAGCCATTTCCAAAATAGACGAAATAAAATTATATATACACAAGGATAGTTCGTTTAAAGTTAGAATATATTTTAGACTAGAGGCTCAAATCTGTTCCAAATTTCGAGAGTTGTTCAGTTAATATAAATATTGTTCTTTCTCTCAATTAATTTGAAGCACTAAAAGGCAAATAAAATCTCGATTCAATTGTTTGCGAAAGTCTTTGGCGCATGTGTTGGCGGAATTGTGCCAATAGGTAGGTTGAATTCCGCCAAGGATCGAACCTACTATGTTCGGGTTTGAAACAAAGTAACTTATCCACAATACAGAAATGGCCACCAATGTTTAGTGGTAGTAACTGGCTTATTAAGATGTC
>JAPMOQ010037676.1:9561-35690 GCA_026543055.1 Argiope trifasciata | reverse complement strand
GTAACTTATCCACTATACAAAAATGGCCACCAATGTTTAGTGGTAGTTACTGGCTTATTAAGATGTCACCACAAGTCAATATTTTGATTTCGTTACAAATTATGACCTCTTCCAGGCGTCAAAAGATAAAAAGGAACTGATCTATGAAGTAAGAAGTAATAACAAATGATTCTTCCACTCACAATATAGCTCTACAAAAGAACATAGTGTCTTCCTGCCCCTTTTTGTAAAGTAACACCCATGTAAGGATTGACAGGCTCCAGATAGGAATCTGTAGTCTCTCCCAAGATTCTTTTATTACCTTTCCATAATTCTCACCGAAGAACTGCATGGATCGCATAAGCCACAACATACTACAACTGACATACGTGGGTTTACTCCTGTCTGTCATCGAAGAGAGTGTGGTTCAAATCAAAATCGGGATTGTCTGAAAGATGGAACTTTTCGGGGTGACTCAAGCGATAATCTAAAACTCGCTGGAAAATACTGGCGGTGCGATGGTTTAAGCAGTTACTACAATGCGCATAGGTAAAAATGCAATTCCGTAAAATTGCTCTTTTAGCAAGACAATACATTTTGCATAATTGAAATTAAACTAGTGGTAGTAGTTTCAAAATTCTCTTTCTTACTTCTCTTCTCTAGATAAAAATGGAACAGTTCCTATATATGTAATATTTTGAAATTTCATTTAAAACTGAATTAACTTCCTAATTTTTAGCTCAATTCAGCTCATATGAGCTTCTAGAATATTTTCTCATTTCCTGATCCAATTCTATTTTATCTAATTAATTCAACAGAAGCCTCGTAAAATTGCTGAATATGGTGAAAGTCATATTTTCCCAAAATCTGAGTGAAGCGGCAAAACTCCTTTTAAAAGATCCATCTGTTAACCATTTCTGGTTGGATAAAAATACTTGTCTAAATATCACTGTACCAGCACTGTGAACAAATATTTCACCTATCGATATCATGTTATATAAGACTATTGATAAAATGTTCAAGAGGCTTTCTCTGTATTGTTAGAGTGCTCATCGCTGCGGCTTGTACATAAATATGCCTACTTCTCCGTTATGAAATAAAATGTCGTAGAAAAAATCGAAAATCTTTTCACTCTCTTCGAAATAGCCATTCTGCTTTTTAAAAAATCAAATGCTTACATATTACATATGTATATTCAATACTCAATCGAAGTTCGTATTTATTTTCTCATTATTACTCTCACCAACAGCTGGTGTTAAAAGATCATCCAATTATTTCTTCTCAACTGAATTGTGGACTTCTAAAAAATTTAAATGAATAGGAATGTTTCGTACGGAGAATTTGTTGCTATAATCAGAGACATTAATAGTCAATCAGGGAAAAATACTGACAAGTGGATCTTCTAGCTCTACTCTTTAAAAAGAAATATTTATACTTCCTTACCTTGAGAATTCTGGCCTAGAGTCAGACACTTCCCACTCTAATCTGAAGGCCTGGCTGAAGCAACGAGGCCTACGTGTGTGTCAAATAAAATTCTAACGATTGGCTAAGTAAAATACAAACAATTAAAATTACATTGTTTTCTTTCCTCGACCTTTAAAACACTCTAAACTCTTTCGATGGCGAATAAATGAATGATGAATAAAATAAAAAAAGAACCCGCATGTACGTAATCACTATCTGTAAATATTCTTTTGGCAAAATTTACAGCAACTAAAGTCATAATTTGATTTTTCAAGTGGCCATGAGAAATTAAACTTTCAAATTTACTGATTATCAGTGTAAATATGAAATATGTTAAAATAATAAGAGAGATAAGTACTAAAAGCTAAATAAATTCCAAATGCTTTACATCTAAGCGTTTTACAATTATTAAAAAGCAGTAGATTATTAGGGAATATTCAGTGACAACTCAAACTGACCTTGTAATGAAAAATTACGTCGCGTAGAATTACTCTAATTAAACAGATAAAATATGAACAGCATTTTCAGAAATATATAATTTACTAACTATTTTTATATTTAAACAGCTAAATCGTTATCTCAAGATCTAGATTTAAAACCGTTATTTAAATTTACAGTATCTGAATCATAGAAACTTTTGTTGATGTTGTTTTTTCTAATGACACTTGTCATTGATAAGCCCGTTGACTAATTAAAAAGCGATTTTAAGCTGAAATTTTTACGTCTCTAGTTTTTCAGCAGCGCCATCTAGGGCTAATAGTACGATTTAGATACTCACGCGCTATAGTCCCTTTTAGGAGGTGGACTTTATTCATACATTCATACACAGATCGTAATTTAGACCGGAACCAGAGAACGGTCACCTCTGATGCAGTACTCCCAGTGGTATTACTCTCGACATGGAGGACTTTGTTACAACCACAGATATATACGTGCGCCAACACACCAACACACACGGGAGCCTCTGTCTGGCGAGTTCGAACTCGTAATCCAAGGGAAGCGAATTCAACGCCCTTCCAACTAATACAAACATGAAGATATTTAATATTCCATCAATAGCACCCTTTTATCTTGAATTGTTTTTGTAAACTGAAAGATATTATGGACTGAAATATTGAAAATATAGTTTACAATACTTAAAGGAGTATTATGCTAGTTCTTGAGAATATACATCCTTTTCTAATGCTTTTTTTCCTGTCAGATAATAGAACAATTTTATTTATACATCGTATTTAAAGCACTTTTTTCAAGATGCAGCAACAAAGAGAAGAAGTCGAAAATCTGACACTTTTAATTCTGTAAATTCCGTCTCCTCCCAACCTAGTGGTTGGTAGGGGTTCGCAGCAGGTACTTTAATCTCCTCCCCCATTTATTTTACCAAATTATCAAGTTTGGTTTAGATAATATCTAGGAGTAAAACAAATGGAAATTTTTGTTTATTTAAATTAAAAGATCAGCAGTTCTTAATGAAATCACAATAGTGTATATAATATGAAACAAAATTTTGAACAATAAGATAGAATTTCTTATTATACGTACTTGAAAATTAATATGACTGATAGTTTTTAATAGCAAAATAGTACTGTATTTATGCAAATCTAATGCGCATCCCCATTTTAAAATTTGTAATAAAAAAATTTGTAATAAAAATTAAAAAGTAAATAATTTAATTTGTAAAAATAATAAAACCAATTTCGAATACTACATTTGGCCAAAAACCATGCGCATTAGATTCGCGGAAATACGGTATATTTTGTTTTTCAATATATTTTCAATGAATATTGTTTCGATTAAAATTGAGAATTATTCCATAGGATTTCTTTAAAAAAAATAAAATTAAGCCAATTTAATAGAATTTATTACAGTGCAATTTAAATAGCAAATGATAATAATACTTATTGTCTTTTAAACAATAATAAATAAAAATATACAAAAATTTTATCGACTTAAATATTTAGCCTCCAACTGCGGGATGGAAAACAGTGTTCTCTATCCATTTCCAGTGATTTCCACGACCTAATATTATTTATCCTCTATTATTACAGATTTGAATTACATCATGGTATTATCAATAGCATATAATAACATTGTCTAATTTTAAAAGGAGTGGTCTGCCACAAACTTTCCGGCTACACGCTAATAAACTTGTCATGCCAGAGAAAGCCTTACATTAAACTGACGTATAATGTTTGCAAAATATTATCTTTTGACGTGAATTTAACACTTTTATGCATCAGCCTTTCATCGCATTAATCTCGAAATAATGTTGGCGAATTATTTGGTGATTAATCCCACGTACGTATTAATAGTATCCAAAAATATAATTTATGTTTCAAACACGTTTTTCACAACTGATGGAAAACAAACATCTGGCACAAAACTGCACATTGTCTCAGAATTCTAAGCCAAATTTAATGTATTTAAATCACCACGTTTCTGAATTATCGCGTTTATATATTTCTAAAAGTACAGTCAACTCTTTCTTAAATTTGGCGCAATATTTGATTGGTGCTGGTTGGTTCGGTTTAATTATATCAACGTCGCGTTTTAAAGCAACACTTGGGCTGCTTTGTGACAGACTTCGTAATTTTAAACCATGATCAGATGACGAGGATAATATCTGAGATGGCACCCCCTCTCCAAACTTCCACACTACACCAGTGGGTGGACGTTTGACCTCAACTGATTTAACGTGCATCAAGCCTGTTTACACGACGATTCTTTGATGGAATCGGATCTAAACCCTTCTGCCCTTGACAGCATTTATACTACAAACACTTATCAGACCACCACGACCCTTAATATGTGTTTATAGTATAAATGCTAAATATGTGCACTGAATTTTATTTGCCTAGCTATCTCTCTTCAATTTGTAGTTACTGTGTTAACTTATACTTGAATAGCCCGATTTCCGCTAGAATAGATTTTACTCAAAAATTGACGGAAATCTGCAGTAGTGTTAAAATTGTATACTAAATTTCAGCCATCTGTCTTAAGGAGTTTTTGAATTATGTTTATCACAGACAGACATTTTCAAAAAATGTATTTTTTCGAACTCAGGGAGGCCTAAAACGAAGATTCGGCGAAACTGCGAGACTGCGAAAACGGCGAAAACTCGAGTTCGAATTTTTTGACGATTATTAAACTTTTTCTACCCTATATACAAGAGAAAGTAAATATCGTCTGCTAGAAGGTTAAACAGTTTAAGTGTTTATTAAAGAGTTAAGAAACACCATCTGAATATTATTTAAAATTAGAATATGATAAGCAATGTGGAACTTGTAACGAAAGGGGCTTTAATCTAAACAAATGTAGGTTTTAACAAGCTTTAATATAACAGATGAGAGTACCATATATTCGAAATATCAAAGCTTTATTTTCTTTTTTTAAGAAGCTAAAAATAGGTTCCTGAAACAAATGAAAAGTATTCTATGAACTTATCAAAACTATGTTACTTGACACAGCGAATGCCGGTAGCAGAAAATATCTCGTTCCACAAACTAATCTATTTAAGTCTTCATTATTTGTCGGGACTAGTTGACAGCTGGGTGCGCTTAGTTAGAGGGAGGAATGCGCTTTGAACCTGTAAAAGGCGGGGAGACATGAATCAAGGCCGAAATGTCGGCACTTATTGTGTTTTCGTCGCCTTTCAGACAAAACAGAAAACAAATTGGAAACGCTACAAATTTCTCGTCTGGCTTCTTACCAGAGGCAAAGCGCTAATTTCACCTGGAACTTCAGACACCCCTGAATTCCAATTTGTCTAAATACTTCTAAATCTGGCCCAACTTTTGTACATTGGTCTTTAGAGAAATTGCACAAAAGTAGAGATAGATTACAACCCTATAGATTTGCATGGAAAATAAATACAAGAGTTAGCACTAATATTTTGCTTAAGTATATCATTTCTCTAAGATATACAACTAAGTTTGGATTGGAAATATTTTAAATAGTATTGAAAAAAACATTTTAATGTTTATATTTTTTTATTAATATAAGAGTAAAATGACGTTTAAAAACGAAATTCTTTAAATATATATTTTTGCTTACATAGCTTTTGAAGAAAAGGCAAATTTTGATTTACATATTAAAATCTATTTACAAAAATTAGGATTATTTTGGAGAAAAAAAAGGGTACAGTTTCAGTTGTCTTTATAACATTACAATATCTCAGAATGCAACTATTACTTAAGAATTATATTCAAAATAAAATTTGTGTGTGTAGTATGTGACATTATCAATAAAAGTGTGGATTTTTTTTCAAAAGTGATTATATTAAGGAATCGTAAATCCACTTTACCGAATACCGAATACGAATTCAATACCGAATCCGTAATTCATTACCTTCTGCGTAACATAAAGAATATTAATTTCATAAAAATATCTCAATTATTTGAGATAATGATATTCGTTCAGTAGAATACCATAGTTTTTGAGCATGTAAAGTTTTCAAATGCTTATAAATAAGCGTCACTTAAATACCATACAGATAACTTGGTTTCTAATTGATATAAAGACTCAAGATGTCACTGAAAACAGAAACAATCATTTTTTTAAACTGAAAAAAAAAATGCGAATTTTCATCCCTATTCTTGTTTTCAACCTCGTTGGATACCTTAAATGTATGCTTTAATCTACGTTTTATAAGGTTCTAAAATAATAGACTTTTTTCAATAGCTTAGTTTTTTTCAGATTCTAGTGAATTTGTTTTTATACGGAAAAGGCGTTAAAAGCGCAAAAGAAGAAATTTTTAATTACAACATAAGTTGCACATTTGATGCGATGAAAATTTTTTCATACAAATGTGTAGAGATAAACAAATGGGAAACATCGTATCGAAAATAGAATAATCGCTATGTGAAAAAAAGTAAGTAAAATGATCACACTATATACTATGATGGATTTAAAAAAAGACAAAAGGAGTAAAATTGATTCGAGATACCTTTACCCTGTTAAATGTCAGAAGTTAGCTGTCAGCATAATATTACGATATACATCGAAAAGATATGTATTTAATATGAATAGCAGTTTAATTTGTTTGACATATTTAGTCTTATTAACATCCAATTCGCAAGCAACATAAGGGCTTTAGGGTCGGGCTCCAATCAAATAACGAAGATGACACATAAACTGAAACTACTCTCTCCAAACTTCTACGCCACACCAACTGGGGGACATTTTACCAACGACTTTAGATTCAATGTGCACTTGACTCGCATAATGATGGATCTTTAGTAGTTACGAACTTGAAACCCTCCAACCCCGAAATCAAGATTTGATCATTAGGAACCACTTCCCAATAAGAAATGGAAGAAAATAGTATGTTTTGAAATTTGTGAAAATGACGGAGATTTTTCTTCTTCAGTATAATAATATCTAAAAAAGATGGTCCCTAAACCTTCATCATATACTTCTCTATAAAAGTAATATCCGTTTTTTTCCATCTTACATAGAAATTATAGTGGTTGTACAAGCTTGAAATAGCATCGAATCCACAGATTTTTATTTTTAGAGTTCTCATGCAAGTGTTTTCTGCTTTGTAATATAGTAAAAAAAACCCGAATATGCTTTCAAATGTTTTTTATAGTTGGAAACCATAATTGATGAAGAACAATGATTAAGTAATAAATTACTTACATACTATTTTGTATATATTGTTCTTTTGGATGATCGAGAAAATACGAGAAAATACACAGATAATCAAACTGAGAGCCCACTGATGAAATTTATTCAAAATTTAATCCATATGTTAATATTAACTAAATTTGATATGTTTTTTACATGTTGTAGTTATCTAATTCAATTGTACCAGGAAAAAATTAGTGAATGGATTTCATTTAAAATTTGGTAGAAATCTACAAAAGATATTTATTTTTATAAGTTTTCGATTAATAGATTTATAAAAGAAAAAGACTTTGGAATAAATTTTTTTGTAAGGAATTGATTATTTGAGTGTAGAAATATCTTCTGCTACTTTTTAAAGTATTTTCTCTAAATATCACACATTAACAGTTGAAGGATACATTTTAAATCTCCCCAAATAAATATTCCTATACCGTTCAAAATTGTGAAATGAGTAGTATTAACTTTTCTCAGCACGAATAAACTATGTTATTAATCGGGAATATGAAAAATGCGACAATTATCTAATTCTATTTGGAAAGATGATTCAAACGAATATCTGAAAATAATACATTTCAAATATTTCTAAAGTGAAATTACTGGCAAAAAGATAAAATTTAGCGACGTAGATATCAATTGCAAAAGTTTAAATATATTTGTAACGACAGTGAATAAGATAAAATTATAACTTAAAAATAATTTGACAAACAATATTTATCCATTTTTGCTGAGGCACATGGCTCACCGCTGAACAATTTCTAAAACATTCTACGAAAACTACAGCAGGTGATAAATGGAGATGCATTATAGCTCTTGATGTAGCAAGGGTTTACCTAAACGATTGTAACAAAAATAGAATTATTTACTTTCAAAAAAGGGAAAATATACAAACTTAGTTCCGTCAATGCAAAGAAAGTTTCAGTGAGGGGTTTTATGATTTTCGCAATTGTATTTTGTTTTAAATAGGAAATTAAAAATGAAGAACGTGGAAATGTTTTTAAAAGTACCTCAACATAATATCAACAGAAAATTTAAAGACCAATATTTACAGAAGAAATTTCATTTCTTTTTTCTAATGACTTTCAAACTAAGGGAACTTCATCAAGATAAAGCTACAAGCCATCCTCAAAAAGTACCACTACATTTCTGCAAAAAGCAATATGTAATTTTTTTTTAAATTCAATTCCTACTTAAGTTAACATAGAAAAAAATTTAGTTACTTTTTATTTAATAATTATTAAAATAATTGATTTTTCCAAGAAATGAACTCGCATTCTCCTCCTTCACTAAAAAAATACTGAAATCCTTGCATTTTACCGATTGAGCCAATGCATGTTGATTTCAATTTTCTTTACAAACTGCTAAAACTCGATTTGAATTAATATTTTTTTTAAAAAACTGTATTAACATCAAGTGTCATCCACTACAAATTTTAAAAAATATATTTGAACTTGAGTATTTGAATAAAAAGTATTTTAGTAAAGATTGGAAATTTGAAAAAGATATACATAGGGAGAATGTAAACTAATAACAGGAATTGAAAAAAAATACTAAAGACAGAAACAAGTATTGCATATGTAATTTTTCATCCTATTCCTTCGAAGTCATCTGACGTGTTTCCTACAGACAATTTTTTCTTGCATATGTTGAAATAACCTTTTCCATGTGAGAACTTACTTCAGTTGGTCGGCTCAAGAAATTAGTAAAAGAGAAATGGAAATCAGTACTTCTAGAAATAAAGAAAAGCCTTTTTATCCTGATGCAAACTTGCAGTCCAAAGAAATATGATAGCTTATCAAGCGTTTGAAAAATTTAAAAATTAGATACCAAATGGATCGTATACCATATTTCATCTATTTAGTTCAAAGCGAACTATCTTGCTAACAAAGCAGAAGACTGACATAATTTCAAAATATATTTCTAGATTGCTGAAACACAGATCCATCAAAAACTTGAACTGAAATTATTTGACGATTATAAATAATTATAATTCGTGTAAAAAAGAAAAAATGAAAAATATCGTTGAAGATATTCTTAATTTAAAAGAAGCGAAAATTGAAAGAAAGTTTTGGAGTTTGCCGGCAAGAAAAATTGAAAGTTTATATTTACAGACACACACACACATATTATTTATATATATATAAATTCCATTTCCAATTTTTCTTGCTGTCAAACTAGAGTTTAGAGCTCGACCAATTTTCAGATGGAAAAAAAAATATTTTTCTAAATATTGACGCATACGTAATCTCATATTCTCGTGGTTGTTTCAAACCAGTTTAATAATGGTTTAAAAAATAACAATGTTCTTAATGATAACTTGAAACTTCCGAAAGCAGATTTCATTTTTCAATATATTTTTAAAAAAATTATATCTTGGTTTTGAGTTATCGAATTTGAAGACAAAGGAAAAATACACGTAGATGCAATTTCAAAATGCGCTTCTCAGATCGATGTGAAATATGAAATTTCTTTAAAAGTCAAGGAGGAATTTGTTGATTAAAATACATTATACAAACATGACATTTCTGAGGGAATGTGGAACTCAGTGTTTTCGGAACCAAATTTTTTTCACTCTCCAAGTCAGTTTTCTTTTATGTAATAATTCTTCAATAATTTTAAAATATACAGACTTTTTCGCCTATTTAAAAACATTCTGTTCGTTAATTAATCATGCATATTTTTACATCTTAATTCTCATATTTGGTAATTCATTTTTTAGTGGAATTCAGCCATTTTGCGTTCCAAACTTGCATCATATCTTTTTATGTAATTTATTCTTCATGCACTTAACAGTAAGAAATTTCAAGCTCCAAATATTGTTTACATTTAATAAAAATTTTATTAATAAAAGGAAGTATTAGAAATATCGATTTCACTTAAACCTATGCGCATATTTCCTTGTTTAGAATACATAATAAAACACACTTGATTCAGACGAATTATGGCAGACGTGCTAGATTTTTCTCCAATATTTTCGTTTAACGAAATAAGATGATGAAACGACACAATGCAGACAAAACACCTGTTCCAGGTGACCCAGTTAGGAGTATATCTGTCATTTCCAAAGCACAAAAGCGAATATTTTATAAGAAGTCTGAAAACTGATGTCATCGAGTTACATCTGAACTTAAAACAGCTGCTTTCAATAAAAAAAATCGTGTATTTAAATGTAAGTATATCTTACTTTTGTAAATGAAACTGCATCAGATATGGATACAGCAGAAGTTATATTCATTAATTAAGATATAATATCAATTGTTTAATGAATAACATTTTTAAATTCGTATTCTTTGCAATGGATGGAAAACTTATATCGATTGGTAGAAATCAATACATATTTTTATTATAGTATTGAAAAATAGCAATATCACCTTCAAAGAGTAATGAATTCATAATTTTTTTCTTTTCATTACGAATGAGAAACTCGTAGCGATTCTTAGACATCAGTATATATAATTTAGAATATCTAAATATAACACCAGTTATAAATAAGAAATTGATTCATAAATTCTTTTCATTATGGATGGGAAATGTCAGATATTCTTAAATATCAGTATATATGATTTAGAATAATTATTGAATTAGAATTAATATTGAAAAATAACCATAGACTAAAAGACTAATAGATTCATTAAGCCGGTGCTCTGACTTAGGGGTACCCTGTCTTCCTTATGACCAGGGATACCTGGGTTCGGGTACGTTTGTTCTCTACCCTGTGTGCTATCTGTGAGTTGTGTGGAAGAGTTCCCTGTAACAAAGGGTTGAACAAGCGATTGTGCGAGTTATCTTTATATGAGCTAGAAGTCAGACTTCTGCCCTAGACTGCTCATAGGTCCTTATCCTCAGAAGCAATCGTAGCCTTCTTTACCTGTTCTCTTGAACTTGGTTTGAATTGGCGTTCAATCCAAGAGAAATAAGCATCATCAGATTCAAAAATCCTTTCTTTAAATTATGAATGAGAATTTCAAGTTAAAATACATAATTCAAAATCAATATCAGATGAATTCACGAGTTCAAATTCATTTCATTGCGGTGCGGTTAAGTATTTCATAATGAATACCAGATATCGAAATACGTAATACTGAATATAATACTCAAAAGTTAAGCTAACGAGCTCCAACTATTATCCATATAATATTGAAAATAAAATTTGTTTCTAAAAATTTTAAATATTCAAATTTATGCGAAGAGAAACAGTAATTAGAGCCAAGGAGTGGTTGATTCATCGATTGGTTTGATATATGACGTATTGTAAGCTGACCGGTAAAATTACAGACCAACATTATTAGAATTTTATGATAAATTTTTTATCCATATCATGCTTATTCACTTGCAGATTCAAACCAAGTCTAGTTTGCTAATGAAATTAGTTCGCAATAACGACTAAAAGAAAATTCTACAGAAATATAAAATGTTTTATTTAAATTATAAAATAAATATCTTTTTAAATAAATATCAATTTTTAAATGTTAGTAATCTATTGTCACCTAATTTATTAAAGCACGTTGCATTTTTTTACTTTCAGCACTTTTTATAATCAAACATTTCATTTAATATTTGTATCGATTAAATTCTTTGATAAATATTTGAATAGCTATCTATTAAATTCTTTTTTTACAAGACCTGTGCAAAATGACTTTCTACAGTTTTTGAAGAAATTGCAAAATGGCTTCGATTTACAGTCTGCGATTCTGACACATTACCACATAATGTAGATGAAACATAAGTCGCCCTTCAAATTATGCCGAACAAAGCGCATTAAAAGTTTAAAAACACACATAACACCTGTTCGCAACAGATTTGTGTTAAAATTCAGAGCATTCATTTTCAACAGGGTTTATGGTCACCTTGGAGTTTTTGGATTATGTCATATTTATAAATGTATATAAAATACATTGAGATGCCAGTTAAGAATTTTGTATTCTATAGAAATAAAAATTCTGAGCAAGTTGAATTTTTTCCAAATACAATGAAGCATTAAGAAGATTTTTGTGCAGGTTTCTTGGCATTTAATAGAATAATTTCCTTAATTAAAAAACTGTGCTGCCTCTTTGCATAAACACAACAATATGGTCGCGTTTTAATATGTTGAATTTAAAATATGGCATATATAAACTAAGGGGAAAAATGAAATTTCTTCTACCTAATGGATATTGAAAATAATTTAGTGGTTTCTTATTACTTAAAAATTTATTTAAACAATATTTTCTTTATACTTCGTATACGAGGAGGCTACGTGCTTAAATGCCTCCGATTTCTAAGTACTGATAAATTACTTTTTTCTGAGTTGCAACCAATGTTTGAAATATTAACAAAAGTACTATTCTGGCACAGAAAAAAGAATTGAATAAAAATGCCATCGGTATGGAGAAGGTACTTGAAAATAAATGTAAAATCTTAAGAAAGCAAAATATTTGCTATATTATACAATTTTTTTTAAGTTCACATTTAATTTTTTTTAAATACACAATTTCTAGAGGAAAAAATATGAATCAAATAGCAAGAGTAGTTATTTAATAATAAATATTGCATCAAAGAGAGTTATTTAATAATTAAAATTACATTGCATTATTGTATCAAAATAACTAAACCTATAATCTGAGAAAGAATAGTAAGATAACTTTTTTGAAAGCTCCCTTTTAGGACGTATTGCACAAACATTTGTTTGATTGAATAATAAACTGTATATTTACTTTAAGTACTTTAAGAAAAACAATTTCACACAGACAAAAGTAAATGTGTACTTCAGTTGTAAAGTGATAGATTTCAATTAAAATAAACAGTAACAAAAAAAATAAAATAAATTTTCTGCAGACCATTCATACCATGATTCCTGCAGGGCAGTCCACAATTTTTAGTTTAGTTATATTAAGATTATTTGTAAATCCATACTAGGGCTATTTTGGGATGGACATCGTAATTTTGAAGCACGGTTAGATAACGAGGACAACACCTGAACTCGCACCCCTCTTCACTACACACCAGGGGAAGAATGTTTGGTCCTGATGGATTTAATCTGTAAAATACCCCCTTACACGACGGTTCTTTGATGAAATGTGTCCCGAACCTGAAACCCTACGGCTCACATGCCGAGACCTTACCACCAGGCCACAACAACACATGGCAATCCACAAAACCATGGGAGTGCAAAATGGATATCTCCTAAGGACAAACGTCCTAACGTTACAGAACCTGCCAGATAGAATGAAATGCTGAACAGTGCTCCTCAAGCCACTCGGTATGGGCAGTAAAATGGTGGGATGGCGCATTATCCTGTTGAAATTGTCCACGTCCATCGGAATGAACACATGATATGGATGGATGCAGGTGGTCAGAAATGACGTTAATGTACTGTTCATCTATCAAGATCGCGTCTAGATGAATCAACGGTCCCATTTCATAGCAAATGCATGCTGTATCTTCTCGATCTGGTTCGATCAAATAAAGGGTAGCGTTTTAATCAAATTACTTTATTTACAGCTTTAATTTACAGAAAAAAAAATACTATTTATCATCTAGGTGAAGTGAAAAGCTCTATGTGGAACACCACAAGAATAGTTCCTCGAAATATTTCGGAGAAACACACGAGAACAGCTAACCGGCCGTTAAAGTATCAAGCTGGTACCGGGGTTAGCTCCAGGAATCCATCGAATTCCTCGGGTTGAATCTTCTCTCGAACGCTCGGCTTTCACCAATCTCTCCTCTCGACCTCTTCACCAAAAAAAAACTCCTAGTCTCTTTTCTCTCTCCAAAAACCTCGCCTTTTCTATCTTCCTTCAACTCCCCCTCTCATCCACATTGGAGCATTTGAGTTGCCGATTCTCCGATCGTCGTTCAGCAAAAACTTCATTGGTCTACAGTTGACCGCAGGAATGTTCGTGGTCCACAATGGAAAAACAATGTAGGCTTTACACATCTGCATCGATGACACGATTAGTGCACGGGTGGTCCTTTATCTAGACTAACTCGAAAGGACCAGATGTCCGTTCTTAGAAGGAGGGTTCTCCATCTGTCCATCTGTAAACAATTACACTGCCATAAAACGTCTCCACTGAGGAGACCAGTCTGGAAGGGACAATTATGGAACGTGTGGAAAAGAAACCACAGTGATCAGGCCGGGGAGAAACTGAATCATTGGAACGCGCTCTATACCATCACAGAACCTCCACTAGCTCGAACAGTTCCTAGTAAGCACAGGGGATCCATGGATTCACGTGGTTTCCACCACACCGTAAACCCCAGCCATGCACCCGATATAATTGGAAACATAATTTATCTGACCAGACAACGATGCAAGAGAGGGTTTGTGACTGTTAAAAATCCCATATTAATTAAGCTACGTTGCACAGTGCTTGCGTTGGCACTTGTTGATGGGCCAGCATTCAAATCCGCAGCAATTTGAGGAAGATTTGAATGTTCATCTCAAATAATGATTCTTTTCAGCCGTCGATGACCGCGTTCTGCAAATATATTTTTTTGACCGCTCCTCTATTGGAAATTTTACTGGAAACTTGATATTAGCGATACACTCTTGAAATTGTATGCGAAAATCCAAATTTCATCGCTGTGGAAATGCTGTGCATCATCTCTCGTGCGCCAACGATTAGATCCGGCTGAAAATCACTTAAACCTTGATAACCTACCATTGTAAGAGTAAGAATCGGTGTATTAGCCTGGTCAGATACTTGTCTTATATACACACTGTCGACCGCATCAAGGCACCTTGATTGATTGAACCACATTATTTGCATGCGACTTGCTATATCAGTTTTTCTGGCTCTTCAGTGTAAGTCATTGCTTGACATAAAAAAAGGGAGGGGTTTAAAAAAAAATCCGCAGTTAATAGATTAAGATGTTCAGAATATTACAAAAAATAAGTTTGCAGAGCAGCAACTTATCAGATCAACCACTTTCAGAAGGATATCAGATTACTTTATGAACAGCAATAAAAAAACGCAACAAGTAATAAACATGTGTTAGAACGTTAATTTTTTTCATGCTTCATGTTCACTTATTTATGTATTTAAGTAAACATTCATTAGTAAAGTTAATTATGCATTTATATCGGTACCCTTTTATAGAGTTACATACATTATTCACCACATACCATAAACAGTTTACCTAGTGATAATGCGCAGATCATTAAATAAATGAGAAATATCCAGACATTTAAAATCCAGTCAAATTAATAACAAGTTGTTTATTATTCAAATTATTACAATTTAATTATTGAAATGCAAAATTTTGTATTAAACTCTCGGTTGCCCCCCGCGCTTTCTGAAGTTGGCAATCAGTTCATTTTCTATTGCCTCTCTACTATTTTTTTTATTGCAATGTGTTTCTCAGTTAAGAGCGTTTATTTTTACGACAACAGATTTTTACTATATCATTTTATTATCGTCTAATATACAGTATCAGTTTTCTTTATTTGAAAAATATTTGAACTTATTTGCAAACATCGCGTCTAAATAGTGGTTTTAAAACATGCGCAATCAGAGGGTTAAATGCAATGGAAGAAATTCTTCAAAGCGAAAAAATATTAAGTCGTCAGCCGTAAGAAGCAAGATGGCTGCTAATACATAGAATTAAGTGAAGTGGTTGGAGTTTAAGATCGGCCGATTCAAATTAAATTCTCTGCGAAAAAAAATTCATTTCCGATATAAATTGATCATCTAAATACCAATTTTTTAGCCCACACTACACTGTCTCCATTAAACATAATAAAAAATTTCTGAGATCCCGCTGTTTGCATCAAATAATTTCTTAACAGCCAGAATGCTTCCTTCCTGTTTGAAATGTGAATCAGGAGCGATCATTTAAACTTAAAGAAAAAGATATTCCTACTTAGAGCGTTGCTAGTAGTAAAAATAAGCAATTTTTGGTTTCGCTTACATTTAAAAAGTAAGGTTTCTTCGGAAATTGCCGGAGATCTGAAACGGAAAGAAAGCTAAAGAAATTTCCAGCAAGCATTTTATACTGTTAGTACCATTCATTTCATTGAAGAAAAAGAATCAGTTCTCCTTTCCTTCCCCGAAGAACAAAATAACCTGACTAATTAAATGAAGACTGAAAGATGCAAAGGGAAATCTCACTGAAGGGCTTCAAAAGATCGTCTGCTCTGATTTCGGTCATTTTATGGAAATACTTTTTGAACCAGGAAATAAAATCGAATTTTTTTTCAGAAAACTCTATAAAATTACTTAATTTTATTACTTGTAATTACAGCATATGAATGTTCTTTAAATAATTATTTTTATATATATTTTTATTTTCAGTCATTTTTTAATTCCAGTAATAGCTATTTGACTTAACTAAGAAAAGGCATTAGAAATGACGCCAATAAGAAAACCGAAAAATTGTCGATTTACTAATTTCACTTCAATGTATTTGTTGCCATATTGGTTTCAAACTAAAGAGCATCACCCAGATATTAACTAAATTTTGAGTTGAAAATCTTTTTTTTCTTTCTGGTTTGCGTATTATAGAAAAAGTATAAAAATCGTCAAAAAAGGAAATTCAATATTTTGGGTATTTTTACTTATTACAGTTTCCTGGGTTCGAAAAACACATTTTTAGAAAGTATTCACCAATCTTTCACAAAGTTAATACAAAAACGTTTTGAGCGAAAAAGCACGAAATTTGGTCAACAGTTTTAATACTAAATTTGGAGCTTTCTATCATATTATTGAATAAAATCCGTTTAGAGGAAGCCTGTCAGATTGTTCTGATATAAATCAAAATCATAACAATAAAACGAAGAGAGATAGTTTGGTGAAATTCGGTACACAAATTTAAAATCTGTAGTATTAATTCCAGTCAAATTTTGAGCCAAATCCAACCAATGGATTGGCTGTCTGCAATTTCAGAAATAAGTAAATGTGATCATTCAAAAAAAGAAACGACTTAAATACCGAATTTTCTACCCGATTTAGTGACTAAAAGGGCAATTTTGTTTCAAACGGTTAAGAAAAACGTATCTTAAACACTAATTTCATTTTCGGATATTATTAACCGCACACCATGGATTAATCGCGAAATAACTTGCAAAGTATCACGATAGATTCAGTAAAAGTGCTATATTTGTAACCAAAATTAATATTTTTTAAATATTACATGCCAGTGCCATGTAAGACGTTCTTCGACATGAAAAATTTATCAATATGTTTGAAAGTTTAGGGGGAACTACTCCCGCTGTGACCATTAATGCTTTGCTAAAAATACGCGATACCCAAACAAGATCTTTAAAGGCTGAAGTAAAGGATATCTTTCTCTTTCAAAGAAATTTTTTTTAAATGTATCTTTTTCTATCCATTCAGTAGCATCATTGGGAGTGTGCTGAATTCTATATTAGCTTATTAAACGATAAATCGGTTATAATTATTTTAAAATTCTTTCACGTATGGGAAACTGAATATTTGTGAGCTTAATAGCTATTAAAAACCTTAAAAATGTTTTTCAAGTTGTTGTTTTATGTAAAAAAATCTTCTTAGCTTCAAAATATTTTATGACCGAAACTTCATAGACATTACAAATCAGCCGTATCTTCAACCACCTGTTCAAGGTCAAATGCATTACATCATAGATATAAAAAAAACTGGATCTTCATTGCAGAACATCTGACATCATACTCATTATTAGAAAATGCGTGTTTCTATTCAGTGCATGCGATGTTATTCGATTTCAGAATTCCATTTGCGCAACGCTTTTTTAAAAAATACCCGCACGGCAAATTGCACAATTAAAGATATATTTATTTTGGATTCATTTCCTCAATTATATACCATAGTTTTAGCGTTTTGGGGGAGAATAATAAGATTGATAATTATTACCACCAGAATCTAGAAAAACCTGATATCATCAACACACTGAAACCAAGTCAGCGGGAAGATTTTATATGAGGTACTAAACTAGCGTTTACAAGAGAGCGTCTCCAACCCACGCTAGTTTTTTCAGGAGTTATGTCAAGAGAAATCTGAATTGCGAAAGCTATTGCGGTCAAGACCATGGTCAAAAGATTTCATGGCCATTCTGATGTTGTACAAACGTCCTGAACAAGGGATTGCAATCAACAATTTTTATGACACCATCTTTTAAAACATTTTGGGCACTGCATTGTGTTAAACAGCTGGATATCCAATAAAGATGGTTCTAGAATAGACTAAACAAAAACTTAGAATGGAATATTTTAAGCTTCTTTTTGGTTCGTATGTTTTCCTTCAAAAATCCTAAACTTATTCTAATTGTTTAAAGAAGCATATAACAGAAGATTTTCTCATCTATGCATTAGAGTAAGGCATTTATATAACACAAAATGTTGCTTTATTATATACTAGCCGCCTTTGGCGACCAGCTGGTTCGCCATGAGTAATGCGTTCTAAAACTTTCAATTAAGTCACATATTCATTAGCCTTGAACTAATCCCGGGCATTGATTGGCTTGAAATTAAAAATGTTTTTTTCCGTGATGTAGCCAAAATATTAAATATATTTTTTTAAAGAAAGCGAAAAAGGAAAAAAAATATTGAATAAATCATTTAGATGTTGCAAACGATAATAAAAACCTTGGCTTTGCATTTATTTTTTTTAGAAACTATCACATTTTATAATGGAAAAAAATTACTGAATTAATGATACAGATATTGCAAACTATTACAGAAATATGCCATTAAGTCGGGATTTCAATGCATATCCTGTCTAAATTCAATCAGGTTTACCATAAATAAAAAAGATTTGTTGAATAAATGATTTAGATACTGGCAAACGATTATAGAAACCTTTGCTTTGCACTTACTTTTTAAAAAAATATTACATTTTATGTTTCTTTTATTTTATCTAGTCACGTGCTAAAAGTATCATTTCTTTAGACTTGATTTACGATGATAGTTTTTTTATTATTATTTGAACTTCCGTCATTGTTTTCTTTTATTTTATCCAGTCACGTGCTCAAAAAAACATGGTCAAAATACTTTAAAAATTCGTTAAAAATAGAGGCTTAAGTTATACATTAAAACACTGATACCATTAGAAAGCTAATTTTTTTATCTTTAAGTTGATGTAAAAATAATGTTTGTGCGATCATATTTTCGGAAGTTATAGCGGAAAAACGCCGAAATTTTGCTTAAATTTTAATTAATTCAAATTCTAATTAAAAATTCAAAAAAAGGGCTCCAAGGTGCACATTCCCGACCTCCAAGGCATACATGTACCAAATTTGGTAGCTGTAGGTCCAACGGTGTGACCTGTAGAGCGCCAACACACACACACACACGCACACACACACACATACATACACATTGAGCTTTATTATAAGTATAGACTAGTAGAATTCGTGGGATTTCTCCGTCTTATTAGTATCAGTACGCAACTAGATAAACGGAACTTCGATATATAAAAATAGTGTTCATATTAATTCATTTATGGAATATCCAACTTGTGAAATACTTGTTCATATAGAATATAGGCTTTTTTTGGATATTAAATTATTGATATGTAACGCCTTCATTTAAAATTACACATTGTTACTTGATCATTGATAATATTAGAATAATTAAATAAGTGTACAATAAATTGTTACTCGTACAAATTGAAAAATGTTTATCTAAGAAATAAAAGAAATGTAAATATATCTTCAGAGTTAATGTATAAACAGGCAATATAATGAGAAGGCTCTATATGACATTGTCAAAATGAAAGCAGAGAGTAAGAGGCTTTACTAACTTTTGTAAAAATAAAATCACGATTTTTAGGAAACATTGAAAGATAAAAATTCAATATAAATGCAAAAGTAAAATAAATAAAAACAAAGCGCGATTCGAACCGAGGACTCCCTACACAAGCGTCAGTCATGTTCTGACCTATTGCATTGTCCGTACTTTGAGATGGAAGTTGAAAATACTTATTCAAATAGCTATAATTTTGATGGCGTGAGTGAAATTCCCAGATTCCCAGACATATTTCCTTGTAAAGACGCCTATACAGATAAACTTAAAAAGCATTTGAATTAAATATAAAATTTGATCCAAATCCTTAGAGCCGTTTCTGAGATACACGAAATAAATTTATATATATATATTACAAGAATTGCTCGTTTAAAGCTATAAGATGAATATAAAATACGTTTTCTATGTTGTGTTATGAATATGATAATTGAAACAATTTTAACATCCTTTGATCAGACGAAGTATTTTTTTATAAAGGCGATTTAAAATCTCAGCGGTATCTGATTAAAAGACCTGAAAGGCTGGAAATTCCTTTTTTTGCCTCAAAACTCCTTTATTATGGAAAAGAGAAAGATAGTTTTAAGAAGACAGATAATCACTAAAACATGAATAATTTTTGTACTGAAAGTTTCTTGATGACTTTAATCTCAAAAATTATCATCTGAAAATAAAATAACTTATTCTATTTTTTAATTTCAGCCACCATTGTAGAAATAAAGCTCTTATCTGTTACATCTTCGAATCGCTTACAACCTCATAGCAGAAACACTCATGGAATTAAAAATAGAAATAGCAGAGATAGAGATTCCTTTTCACCGAAAAAAAAAAGAATCTTCGCTTTTTGGTTCTGATTTTTTTCTCACGCGATTTTCAATTTATTATTAAAGTGTTTTTTCATATTTTACTTATTGTGAATGAGTTATTCAAATGAAAATAAGAGTAATCCAGAGATAAAAACAAAAGCATATTTTGGAATACATTTTAAAACTATGTTCCGTAGATGTATGACAGCGTAGTAGATTAAAGTATAGTTAAATCTATGCTTAAACAATCAGGTTGAAATGCATTATATTTAAAAATCTACTATGAAATTTAAAGAATTTCATTTAATAGATAGCAATTTTTGATATTGTTTGCAGCATTCCCCTTTTTTGAGTTGAAGAGATGCCAATACATAAATTTTATAGTTCAGATGCAAGAAATATTTAAAAAATTCTGTATTCTAAGGTTCTTCAAACAGACAAAATTTTATACAGATAAAAAATTACTGAGAATAATTTAAACTATTTCATTTTATTTTCTGACATGATGAGAGTTTGAAGTTTAAGGATATTTGATGTATGCATGCATGCAAATAAAAATTTTCAATAAGTTAACTGCGATTAAATTACTTTAACGTAAATGTTTTTAAAGGGGTGAAAGAAAAACTGTTGGATAAATTCGTTTTAATATTTTATGAATTACTGATTTTTTGAATTTAGAAAACAAATTTAAACTACCGATTTACTACCATAATGAGAATGAATAATTGACAGATCATTTAAATTATGTCTCGATTCTGAACTTCGACAGATGGCAAGGACAATTCTAAACCTACCTCACATTTACAACATCTACCTATATGAAAATGACAGCAGCATATGAATTGACTGATCAACGATATGGTAATAAATGTGCACTGGAAATCTATATATAACCTTCAAACTCGAAATTCAAAGCCTGAAAACTGTAATAACTTCTTGAATTTATATTTAATCATAATATTTTAAAATTTTAATCCCGATGTAACTCTTTATTTGGCGCAGTACAGCCATATTTGGCTTTTGTGCCATAAAACCCCAAAACACCATACCGTACCGTACCACACCTACCCACCCGATGTAACTGTTTCACACAATAAAAATATTACGTAAAATGCTTTTATGAAAATCTTGGGTGTATATATAATTCTGAACTGCCGGTTTTTAAATATTCACATGAATAAGGATTTGAGTGAAAACATTTCCATAAAATATATCTGTGAGATGTCGTTATAATAAATTTCGTTCTAAAAGGTGTTGCAACGATAAACGTCGCCTTATTTACTGCCTCGAGCATAATTTAAGAATCCCTCATTTATATTCATGAGGTTTTCTCGTAAACATCCGATTAAACAGGGATATTTTTTATTCTGTTGATTTTTCAATGTGTTATTCTCTATCATATGATGCATTAACTTAATTTTCTTAAATCACTATTTAAAGCAACGCTTTCAAATATTTTAAAAATGAAAAGGAGAATTATTTGGCATATGCTACTCGATACTAACAAAATAAAATTCAAACATGCGATGCTAATGAAAGAAACGAAATAGTCTTTTCTTACGCAAAATTAAATTTCCATAGCATTGACCTTCAAACTGCCGAACAATATTCGAATATTATTCAATAATCTTGTTTCTAATGGTTTATTTGGATTTGTTCTTTTTTCTTCTTCAAAACTTTACTTTCTGGTATGCGAAGTTAGAAAAAACACAGCAAAAAAATCGAACTCAAGATTTTCAAATATCCACGTTTTGGATCGTCCCGAGTTCGATAAACACGATTCAAAAAACGGTCTGTCAGTTTTTATCAAAGATAGTTTAAGAAGATAATGGAAATTTAGTATGGGGCCTTTATTTTTGTAGATATTTTATATAGGGTCTTCAAATTCGTAGATTTCTATCAAAATTTCAGTCAATTCAGTTTCGAAGTCAGAATATAACAAAATAATTACGAAATAAAGACAGCTAAATAGATAAAATTCGTCGCATAGATTTAACATCTATGATGTAGACACCTGTCAGTTCTGAGCCAAATCCGAATGTACTTTGAATTGTACTTTCAGCAAGCAATAGCAATTATTCAAAAAGGGAATTACAAATCCAGAAATACTCAATTTGTACGTTTCTATCAGATTTTGAGCAGAATCCATTCTGAAGAAATCTGTCTGCCTGGGAGTTCGAATATAAGTTAGCACGATAACTACAAAAGCAAGAAATTATACAGTTAAAACTCTTTACATGAATTTAATAATCTATAATGTGGGCATGTAATAAATTTTGAGTAAAATCCAACATGGGATTGACTGTCTTTCCATAGACAATTTCAGAAACGTGTAAACGTAAAAAAAAAAAACACATCAAATTTGATACGTGATTATGATTTTAAGTGTAGTTTTATGTTAATTTTTTTTGTTTCAATTGATTGAAACTTCGATTCGAGTTTTGATACTTCTGATCTCACATCATGGATTAATCACCAAAAACATTCGCTAAGGATCATAGCACAGATTCAGTAAAAATTTTCAACTCCCTTCAAGCGTTACTATTTTCTAATTATTGTACTCCAGTGCAATCCAAGACGTTCACTGGAGTAACATCTTTATTCGAAAGTATGCAAGTAAATTTAGGAGAGATATACTCCTGCTGATTATTGGAATAGATTGCAAGGAGAAATATCTAGCTTTTTTCCAACGAAAAATAAAATGAAACAGATGTTACAATGCATGAAATTAGCAAAGTAACTTTCAGATTTATGGATGATAGTTTATAATGAGATTCTATTACCCAGTTACACCTGCAGGATTTATGAAGATTCCATCAGCAATACATGTTTTAGACCATTATTCATGTCATTCGAATCGATATCGGGCATATTTAAGAGGGTTTCCTTCCAGGAAAAGCAATCTTCTCAGACGATCCTCAATCATTACATTGTTTCAGTAACCACAAACAGAAAGGTAGATCATCCCGAAGACATGCCCATCTTCCCAGAACAATACGGTCACTTGTACCCATCCCCAGATGTTTTCCACTCACGTTCTAAGTTGACCACTCCCTGGCGAAAGGTCAGGCGCGGTCGCTTTTCAGGAAGCGGTTTCGAAAATTCGTCATTTTCCGCCGTTTTTTCGTCGTTCACCTGGAGGTCAAGTGACAATCATTCCTGCTGGGCCATGATAGAAATTCAGCCTACGCTTTGTCTGCACCGATAGCAGATCAAACTCAGAAGTGGGCCATTTTCTTTTTCGAAGAGAAACAGACAATTTCTTGTTTTTTTTTCCCCCACATTGCATTTTTCAAAGTCTTGAAATCGAAGATCTGGAAGTTAAAGACGAAGATATGGAAGATCTTAAGTGATAGCGGTTCTTAATCTTTCAGATTTGATACATCACAAGATGGGAAGAAGATGACACTTGCAATCAACTTTAGCAGAGGATATGAAATATAAAATTATTTCATCAGATAATTTTTAATACATAATAACTATAAATTTCACTCATGGCTTTTTTTGTGTAAACAGGACGAGATGTATTGACTAGATTTATTTTAGTTAGTTAAATTAATATCTCATGTTGAAACAGCTCCAAGACTATTTTAAGCCACATCCAATCCGGATTAAGCCAGGAAATGTTCTTAAGAAAATTTTAGTTTTGGGATATCCTTTTCAAAACCAACTTCTAAAATAAATTGGATGTGGTTGTTTTAAATTTAATGTTTCTATAAGTAATTTCCAAGTAACAAATATCAATTTTTACAACATTTTCTTTCAATTTATAGCTATGAAGTTTCTTCCTCTGGAACTGCTTGAAGAATCGTATAAATTTATTTGGCCTCCTTAAACTATGAAAAATAACTCGGAACTCATGAAAAAAATGATTGGAGTTCATATATATATTTTTAAAAATGCCAGATATTTCTAGCACAAAAGCATCTTCAACTAATATTCAAATTCAAAACAAACTTCACAAAGTCCCTCCAGAGGACGTAAAATATTCATTTCATAAATGCTTCCATGTATACCTTGTTAATGCCATATCTCAACAAGCAATGAAAGAACAGCTTGAAAACGACGGTGTAAATTAACAATCCGTTTCCTTTTGAGTAGTACCATACAACTCAGTTCTTTTATATTATTGTTCCGTTTTAAAGCGACACTATGACTATTTTGGAATTGAATTTGGATTTTGGTGTTTATTGAAGCAAGAGCCATATTTGAGTATATTGCACCACACATATGGTTAAAAAGTATTATGTAGACTACTGTTTGAAACTACTATTACTACTATTTATGTAGACTACTGTAAGATGCAAAGTAGTATCTCTTAAAATTGTAAACAAACGTAAAGAGCTTAATATGAAATATTATGGTAAAATCCAGTTACTTTTTAAAATTTAAAAAGGATTTTTGTGGGGATGCTTCCCAAAAAGCATCTGCATGTCCACTGATGAAGCATTAAAAAGTCTCAAACGATGATGAATAAAATTAAAACACTCAATTAAAATGCGAAAAATTGTTAAAATCACTTGGAATCTCGAGCAGAAAGGAGCGAGTTTGCCGAATAAAAGATGTCTATGACTAAAATGTGTGTGACCAATGCGGAGTCTAGACAATTAGGACTACTTTGGGATGACCTCTTAATTACGAACCGTGGTCAGATGACGGAAACACATTTGAGCTGGCACCTCCTTCTCCTAACTTCCAATTTATACCAGGGGAAGACTTTAGGCCGACAGATTTAACGACAGTTCTTCGATGAAATTGGCTCTCGAACCTGCAACTCTCCGGTGCCGAAACCGAAGCCACAGCGTACCGTAGTATCGTCAAGAAATTAGTTGGAACAGAAAACTGGCACGTGCTTCCATATATTCAACATTTCTTCTGTCTCCCTTTCTGTCTTTACATACGGCCAGGAGTTGTAAGACTTTATTTTCCTATTATCTTTCTTTCTTCTTCGGAAAGTTCTCTTTCAAATCTGTCATATGAAACATAATATCTATGCAAAAAAAAAAAAAGAGACATAGTTTTATGTTTTAAAACGCGTTGAATTTTGTTTCTTCAGTTCTGAACGAATTCTGTTCGAATTTCAACATTTTGCCGTTAAAACCATTCAGAAAATTCCTTTTCTACTGCTCGAATGTTTTGCAATAAAAATGAATAAATATAAAACACAAAATTCACTAACAACATAATGAACTAAACTGCTTTCTATGAAATGATACAAGCTTATGAAGAAATTGATTATATTAAAAGCCTTAAAATATATTCGAGTTTAATTCAATTGCATTTTTTATAAACTTCTCTTAAAAGGAGAAATAATTCTATTTTGGCAAAATTCTGAATTTATTCAGTATTTCACTTTCTAAAAATAAATAGGCAAGAGAACTATCTCCCAAATTTAGCACATATTTGCAGAATTTAAAGTTATAATTTAAATTTTGTTTGTAAACGAGCGATTCTTGCATGTGTATAAATTCATTTCATGTTTTTTGTAATTGATTAACAATTTGAATCAAATTTTATATTTAGATAAAATTTTGCTTTTATCT
>JAPMOQ010037669.1:168928-180591 GCA_026543055.1 Argiope trifasciata | reverse complement strand
TATAAACCTATAACAGCATAAACATAAAACTTTATTAGTTCGCCATATTGGCTATAGATGGCAGCACGTGACCGCTTGAAAATTTAAGTAGCCATTATGGCGAACTAATAAAGTTTTATGTTTATGCTGTTATAGGTTTATAATATGTTTCTTATGTATGTATATATGTTTGGTTTTTCTAAATAAATTTGTCAAAAATATTGAACTTCAACACACTTCAATCTTTACCTTTGTATAGAATAGTTCCCTTTCCAAACTCCAACTTTGTTTAGAATAGTTTACAATGGTGCACCTTAACCGGTTATCGTTTCACCAATGGTTTCACAAATTTTCTTATGGCATGTATTGTTTTGATAAATCTCAATTGAAAATTTAAATCTTCGTGTTAGCTTCGATACCTGTTTTCTCCGAGCGGAGCTCGGTCACCCGCTGGTTTTGAGAAATAGGAAAATTTGTAGCAAATTCTAATGAAATTTAACCAAAACGGTAAACACTCTACACAAAATTGCATTTCAGCAATTCTATTTCTCTTTGCACACAAGTTATAGAATATAATTATGAATGAAATGAACTAAAATCTAAGAGAAATCTTGAGATGTAAAGAAGTGATGGATAAACATATACGTTTATATACATTTTTTCCATAAATTTACAGCTTAACCTTCCAGCGGGCTCGCGTATGTGAGAGATACACTAGAGACGAATTTCGTTTTATACCTTCAGATCTGGTGGCAATGGGAACGCTTGTCTTTGGCTATTTGTCCACCTGCCTTTGACCTACTTTCAGTTGTCGTCGTAAGTTTGTGGAGTTAATAGGTCTCTTCCGATCAGATATTTGTATTTTAGAGATACACGCGACCGTTCATGTCAGTTGTTGTCACATCTGATTCTGTATGATGTTACATATAAATCTGTATTGTTTTAGACTGGAGACAGCTGGCAAAGGCACTTACGAAGGAAAATGTTGAAAACAAAGCACCCACATCTCTGAAAAGTGAGCTAAAATAAAAGGTGCTAAAGAGAAATGCCGAATTAGGTATTGAAAAAGAGGAAGATACGACGCCAGGAAAAAACCCTTGCTAAAACAAGAATCACGAGGTTCGGTTGCGAGATTTGATTGAAATTTATATTTTTGGAGCGCACTTAACACATTTGCTCAAATTCACAACGCTGCAATGAAATAACAATAAAACTATTTTTCTTTCTTTCCATATCTAACTTTCAATTACTTTTTCCTTTTTATACATAAACTCTTAATTTTTGCATTTCTATATTTTATAAGCAAATTGTTCAGTCAAAATATCGACGATTTCATTTATATTATTTTCAAATCAATTCAGTTAACCTGTGGTTACATTTTATATTGTTATTGCAATCTATGTTTATATTGTTTCTGCTTCTTTTTAAGTATAAAATGTTATATTGTTTCAAGTGATTGTAGTTATTAATCCTTAGCTATTTACAATATAATTTTAAAAGTTATGCTTTTGAAAATTTACTTTTTACTATAGCATATGTGAGAAATACGCGCGAATTTTCATGTTGGTATGACGGCCGCGCCCGCTGGAAGGTTAATGTTTCTATAAACGACTATATATAAAAAAAGTATTTCCCCCAAAATAAAATTTTTGATTCATTTCATTGCTCATATTAATTAAAGCACACGCTGAAAGTTTTATGCAAATACCTCTATTAGGTCTTGATATATAATTTTAACGGAGGAGAAATGCTATGGAAATTAAAATTTTGAGAAAATTGAAATTAAAAATAAATTTTAACTAAAAAAAATATGTGACCCTTGATAATCGGCCAAGACTTCCTTTTCGTTGGAAAGACAAACCGCTTTGGAAAGCGAAAAGACTGAAATACAAGAAATAACAATAAAAAAATTAGTCATTGTGGTCGATAATCAGTGTTTTTAACACTGATTAGTGTTTTTAGTTGGATACCTTAAACATTAACTTCCTAACCTTAAACATTATTGTGAGACACCCCCAAAACCAAGCAGATCCATCCAGAACAAAAGACCAGGGCTACTCACAATGGGTGGGGTGGTGCTCCATGATAACGTTCATCAACAGGTCTGAAGTTTATTTTATTTATATTAACGTCCCTTTGTAAAGCAACACTAGGGTTATTTAGGGACGTACCTCGTCTTTGAACCACGGTCAGATGAAGAGGACGACATCTGAGCTGGCATCCCCCTCTCCACACCACGCCACACTAGATGGTTTAACTTTACTACATAAAGAAGCAGCATAAAGGCATATGCTTTATTAATAGTCGTCTTGTACCATAGTTTACACACAGCATTGTCTCTGATACGATTCGCATATTAGCCTTTCATTTGTCATGAATATTCAGAAGCAAAATATGTATTCATTGTTTCCCTTTAAAAATGCACAGCTCAGAATGTTTTAAACGAATATTGTAAAGATATTTTAATGGGTATCCTTGCTTACATGTAATTTTAGGTAATAATGAAAATGATTTAATTAATTAAATTTCTTTACTTTCTAATAATTAAAATTAAGTAAATATAAAGTAAAAGATAGGATTAAAGAATTTTTAAGAACACGTAAGTATATTACTCATTTTCTACTTGGTTAGTACGTGTACAACAAAAATATCTTAACATTTGTCTATTTTAAAATTAATTCTAATTTGGATCCGATACAAGTTCAAATTTGGGAAATTGGCAGTCTGATTCAAAATTAGTTCGGCAACCAAGAAAGGATTTCTCGATCTCTTTTTCTATACAGAACTATAAAAATTTTGAGCATATATTACATACAAAATAATATAATAAAAATTAATTAAAAAGTAGCTCTATTACACAAGTTTTAAATTATAGTAAAAGTTTCTAAATATTACCTCAAATAAAAAAAATAATGCTTGGAAATCATTCACAGGAATTTAATGTTTAATTTTTAAGAATTTAGAAAACTTCTTTTTTCTTTTTAATTTTCCAATTTACTTCTATAGTTTAAAACAAATATCATTCTAACGGCTTCTATCTGAAAGGAAAGTACTTTTTTTACGATCTTTAAAAGCGATATTAAGGTGAAAACATTCGAAAGAGTATGCAATCAAAACAGTAAGCAAATATTAAATAATTATAGAAACAAAACCATTTATTAAATATAAAATATAAAATAATTATGAAAATATGATACAAAATATTAAATATTTATAAAAATTTCAAGTTATTATAAAAATATGAAATAAAACATTAAATAATTATAAAAAATATTTCAAAATATTAAATGAATTTTTGTAGTTTTAATTTCAAGTTTTATACAGTAAGGATTATAATTACCAGTGTAATAAATTTCTGTGACTGTAATGAAATAGATAGATCTGGATTTAGACATTCAATCATTTTTTATAGACAGATAAACACAAAATTGCACCGGAACTGTTAATAAGTATATTCGAAGCACTTTAACTATTTTTAGCACTTTCTATGCCAGAAATAAACCCCAGAACTATTATTTGCATCAAAAAGTCCAAACTCCTTCAGATAAAAAAACAAACATACCATAATTTAGACAACTCACTTGAAATCTACCGCAATAAATGAAAATGCTTTATTTTGAGTCAATGATGATTAAGAGTGTATTTCCAAAGATATTTCGTTCGATTTCGATACACTAGATATCCAAAAGGCACTTAAAATAACTCGAGGTTTTTCATCAATTTTCTGCATCTCCTTCATGGAATTCCGCAAATGTATAGAGGAGTATTATTCAATAAAGAAGTTAATGTTTGGAAACATTTGATTGAACAGTTCAAATTGAAGTACTCTCCTTTATATATTACTAACTCGATGTTTCTGGAGAATAAAATACTTTCATATCCAATATTTGTGCTTTTAAATTTATTTTGCTAAAATATGATACGTAATATTGTCATTGGTTTATCGTTTGAAACATATTTTTACAAAACGAGAAAATTTTTTAATTAAACGAAAAAAAATTATAATATGCAAGATATTTTTATCGTTTGAATTTTTTCTAATTAAAAATATAATTTGAGCCAGACGATTTAAAAAAAGTCTGTTAGTTCATTTTATTCATAAATTGTTGATATTTATTAAAAAAATATGTTAAATTTTATTTACAAATTATAATAAAAGAAATGTTTTAATGAATATTCAGAAACAAGTAAATAAGTATCTAGTTTTTTATTGATAAAATGTGTAAAAAAATCAATATTTATTCGTGATATACATTTTTAATAGCCTTTTTTTGAACTTTTGTTGCAGTTTCTTTCAGATTTTTATGAATGTGCCTTGGTTACACACACACACACACACACACACACATCTTGTTCAAATTTTCATCGTTGATAAAATACTTTTTTCCTCAAATTCAAACACATTTTATTAAACTTTCAGAAGATGATTCCTGATATTAATACAGTGTTTTTTCGAAAATGAATGTTAATTAAATTAAATTAATTTTTAATACTTTAAATCAAGTTTTAGCAATTTCGAAACGAAAGATGAAATCGACAGGCAATATTTCGATCGGTAAAATGCGAGAATTTCAGCATTTTTCATGTGAAGGTGAAGAATGCGAATTCAACTCTTGCAGAAATTAATTTGTTGATACTTACTAATTTTTTTGAAAATTAGTCAATAAAAAATAACTAAATAATTTTTTCTTTGCTAACCTAGCTAGAAACTGAATTAACTATTTTTTAAATTATTTTTTTCCTTTGTAAATATCAAAACTTAATAGATTAGTATTTTCAGAAACGCTCTTTAATATAAGAGAGCAAAGCACAGCATCTTCACCTGCTGTAAAAAACGTCGAATTTTATGGTTCGAGGACATAAAAATCTCCTGCTTCGTAGTTTCTCCTTTTAAAAAGGGAAAATAAAAGCAATATCCTTTCGAATCTCAGTAGACGGTTCAAGATCTCCGAAATTGCCAGCTCAACTACCAGCACTTCCTCTCTATTTCGGTTCAAGGAAGTGAAAGAAAAGAATGGTTATCAGACGCATCGACTTTATCGGGGCAGTGTAATGCACTTTTAGTCTTTTTGTGTCAGAAAGGTGAACATATGAAGAAGGAGAACCTTTTTCATAAGGCATCTGACAGATATCTTGAAAATGGTTGAAAGGGTTGAGCTGAATGTAATAATATGTCCCAGAAATTGTATTGAAGAAATGTGATCTCAATGATATGAATTAGAGAAAAATGATGAATTATTTACCAAAATTGAGCATACCCACTTTAAATCAAAAATGCTTTTTTCTCACAATTTTTTAATCTGAGTAATAGATTGTACACGCATACAGTCTCTTTTTTGAGAATTTATATATATGATTAAGCTATGTTTTAAAATACTGATACCATTAGAAAGCTAATTTTATCTTTTTAATTCGATATAAAAATCCTTTTTTGTGCGATAGTATTTTCCGAAGTTATAACGGAAAACATCGAAATTTCGCTTAGTTTTTAATTAATTCAAATTCGAATTAAAAATTCGAAAAAAGGCTCCAAGGTGTACATTCCCTACCCAAGCGTATACATGTACCAAATTTGGCAACTGTAGGTTCAATGGATTGGCCTGTAGAGGGCCAAAACACACACACACACACACATTGAGCTTTATTATAAAGCAAATTGGAGGCTGCTGAGTCTTAGTGGTAAGACTCGTCTCGTAAGCAATAGGGTTGGAGGTTCGAGACCCGATTCCACCGAAGAATCGTCTTGTAAGGGGTCTGTTGCAAGCTAAATACGTCGGAACAAACAAGCTCTCACTGGTGTGGTGTGGTCTGGAGAGGGGAATGCCAACTCAGATATCATCCTCGTCATCTGATAACGGTTCAAATTTACTTGGTCAGTCCCCAAATAGTCCTAGTGTTGCTTTATAACTAATATAACTGAACTAAAAATCCATGGTTTGAAAAATTTATGAGAAAGTCTTGGGGAGACCATTCTATCTTGTTTCTATTTAAAATTCGATAAGTCATGTCTGTGAGAGAGATTGTACATATTAAAAAATAATAAAATCCTTCCATCTATGTAAATAAGAATGAATGCTTGTCTGAATATCTCTTATGCCTTCCTAAAACACTCATCTGATTGCGTTGAAACTTGGCCTGCTTGTTGCCGACATCTATGGGATAGTACAAGTATCTAAAAATAAAAAAAAATGAATTTCAATCGCATATATTTACCAAGGATCAATTTTAATAAGGTTAACATTTTGTAGCTACTGAACACAAATGTCATGCAAGTCATTCTCAGAGGTAACAACTTTATTACAGATTACGAGTGAAAATTTTGGCGAGACCAATCCTAGAGGTTTTAAATTTTAATTCAATTTTAGCGTTTTTTGCTGTAATTTCCAAAAATATTATAGTTCAAATAATTTTGCGCCATCATACTTTAAAAAAAATTATCCTTTCAACTATATTAACGATTTTACGGTATATTTTCTATGTTTAATGAATTTCGAAAGAAAATATTTTAATCACCTTTTCTAATATTATATTTGATAATTCTGAACGAATATGAAACGAATCACGAGAAACAATAAACTAGTTTCCTTCGTTACCATTCTGAAAGAACACCAGTTTTACAAGTCTAAAAGAATACGCAAATCTAATATATAAAAATGCACATTTGTTTGCCCATATTTTACATACTGTCGTACTGTCCATCCTATTTCGATAAAACATTGCTAAATCATTGATTGATTGCATTTAGTATTAATTTTTCGGTGGCAGAAACGCGCCGGGTACCAGGTAGTTTCATATAAATGCATTTTCCTTTCATAGTTGGATTCAAAGAAAAGTGCTCGTGTTTAATAATGGTCGCAAATGCTGTTCAGCATTTTTAAGTGCTGAGAAAAGAAAAATGAGCCGTCTCTAATAATCAGATTTTATTCTAGGGCACAAATGGGAATTATTTCCGTTGTTATTAAGTTGGGAAAGCGATTTATTTAATAATATCCCGAGGTTTGTTACTGCGTTTCTTTTCAGGCATAATTTTCTTAAATTCTTTTCTAGTTTCTTAATTATAGTTACTGCATTAAACGTGATTTTTGTTATTTGTGTTAAGTAATTTAAGTGGGATTTTATTCAATGTTAACAAGTAGAATTGGAAGAGAAGTTTTGAATGCTAAAGTAAAAATAATATTATGTGATGCATATTCAGTTAACTGCTTAGTTGTTTAAAGGAATATTCGGGATTTCTGTAATAACTATATCAGTTGGTGTGGCTGTTACATTATTATTTTGTCCTATTAGATCATCAAGTGGTCTCTCTAAAACTGTCTCGTGTACTCTTTTGTGGAGAGGAGGGTGCCAGCTCAGGTGTCGTCCTCATCATCTGACCATGGTTCAGAATTGCGAGATACGTCCCCAAATAGCCTTAGTGCTGCTTTACAACAGGACATTAAAATAACAAAACTAAACACATATGCTCTTTAATAAATGTACTATTCCAATTGGTATAGAATTGGTGTACTACACTTATAAAATATTAAGAGACCAGATTAGTTTGGTTGGTAGGGCATTCGAATCCGTTTTGTTGTGAATTTCAACTCCATAGGTCGAAGACTTTCCGTGTGTGTGGTGATTGGCACGCTCATATTAAAAAATATTTTCTCACTTTTATAAACTGAGCATTAGTGGTATTGAAAAATAAAGGCCGGGTGAGTTAGCCTGATTGGTAGCGCGTTGGACTCGTGTCCACTAGGTTGCAAATTCGAATCCGCTAGCCAAAGATTTCCCGTGTGTGATGATTGGAGGCTTACGTATAAATCTATTGTGGTCACAAAGTCCTCAGTGTCGAGAGTAATACTATTTGGTGTACTGGTTCAGAGGTGATTGGTCTCTGATCCAGATCCAATTGCGATCTGAGGAAGAGTGAATGAAATGCATGAATGAAGCCCCTTCTACCGGTTGTGGTGCGTGCACAGCTAAGTCGTACCCTTGGGCCTAGTTAGCGCAACTGAAAAAATAAGAGACGCTATCGTGGCTTAAATCGCTTACAGATACATTTCAGAGTTTTTGTAAATTGCCATAAGCCTTAACACAGAATATTAGCCTCTAACGTGAATTTAGAATTTTTGTTTCATTTTATCGTATGATCCTTGGCGAATTTTTTACTATTACTACTAATATTATTATTTTTTTTACTACTATGTTTCACAAACCAAATTTGATGTATCTAAGTCGTTGCTTTTTTCAGCTATTAAGTTTACATGCATTTGAAAGTACAGAAAGACTGCCAATCTCTTGACACAAACTTTGAAAGGTATCTAAATTATAGATCTCAGTTTTATGTCTTGAATTTTATTCATTTAGCCTTTGTAATAACCGTGCAAAATACATTCGAACATCCGGACAAACAAATTTCCTCTGAGAGGATTTTATTGAAAATTTGATAGAAAACTTCAAATCGGGTATAAAGTCATACTAAATGTTAACCGAAGGATTTAGACATTTCTGAGTTACCTTTGTAACAGACAGCAGTAGAAATGTGTTTTTCAAACTCATGAATTTTTGAAGCTTGGATAACACGTTGAAATATCGAGAATCTGCACCAAATTGAAAACCTGTGTCCTAATATAAACTTATGGTATTTTTACGTAGTCTTTGACGAACTAAGCGAAATCTTAGCGATAATATTCTGAGGATGAATAGGTGTGCACCGAAAGTGGCGTTACACTGGTGTAAAGCTTATAATTACAATTTTTAAAAATAGAATTTAATTAGCTATCAAAAGGCTCTCTATTCAAACACAACTTTCCTATGCACGTGTACTAGATGCAAAAGAAGCTGTAGGCAGCGTGAAAACAGCATTGAAATAAAATAGAAGCATTAAAGATAAATTAAAGCATAGAGAGAAAGACAAAAAAAAATAAATGGAAAAATAATAAATAAATAAATAAATTTCAAATAAATAAATAACTAAAATATAAATAAATATATAGTAAAGTAACAAACTGTAAATATATAAATAAATAAAAAATGTAAATAAATAAAAAAATATATAAAAAAACAAATAAACATAAATAAATATTAATATATAAATAAATAAATACATGAACAAATAAATAAAATATAAATAAGTAAATAAATAATAAATAAGTAAATAAATAATAAATAAATAAATAGATAAAAATAAATAAATCTAAATAAACATGAGCAATAAAGAATATACATTTAATCCTCCTAATTTAGAGTCCATTATCTGGAACAAAAAGCTAGATAAAGAGTTCTTTTTTGTAATTTTTTCACAGAATATTGTCCACTTTTAGCAGTGCTCGAATTTCTCTGTGCATATTTTGAAGGAAGGCAATTGCAAAGTCCTTTTAAAGTGTGAAACTGGTAAAAAACATTTACATTTGAAGTACTAAGAAGAATAGCGATGATATAGGGTTGCGGAAGTTTATCAATCAATGACCATAGTTAAGATATGAAGAACCCGATTATCTTTCATTTATTTACACACCACTCTGAAGCATATTCAATTAAGAGCATGGATAAAAAACAATACTAAGTTTCATATCAATGTAGCAAAATGAAGTCATGTATAGGCAGTATTTCTGCTAAGAAAGAGTGGTCAAAGAGTCAAGAAACATAAAATGAGTGAGCTAGTGAAAGACCTTACAAGTAAAATTATATTTCTTTGGAAGTAAATGTTGTTTCACCATTATTTAATTTTTGATACTTTGTGCAATTTTTATCTTATTAATTAAAGATTGTTTTTAAATAAGATCAATTGGTAGTTTCTTATTGACAATTGTTTCGATTGATTGGGTATAGTCTAAAAGTATGCTTATTTATAAACTAAAATAGCTGGTACCCGGCGCTTTGATGTCACCGAAAAAAATAAATATTAAGTACAATCAATCAATAATGTGGCAATGTTTACTCGAAATAAGATGAACGCTGCGACAGTACATAAAAAAGACGAACAAATATTAATTTTTATGCATTAGATTTGTGTATTCTTTTAGAATTGTAAAGCTTGGTGTTCTTTCAGAATGGTCATGAAAGAAACTGTTTATTGAATCTCTTGACTCGTTTCATATTCGTTCGGAATTCTCAAAAATAATTTTAGAAAATGTGATTAAAATATTTTTATTTCAAATTGATTAAACATATAAAATATGTTTATACCATAAAATCGTTAATATAGTTGAAAAGATAATTTTTGAAAATTAAAATGGTGCAAATTTATTTATACTGCAATTTATTGGCAGTTACTTCGAAAAACGCTAAAATTTAATTAAAATTTAAGACCTTCAGGGTTGGTCTTCCCAAAACTTTCTCGCATAATCCGTAATAAAGTTGTAACCTCTGAGAATGACTTGCATGACATTTGCGTACTATAGCTACAAAATATGAGCCTTTAACTTGGATTTAGCATTCCTATAGAATATATTATCTCCTCGGGGAGTTATTTGGAGGTTAATACTTGGTAAATAGATGCGGTTGAGATCAGAATTTTTATTTTAGATAATTGTACTATCTCTATAACCATCCCGTAGGTGTAAACAAGAAGCTGACAAAGTTTCATCGCACGGTTTAGGAAGGCATGAGAGACATAGGGATAAACATTCATTTTTATTTATAGAGATAGTTTTGGTTATAATTTATATTCTACTTTACTTAGGTACTTTAATTTTAACCTACGTTCATTTAATACAAGCTTTATATTAGTTAAATGACACGTGGCACTTTACATTTTGCAGTAAGAAACATAGTTTTTTTAATGGAATGTGTCACTGAAAATAATACAGGGAACACACATGATACTTTTTTCGCTCATTTGTTATCACAGATTAACAAGTTTTTATATATGTTTGTTGGTGAAAATTGCATGATACGACACTTTCTGAATTGTTTTGAGACAAAATCTAGCTCTAAAGATTTAAATTTAGCGAATTTAAATTTTAACAGCAATAATTTTTTATTTATTTAAGGTATCCGAATAAGCTCAAAACACTGCTTATCAAACACATTGGCAAATGTTTTTTCAAAATTATTATTTCTTGTAGTTCAGATTTCACTCTTTACAAAACGGTTTATCTTTTCTAGGAAAATGTAACCCTGACTTATCACCGGAGGTCACACATGTTCTTTTAAAATGCGTTTTTCACTTCAGTTTTCTCAAAATAATTTTCATCATTATTCGCCGCCGTTAGCATGATATCTCAAAACTAATAGAGGTATTTGAATAAAAAGTCCAAATTGTGTTTTAAATAATACGGGCAATGAAAGGAACCAAAAGTTTAATTGTTGGTGAAATAATTTTTCAATTATAAGCACTTTTAGAAAAATTAAATTGTGAATTTATAAAAAAAATGTATGTATAAGTATTTTTTTACCCATAACTTCTTTACATCTCAAACTTTTTTTAGACTTTGGCTCATTTCATTCATTATTCTATTTAAAAACTTGTGTACAAAGAAAAATATGATTACTACATTACAGTTTTGGTTAGAGTGCTAGCCAATTTGATTAAATTTCATTAAAATGTACAAAAATTTTTCCATTTTCTCAATATATATCTATATATATATATCTATCTATATTTATATATATATCTATATCTATATCTATATATATTTATATATATATCTATATCTATATCTATATATATTTATATATATATCTATATCTATATCTAT
>JAPMOQ010037669.1:138197-158928 GCA_026543055.1 Argiope trifasciata | reverse complement strand
TACACGGTAGTATTATTATTGGAAAGGAAGAACGGTTGGACAGGTCTGTGAACTTATTGTTTTCTTAATTTTGTCATTAATTGTGATTTTTCTTATGTAGTTTTACTTTATATATATATATTTGTTTCATTTGTTGATGTTTTTAATGTTTTGCTTTGTTTTTGTCTTTTGCTGTTAAAATTGGTATGTCTCTTTTGCCTTCACTTTCGGGGGATTTTCGGGCCACGATGTGTCAATACTTTTGACCATTGTCCATCGATGCCTCACAGAAAAAATCCCTTTTTAGGAATCCTTGCTTGAAAGTGGCTCCTGACGAAGTTTTCAGGCCGGATTCCTTTTCTATTGACTATTTTTTTTCTGTTGATTATTTTGATTCGGTTGTCTTATTTTGTTAATTAATTTATATTCATTTGTATTTTAGTTGTAGCTGCCTTTGCGCTCTCTAAATACAATGGTTGATTTAAAAACATTTTAATTCTTAAAACTTGTTTAATCAGTAATGATTTTTAGTTTCGATTCCGGTTTTGGTTTCGTTTCCGTAGTTACTTCTGTTTCTGTTTCGTTTAAATATTTCTTTCATTTTGTGAACTGAACTTTTAGCGTGTAATTCTGAATTGAGTTTTAATTTCGATTTCGACCTATTTGGTTTCGTTTTAATTTTGTTGATCAAGAAATGTGTTTTGATTGTTTTAATAATTTTATGATTATATATATATATATATATATATATATTTGTTATAGTTTTGATTCGGTTCTGTTTCCTTTTGCTTGGCTTATTTTGTTAATTAATTTATATTCATTGGTATTTTGGTTGTAGCTGCATTTGCGCTCACCAAATACAATCATTGATTTAAAAACTAAAAACTTTTTTTAACTCTTAAATTTGTTTGAATCCGTAATGATTTTTAGTTTTGATTCCGGTTTTTGTTTCGTTCCCGTGGTTAGTGCAGTTTCTGTTTCGTTTACATAATTTTATTAGTTATAGTAATTTGGATTTGTTTCATTAATTAGTTCTATTTCATTTACCTTTCATTTTGTGAACTTTTAGCGTTTAAGTCCGGATTGAGTTTTAATTTCGATTTTGACCTAGTTTGTTTCGTTTTAATTTTTTTGACCAGGAAACAGGTTTTAATTGTTTTAATAATTTTATGATTGTGTATATTATATATATATATATATGTGTGTGTGTGTGTGTGTGTGTGCGTGCGTATGTGTGTGTGTGTGTGTGTGCGTATGTGTGTGTGTGTGTGTGTGTGTATGAATGTATATATATCTATATATAATTAAAAAAATCAAAGAAAAAAATAATTCAGTTGGAGTCATTTCCGAGAAATAGTTAAATGTAATTACTTTAAGAGGAAAGTTTCTAACTGTTTCCAAGAAAGATTCTAAGAGATCTAACCTATTTCCTGATGGACCATTTGACATTTTTAAATGCAAATATTCTTCAGATTTCATTTCATTTCAACAATCGAGCTGCATTTAAAATCAAAACAATCGAGCTGCATTTTGAATTCAGTTTCCGAAGATACGGCTAGCAGAACTGCTGAAAGTATGCTCCGAGGCGATTACCTGAAAAATGTTTACCTGAAAATTTCTTTTTCCCTGGAGACACCTTAAACACAAGGCTTAATTTTTTTATGGAGAAAACAATGCTTTTAATATATTTTCTTAATCTTTGAGTTAAGAAATAGAAGATAAAAAAACATGGAACTTACTGAAATTTTAAGACGCTCTTTCGAGTGTAAAGTTTCGTAGAAAGCAGTAAATTTTGCTATTAAAACGAAAAGAGAAACGCAGTATAACCAATCATTCTTAAAATCTATATAAATAAAAATGAATGTTTGTCTGTAAGTCTGATACCGCTCATCCGATGGCTAAAAAATTTCGTCAAATTATTACTTGCCCTTACGGGATGGTTATAGGCACAATGAAATTAAGAAATATATAAAAAATATTTTCGGATCTATTTACCGCATTTATTAACTAAGGATTACCGGTAAAATAACTCTCTAAGGAGATGCAATAGATTCAGTAGAGATGCTAAATTCAAGCTAAATGTTAATATTTTTGTAGCTATTGTATGTAAATGTAAGTATTTTCTCTGAGGTAATAGTTTCATTAGAGAGTGTGCGAGAAAGTTTTAGGGGGACCAATCCTATAGGATTGAAATTTTAACTAACCATTTAAATTTTTTTTTCAGTAAATATTATATCACAAATAATTTTGCCCCATTTTAGTTTTGAAAAAATTATCTTTTCAAATATATTAAAGATAAAAAATAGTATAAATATTTTTATCTATGTTTAATCAATTTTAATAAAAAATATTTTAATCACATTTCCTAACATTAACCTGGGAAGTCTGAGAAAATATTAAACAAATCACGAGATACAATAAGTCGTTTCTTGCTTTACCGTTCTGAAAGAATTAGAATTAGAATTATTATTAGAATTCTAAATTAGCATAAGAATAGCATTAGAATTCTAAAAGAATACACAAATTTAATACATAAAAATGAATATTTGTTAATAGAATAGAATAAATATTTATGCTTCACCTTTACATATCCTTCAATTCTATGTATTAATGGCCTACAAGAAAATAGATATCATTCTTCATTAAACAAGACAACTATTTCAAACTCTAAACGTTGTTTCCAAGATTATATCTTCCGAGGCGGCAACGCTCCGGGTACCAGTTAGTACTTCATAAATTTCAATACCTACAGTTATTTATTATGTCTTTATTGACAATTTAATAATAAAATTAAGTGTGGATAGTAATTAGAAGGTAGTAGTTCTAATTAGACAGTTAAAACAGATAATCTTAGTATTTAATTTTAGTTATGAACTGCAAATAACAAGTATTAAACATTATAATTGCATCCTTAATTTTAAGGTATCTGACTACGCTCGAAGGAAAAATTTTGAAAAATTCGGTTTTTCAAAAACTATTTAAAATTATGGTTTTCGGATGAATTGTCAATTATGACACAAAATACTATAAATACAAAACAACTATTTGAAAATGTATTTTGAGAAATAGAAAAATGTGTATTAACGGATATTCAAATGGAGCACCTTATTATAAATCCTCATGGACTTGATTAATAACTGCTACTCTTGTATAATTTTGCTTTAATCTGTCCTTGTTCCTTCAAACATATTTCGTTTTAACCTTTATTTTTAAATCTCAAACAGCACACTGTAATTTTTTCCTTACCTTCACTTAATGTAGTTCGATGGCAAGGTGATCAGAAACTAATCCCGAATGTCAACATTGTTTGAACATTCCGTATCGGCCGTTTATTGTTTTACATATAATCTTTTTTCTGCAAATCTTCAGCGGAATTTTTGTTTTCCGAAATTCCTTGTTTCGTTCGTTATATTAACGGCATGTTTTGAAGCAACACTAGAGTTATTGTGGGACAGAACTAGTAATTTTGAACCGTGATCACATGACAAGGACGACTCCTGAGCTGGCACCCCCTCTTCAAACTTCCACACCACAGCACATCGGCGGGAGGATGCTTTGCTTTAACGAGCACCTGACCCTCCTACACTATGGTTCTTCGGTGGAATCGTGCCTCGAACCTGCAACCCTTCGTTTCCGAAGTCGAGACCTTACCACCAGGCCACCACGGCCTCGAAATTTCTTTAGCCCATCTCTTGTACAGTATATCGTTGTATGGTATCTGTATATCTCTTGTATAGTATCTGTATACTAAATTTCGTTATAATCCGTTCACCTGTTTGCGTTGTAGGATGCTGTTTATGGGGGATGCTTAATTTTAGCCAACTTGTATGCTTCAAATAATCATCTTCTTTATAATTATATCAAATAAAAAGTTGAAAACATCTCATTCCTCCTTAACTGGAATAATATTTATCCTTTAAACAGCCTATTCAGGCGCTCTTCGAGGCTCAATAATGGGAAATCCTTCCCTTCCAAGAAATTCCAAGAGAACGCTAATTGTTCACTCGAGGGAGTGCGTCTTCCCTCGAGATGAAATTAAAATTCCTCAGTCTCCAAAACCACTCGAGAAGGCACTCCTTAAGCAACCTTCTAATCAATACCGACTCGCCTTTTCAGCCCCGTTACATTTTCTGGCACGTTTTCCTGCCATAATTTCCGAAAATACTACAGCACAAAAATGATTTTTGCATCCTATTAACGATAAAAATTTATTTTTTTTAAATTATACTAATATTTTAATCAACAAATTTAATTTCTTTTTATTGAATATTTTAAAAATAATGTAATTAAATTTTTTAACAATAAAAATAAAACAGAAGCTGCACGCGCACGTGACGAGTGAAAGGGGAAAAATATATTTTATCAATATGTTGCCATCAGACTGACAAAAACTCAAATTTAAAATTGAATAAACAATAGTTGTACATTAAACCTATAAAAATGTAATTTTCAGCACGTGCTTGTTTGAAATGAATTAAATACGAGTTATGTTTTTTCTAAAAAGAAAATGTAAATAAAAGCCTTTTTATGACTTTTACAATATTATTAATTGAATAAATCAGCCTTATTTAAGACAAATATGGTTTGATATACAGTGAAACCTCGTTACAACAATATTTTAGGGACCAAATAAATATATTGTTGTAGAGAGGCATATTGTTATATCGAGGGCCCACATATTTTGAGCATTTAATAAAAGGTTTTTATTTATTATTATTATTAGTTTAAGGTGCATAACATACTACTTTTAAGTCTATATTTAGAAGAAATTAATTTGTAAAATACTAATAATAGTGGTTTAAATACTAAAAAAATAAATAAATAAGATAAGTTCAGAAAATAAGCACAGAAATATTCACAGACCTGAAAACACTTTTTATTGAAAATAATCCAATATTTTTGTTTGTTTATTCATTTTTTTAACTGTTAAGTTCACCAATACTGTATGCATTGAGTCTAGTGCACGAAAATGTTCTTCATTTGTCGACGGAAAACTTGAAAAAAATGTCCGTAGGGAATTCACAGATTGAAGAGCTTTCTGGGATGACAATAAGGACTGCGATAGACCTGTATTATCATCATTGTTTCCTATTTCATCAGTAATTTCAGAAAGAATATCTTCATCAGTAACTACTGCGAAAACCATAAGATCATCATCTGCTGTTAAATAGTCTCTTATACTAATTCCAAACTTTTTACCGCTTGTTTCCTCAAGTTGGGATACGGATTTTTTGATATGCAAAACACATTCTTGATCATCTGAGAGATCATTGTCTATGGAATTTTCATCATTATCAGATTTCTTATCTTCTATAACACAAAGACCAGCCTTTTTCCAGCAATTCCGAATGGTTTTTTCTGTTACTTTTCACCAACTTCCACAATATCCACAATGAGTCTTAATGGACGGAAAAAATAACAAAAGAAAACGAAAAAAAAAAAAGCATTTGAAAATCAAAATATTATTATAAAGGGAGAAAATAATACTGAAATTTAGATTGAAAAAATCGTTTTACAGAGGTTTATTGTTCTAGAGAATATCGTAATATTGAGGGGAGATTAACATTAGTTTATATGCAACATCACCGGGACCACAAAACATTATTGTAGTAGAGGGAGTTATTGTTGTATCGGGTATCGTTGTAGCGAGAGTTTACTGTATATCTTTTCAATTCAAGGCACAGCATCTATTTTGTAAAACTTTAATAATAGAAATACATCTATAAAGAATGTCTAAATGAAGCAAATAATTACATACTGTGTAACACCAGTCTATAAATGTTTTAATAAATGAAGAAAGTTTAGCTTTGATTTAGATCCTCTTCTCCGTGAATCATTTTTAACAAGATATTTTTCAGATACTAATATTTTAAATAAAAATAGATAAAAAATCAACTCAGTCTTTAAAATTTACTGATTTATGAATATTTGAAGATCACTATTCAATAAAAGTTGGAATCAGATATTTTTGCTGAATAATTTTTCAGATATTATATAAATTTGAAAACTATTTTTCAGTACATAAATGGCTCAAATTTTGATGGATTCTGGTTTCAATATTGACATTAAAAATATTAATAGTTTCAGTGATGTTTTTGATGTTTTATGTTTTCATATCAATTTGCAGCTTAATCATCTCCACTTTAATTTAATAATGAAATTTTGAGGGGAGCTGATAGATAATCGGAGAGACATATAGTACTTTAAGAGCTTAGAACCTTAATATACGCATGAGTGAATTATGTCACTATCAAAATTTGAACCCTAACATTATCTTGATGAAGTAGCTATTAAAAGATAAGTTACATAAAATATTCAATTTGCAATGACTTTACATAAAATATTTAACTTAATATTTCAAAGAGTATCAAAATTGGCCAACCGGATGGTCGCCACAGGCGGCTAGTATTTTAATATTCAATCAAGGACTTAATAAATTTGAGTTATTATTATTATTTACATTGTACGTTAAATCAATTTTATAAAATCTTTAAAAATACTGGCGTTATTAATTTTTTAATTAGTTTTTAGTTTGCAGATGCGAAATTGCAATGGAGATGGAGTATCCAAAAACTTTAACCATCATGATTTCACGAACTTCAGAAGTTTACGTTTTCCTTATTTCAAAAATACTGAGTTATCAGCACTTTTTTCTGGAATTTTGATGCTAAAATAAAAAAAAAATTAATGCATTAAGTTGAATGGATGAAATCTGGTGTGCGAAAGCCACACTACAATATTATGATATTCTGGAAATTTCATCAGTTTGTAATAATGTCCTTTGTACAAATTTTATTATGTTTTTAGATAAACATTTTGAAATGATAATTCAAAAAACTGTTCAGAATTCAAAATGATGGCAAAGAATTTTTAGTATGAGCATAACTGTTTATTTGTCTGAAACCTTGATGGAATATCGTACACATAATTTAAATGAAATTACGTATTTCAATAGGAATTGTTGTATTTTTTATAATTAATTCTATTATGATTTCATACATATTGCAGCCGCCATTGCTGGCCAACTAATTTGACATTACTGGCCAACTCGATGACTAATACTTTTTAAAAATTTTAAGTAAATATTTTATGTTGCTTAATACATATATTTATATTTTTTTTTTGAAGTTGTGATAGACTCATAACTAGTACTATTTAAGCTATTATATATCATTCTATTTATTGCTATAAGTGAAGGATAAAATATTATTCCTTATTTAGCAAGATATCATTATTATCTTTAATTTTTTTCTAAGCATATATGTGTCTTTTCACAAAAGCTGGATAAGTGAATTAATGCAATCACCATGAGCGCAAATCAAAAGGGACATGAGAATATTAAACAGATTGGTTATAATACAAATTATTAAAATTTAAAACAATATTAATACATTTTAATTACTTTTAAATAATACAATACATAAAACATTGCATACATATTGTTACAAACCTTTCATTTAGTTTTCTTGCCCGAATAGTGTCAATTTAAGAAAGACAGTTTTACGATCAGCCCTGTGGATGCTGATCGGGGATTTCAGAGCTTGGCGAGCATTTGGCGACTGACGTGACGAAATGGATAATGCTGGAAAATTTGAGAATTTCAACGATCAGCCCAATAGGAACCGAAATACTTCTAGAACATTCTACGCCCATTTCCCGTGAGCTATAAAAGGCTGGCTTTCTCAAACTCGGAAAATTGAATTCTAATCCTGAATAGAAGTCATTCATCAAACAGCATAGAGACCTGTGAGAAGTAGAGAGCTTTCAGCCAGTTGTGCAGCTAAATCGGGGAGACAGTGCAGAATTTTCCGCCGTTTGGAGAGATCCTCGTGAGGGTAAACGGATTCTATGAAGATTTCCTTCCCTGCTGAATTCTGCCAGGCCGCTTGGTGTTTTGTGGCTGTTATTACTACCGTTTACGACTTGTAAACTACTGTTTGCTGTAATGTGCTGCTGCAATTCCCGGGAACTTTAAAGGCCCGGCAGTCTCAAACTGCAGTGAATTGAGTTGGAATCGTGAACTGAATCGGAGTTGGTGTTCTATACAAGTAACGGATAGCGAAGCAATGGTGGCAATGTCCGTAGAAATGTCGGCTCTGTGTGGTGATTAAGCGAGTGCTGAATTGAGCAATGGTCCGAGCCCTTCTGTTTATTTTGGAAGCAGCATACAGTCCACTGAGAAGTAGAGAGTTGTATAATAGTGTGTCGGCAGCTGGATACAGCTAAAGAGAGGATACTGGACAGAATTTTCAACCGTTCGTAGAGATCCATGTGAGAGTAAAATGAATCTACTATTTCCTTTCCTGCTGAATTCTGGCTGGCAGCTTTGAGTTTTGTGGATGTTATTACTACCTTTCACGACTTATAAGGTACTGTTTGCTGTAATGTGCTGCTGTGTGTCGTCCAGTGTGCTCTGCTCTGCTGTACATATTTGTCATTGTGTATTTGTCGTCTTTGTGTTAGTGCCTTCGTGTTTAAATAAAAGTTTCTACAGAGGCCTGCTTACTGTGTTTTCGCACCCCATAATCCCTACAGTCGAACCCGTAGCAATATTAAATAATCTACTTGCCTAAAAATAAAAATTTAGAAAAATTTGTTTTTTTTTTTTACTTTATAGATTCTCTTAAAATTTTACTCTCAAACTTTACGAAAAACAAATTATAACATTCTGTGACACTTTTCTGTTAATTTTAGTATTTTTAAAAACTAAAGTTTATTTTTCCATTCACAGGATTACTTCATCTTTAGCAAGCGTCCTGACCTGGGGGTAGAAAGCCTTCTTCCTGATCTAGGCATCTAGGGTTCGAGTCCTGGTTCTTGCAGGGTTGTTCCCGAACCTATTCTCGATTTGTGAGGTGCGTGAATGAACCAGCCTATAAAAAGTGATTGTGCAAGCGAGTGTGTTTGCTAGCCTCTTATGAAGCTAGAAGTTCCGCTGTCAGGTGACTTTTATTGCATACGCAAATCAAGATGACGTTGGTCGCAGAGGACCAATATCATTGGATAGTCATTTTGTAACCGGAAGTACTTTCTACTTCCGGTTGAACCGTCATTGGATGTGTTTTTTTCAAATAATGTAAATAAGCCATTGCTTTTTCTTCTGCAAGATGCAACTGTCTTTATTTTTTTATAAAAAAGATTTGTCTTAAATATCCGATGCCTGATTTTGTTTTAATCAGCTAATTTTTGTTAGGAGAAATACTCAAACAGATTTAGTCTCAAAAGTTGCTGCGCAAAAATCTTGGTTTAAAATCACACGACAGCAGCAGCTTTATCCTTAATACTGCTATTTGTACTGAATGACAACAGTATAATGAACTTAAAATATTTAACTAAAAAATTTTTACTCACAAAGTTTCATACAATATTTTTTATGGCTATTTAAAGGATTTTATGAAATATATTAGCTTTCATTACGTTTAAAACTTGTGCCGCAGAATTTTTTTTCGACAACTTATAAGCATTTCAAAAATGTTTCGTCTAAAATATATGATTTAATTTCAATTTAAAGATCCACTGACAAAGAGAAAATTTTGAATATTATACATTCAGTATAAGTATTATAATAAATTTTTAAGTAACAAGAAACATATATCTTAAAAAAAAGTTACGAATATTTTAATCCTATTCAATGCGAGTTCGTTAAATAAAGCCATTTCGTTTAATACCGCCGTAAAGTTATTACTGCTTTATTTTTTAAAACATCATGATAAATATTTAGTTTTAAAAATTTATAATAATAATCATAAAAGAATTTTGATCCAATGCAGTCATTTCCACAAAATAGTTAAATATAATTCTGTAAAATTTAAAAACTGGGGAAAAGGAACTTAGAATCCTTTTTTTTCTTCCTGATGGGCCATTTTGGAGTTATTTTTAGATATAAACAACATTTTTCCGATGCCGCTTTTACTTCAAGAGCTCAAAGCTATCGAATAAAGTGTTCGAATTCAATTTCGGAAAATAAGGTCAGCAGAAATGCTCGAAGTTTGTTCGGAGGAGATTACCGGAAGATGTTTACATTTCGTTTTCCCAGAAGGCACCTTAAACGCATAGATGAAATTTTTTCCTCGAGTAGAACAATGTTCTTTCTTTTTTTAAATTTTTACTTTGGGAGCTATAAAAAAAGTTAAAAAATAGTTGTAAAAAGTGGTACCAAAAAGGAAGGCACTCAATGAAGTTTTAAAGTACCTTTTAGAGCGGAAAGTTTCAAAAATAGCGATAAATTTTGATACTAAAATGAAAGACAAACGCAACAAAAACAAATAATTTTCAATATCAGTTTCTGTATTTGCGATTGTTTGTTTGCACCATAACAAGTGAAGTTTAAAATTTCTTGAGTATTATAATAAAGGTGTAATAATTATAAATCATTTATTAAAAATAATTTTATATTTTGATTTTAGCGATAAAAAGATGATACAAAGTATAATAATCTTAAAATTGTCCCTTTTATTTTAGAATATATTCGAAAAAAAAAAGAATTTGATTGATCTTAAAATATTAGCTAAGAGGAGTATGAATTTTTATTAACAAGCTTTGAAGATATTCTAATTGTGGTCAATATATTTGAAATAAGCTGCATTTAATGACAAGCTGGTTCATAGATAAAACAGATTGCACTTGATTAAAAAAATTTTTTTTGCAGAAATTTATTCTAGTTTTTTTATCCTAAAATACATATTTTTCCATTCCTGCTTTTAATTTACACTCACCCTGTAAACACTCCTGTCCAAAATACAGGTCACAAAAATGTTTTTCAAAATAATTCTAAATGGCTACCAGTAAGATTTAAACAAATTATATTTTACATGTTTTGAAGGACCAGTAACAAGATATTAACCTTTGTTGTGGGAAAAAATGCTGTTTACCATTTGGGTTTGAGAAATTACAGAAATTAGACAGTTTAGTAATCTGGGATTTTTGACTGCAATTTTGTGAATATTGCTATAAAGTAAAAAAAATGTAAGTTGTTTTTAGTTAGAATGAGTTCCCATAGTCATTTAGACAATTTCTTGAGATGGAGAGCCGTTGGAAGATTTGAAGCTGGGCAGTCTCAAGCGGAGTTGGCTCGATGGCTACAAGTGGCACCAAAATTGGTATCCAGGTTGGGCAACGACGCCTGCTCAGGATCACTATCTGGAATTAATACACAACGGCATAGGCTGACAACGGCTCCTCCACTTCCTCGTGACCTTGATGCTGCGTCTGTAATAAGAATTTACAGACAACAGCAAACAGACGTCTAGCAGAGAAGGTCCTTTATGCCAAGTGACCATTTGAGTGCATCCCTTTGATTGCATCCAACAGAAAAGCCCGGTTGATGTGGTGCCAAACACATTAGTCCTGTGCACATAAAGAATGGAGGCGTGTTCTTTTCAACGATGAGTCGAGATTTACCACACAGTGTGAGGCTCGTCGAATTTTCCTCGGAGAAAGCGAGGAGTTCTCTATCCCCCTACGTTAAAGAAATCGATTGATTTGACAGCAGAGGAGTCTGAGGTGGCATAATGGGGAGCAATCTTACAACACTGCACGTCTTAGACGCGGGTTCTGTAAATGCATATTGTTACAGGGATGAGATGAGGTCCTTGAAAGCTATGTGAGGTTGTTCCTGGGTGCCTTGGCCCAAATTTCATACTTATGGACGATAATTCTTGTCCACACAGAACCCAGATGGTTTATTCTTTTGAGAAAGAGGATATTGAACGTACGGACTGGCCATCGGTGTCTCCGGATATCAATCCTATTGCATATGTTTTAGATGGTCTCACAAAAGCCATTGCACAGCGTAACCACTCTTCTAATACCCTCCAAGAGTCAAAAGCTGCGCTTTTGAAAGAATAGGCTTTGTTGCCCCAACATTTATCGACACCCTCATAAACACTATGAAAGCTCGTTGTGAAACCTGTATAGCAGTGCATGGTTGTCGCACTCCATATTAGTTTGTTTGTTTAGTTATATTAAAGTCCCGTTTTAAAGCAACACGGGGGCTATTTTGGGACGGACCTCGTCATTTTGAACCAAGGTCAGGACGACACCTGAAGGGACACCCCCCTCTCCACACCACGCCACACCAGCGGGAGGACGTTTGGCCTGACAGATTTACCATGCAAGAGACCCCCTCACACGACGGTTCTTCGGTGGAATCGAGTCCCGAACCTGAAACCCTCCGGTTCCGAAGCCGACACTTTACCACCAGGCCACCGCTGCCCCACTCCATATTAGACAGACCATTCCAAGAGATAAATGCTTTATCTTTTATACATAATGTAACTCTTTTTGATATACCCTGTTTCTTAATTCTCAATTAAAATCTTTTCTATATTGTTATATGACTATATTTTTTCTTCCATTGTAGTGTACCTCTGGGGAAAATTTCGTGGCAACACAGTGAAATAGTTTTTCGGTTTCACCAGGTTCCAGTCAGTTCCTTATGAAATCTTCTCTCAAAAGATGGGCATTTGGTTGAAAACTGAGTTTAGAATGAGGTTTTGCAGATTGATACTTGATATTTAGAATGCTCATTCATGAAAATATTAAGACATAATAGACAGTCTATTTCGAGAAAATGCTCCCAAACTTTCAGAATAGATTATATACTGATAAAGCATCGTCGTTTCTGAAGCTCAGTTGATAAAGTAAATAAAGCATCAGCCTTACTTTTAGAAGACCCCCGAGCTCACTTTTTGACTGATTTATAATTTATTTATTTATTTCTGAATCATTTGAAATCGATTTAGTTATTTATGAGAAGTTTTAATCAATAAGTGTTTTCATTTTTAATGCAAAAATAAGTATTTATTTTTTTTTTAATTTTTTGGATTAAATTTAGTTTTTAAAAGAAAAATAATTATTAATATAAAAGCAAGAATTTTAATATTCAGAATTATTTAAATTAAATTAAAATTGTAAAGATGTTTTCAGCTAATATGATACTTATTTATGCGGGGGGGAAATAAATTATTCTCCCTTAATACTTAAGTTATAACGTATTTCTTTTAAAAGAATAATAATTATGTTCTTTGCTATGCTCCTTGAATTAGAAATGTAATATCATTTTTAAGTGTTAAATTAATTGTAAATATTATTCGAATAATTATTATATTTTAAAATAGCTATATATGGATAGAATTTTATCTTTAAAAATGTTTTTAATTTTTGGATTTCATTAATAATTATTCTATTCCAACGAAGTTGTATTTAGAGAATTAAAGCGAGCAGCTGAAATAAATAAAATTATATCTAAAAACATTCAAAATGCCTATAATTGAAAAGAAAAAGTTGTAAGCAGGTGTTAAGTTAAGGATTGTGTAGGCAGATGGCTCAAACATTTTAATAACAAATGTTATTAATAATGTTATAAATAATAATAACAAATGTTATAATTAAATGTTATTAATAATTTTAATAATAAATTTTAATAAAATTTCCGATTATCCGATTTGTGAAGAAAAACAAATATTTTATGAAGGTAAACATATTTTATTTTTTAATCCTTTAAGGTTTCTCTTGTGGATAATCATTATTTATAAATTACTAGCTGGCAGCCGGCGCTAGAAATTATAAATAATGATTGCCGAAGAAGAAATAATTCAGGAAATATCGTTTGAAATTTAAACTCACTGTCTTTTTTAATCAGGAATAATAGAAAAAATATTTTTTTTCATATCGAAAATGAATACATTCATTGGAGTTGAATGATATTTAAAAGAGAAGTGTAACTAATTTTTATTATGTTCTGTTATTATGAAGGACATGAATTTTTTAGGTCCAGTTCACACACTTGTAGTGATTAATCCTGCATATTGTTGGCAGTCATCGAGAATGCAAGTCTAATGGGGAACTGCAGTCATTTGAAATCAAAAGGAATGTTGATGGAAATAAGGGGAATCGTGGAGTGAGCACATCTCCAGTCAGCATTCCTTTAAAGATAATTGCCTTGCTTTTTGCATCATATTGATTTTTTGATTCTGATACTCGTGAACAGGTAGCATGTAAATGTTCTCTTTTGGTTCTTGGCCATGTTGATCTTGAGACTCTGAAACATGTGAATTTGCAATTTGTAAGCGATCTGCTTGATTACTCTCTTGTCGTTCCTCGTATGTTTATGAAACTCGATTTGGCTAATTAACAGATAATGCGATTTTACATTTATTAAGCGACGAATGTTTGGGAAAGTATTTGTTTTCTGGAAACCAGCAACACTATATTCATTAGTATAATTGAAATACCGTTTGTAGATTCGATAAATAATTAGCAAAAGTATTGTTTGACATGGAAAATTTTCATTACATAAAACTTTCATTGAGCGGCATCGATGATAATTTATTTTTTATGTGCGAGATCAACTCTGCATAATATGGGCGGTTTCCTGCAGATAAAACAGTGAGTGTGATGAATGACAATATCCTGTGTAGAAGACTATTCATTGATGAAAAGAAAACTAAATTAGTGTTCTCACAAAGTATTTTTGATTTCAGTTTCCTTACTGAAATCAATCATAATAATTCTTTTTTTCTTGTTATATATGCATGATTGATTCCGATGGGATGTACTGTTTTACTTTTGTCAATTGTCAATATTAAAATATAACCTTCTTGGAATTACAAGCAATTGGTTTTATGAAGTTTCATCTCAGTCTGTTGAGCAGTACAGCAGCGCATAGGATACGAACTCACAAAAATTTATTTTTATATCATAGATATGATAAGTTTACTCTGCCTATAACCTTCAAGTAGGTGCAAACAATGAGTTGACCAAGTTGCATAGAAATAGTACTGAAGAGCATAAAGTACGAACAGACCACAATTCACTTTTATATCATCTATTTATTTATTCTTCAAGAGTCGTAATGCTTGGTGTTCTTTGAGAATTGGAAGGGAAGAAACTATTTTTTTTGTTTATTTCCTAATATGTATAATATGCGCTCGGAATTGCCAAGATTAAAATTAGAAAATGTGATTAAATTTTTTTTTTGTCAAATTGAATAAACACAGAAAATATATTCATGAAATAATTTTTTTGATAAAGTTAAATCAATATTTTTAAAAAGTTTGAATAATGCAAATATTTTTGTTTTTTAATTTTTTCCGAAGATGCCGCCAGAAACGCATGAATTTTATTAATTTTGAATTAAAATTTCAATCCCATACAAGTACTTCTCCCGAAGATTTCTCACATAATCTCTAATAAGGCGATGACCTCAGAGAACGACTTACATAGCATTTACGTACAATAGTTACTAAATCTTAACCTCTAGCTTGAATGTAGCATCTTTACTGCATCTGTTTTGTGTCCTTGGAGAGTTATTTTGACAACTATCCTTGATTAATAGAAGCAGTATTTAGATCCGAAAGATATTTTTATATATTACAAGATTTTATTACGCTTATAAACATCCCGAAATTGCAAGTAATAAGTATTCAAAGTTCTATCGCAATCCAATGAGCAGTACGGCAGCGCATAATAGACATGCACACAAACATTAATTTCTGTTTACATAGATGTTGGATAGAAAAATATATCTAGTTATTTGAGAACAAGATATTGTTTTGGTTACGGGGTTTGATGCTTGAAATCGCGTAGGCAACGAATACGTGAAGCTCGGAATCGTGTTGGCAAAGAATAATTGAAGCAATTAATCGCGTAGATAAAGAATAAAGCATAATATGCGATTCTCATCGTCTTCTTTTAATAACGTATATATTTTTACCTGCGTTTACCAGTAAATTATGTTTACCTCCTTGAAAGTAGATGTGTTTTTATAAGACTGACCCGTTATTACCTGAATTTCTTTATTATCACGTATGCTTCTATAACAGCAGATGCGTTTTAAAATGTTTGACATGGAAGTATGGCGTCATAGCTATTATTTTAGTGAAATGTATTTTTTTGGAAGAAATCAAATAATTTAATTTTTATAACATATGCAAAACTTCACTCGCTTTTCATAGCTGCTTTGATAAAATTATTTTCTCTTTCTCCCAGTGGGAAAATATAACTTCATTCATTTTTAATTGGGAAAAGTTGAAGGATTTGACCTCTTGACTAAGAGCGGTAAATCTATCCAAATTTTTTTTATATGTTGCATAATTTTACTATGCCTATAACCATCCTGTAAATGCAAGTAATAAGCATTCAAAGTTTCATCGAAATAGGATGATGTTGTGCGGCCGCGCATGAGAGACACACATTCATTTTTATTTATATAGATTGTAAACATAGCATTTTGTTATCACACAGTATTTATAAATATATATACGGAAATAGACTTAAATAAATAAAATCTTTCATCACGTGACCCATACACTCAGTTTTCGAGGCACATTAATGGGAAATCCATCCCTTCCAATAATCTAACTAATTGTCCACTCGAGGGAGTGCGTCTTCCCTCGAGATGAAATTAAAATTCCTCAGTCTCGTAAGCCACTCGAGAAAGCACTCCTTAAGCAACCTTCTAATCAATACCGACTCGCCTTCTCAACTCCGTCATGTCTTTTATCGTTTGCCTTATGCGTAAGTAATATTTGTAATAATACTTCCTTTGGGAAGGAGTAATATTTTATTAAATTGGAAATAAGTAATATTTGTAATAATATTTAATTAAATTGGAAACAAAGTCTTTAATAAACTTCAGTTTAATGTCAAATTAGTATGATTCCATTTTATTTTCAGTTTCAATCAGTTTTATAAAATCTATCGCAATAAAGTTGCTGCTTAATTTTAGGAGTTTATTTTCAGCTTTCGTGTGCGAAATATTCAAGACTAATAGAAGAATATAAAGAAAACAACGAATTGTATATAATAAACAAACGACAAATATTTTGATCATCGTAATTTCAAGGATTTTAGTTACTTACACCTTTTTAATTTTCAAACATTGAAATATTGAAATTTCTTCAATATATGTCTTTACGAATTTGCATAACAAAATAAAAACATTACACATCAGACTGAATTTATGAAATCTGGCATGTGCAATTTATACTGCAATATTCAATATAACTCTTTACGATTTCCCATATCAAAATAAAAAACTTTACAAATCAAACTGAATTTATGAAGTCTGGCGTTTACATTTTATATTGAAATATTCAATCGTACCAGTTTTTGATAATAAGATCATTTAAAAATATTTTATTATATTCTATATTTTGAAATGATAGTAAAAATTTCGGTGGAAATTTCATCTATAATTAAAGTATTTTAATAAGAGCATTACAGTTCATTTGTTTTAAATTTTGAAGGATTTAAAACACATAATTAGATAGTAAAATGAATCGTAATAGAAATTTTTGTGTTTTATATGTTTATTACACAATCATTTCGTATTCATTATAACTAGCCATTTTTTAACATCTAATTTGCAGTGTTTATTGCCTAATAGCAATTTCAATGAGATTTTATGCAACATGCAATCAAGGATTGTTTAAGTCACTCAGTTTAGTTTAGTTTAGTCATATTAACGTAATGTTTTAAAGCACCCCGAGGGCTATTTTGGGACGGACGTCATCACTTTGAACCACGGTCAGATGGCGGTCAACCAGAAGTTACTCAGAATGCGTTCATCAACACATCCTCAAAAAGTTTTTAGTATCTTCACAAACATATATTATAATTCCCAAAACACTCACTAAAAAAGGCAAATAAATCTTTATATAAGAAATTAAGGACTACGAAAACAAACATAAATTGCAGATTTAAAGTATCTGTACAATAACAATCCTCTCCGAGAACTTATTATGGGAAGGTTTATGAAAACATTTTCAAATCGACTTTCCTACTTTACATCAAAATAATCGTGCAACAAATTTAATTCATCAATTATAATTGAGTAAATGTTCTATGGGAAGGTGAGGTTGGCTCAGAATAGAACCTGGGACCTTTGGATTAGAAAGCCAGTAACATACCACTGGACGAAAGCGTGCTCATGTCCCGTGGATGTTATCTGTCTTATTAAGATATTACCACAGACTCACCTTCCAGTGAGTTGACGAACGATATGCGTTGTTGTTGAGTGGGGATGAATTGGTTTGTTGAGTGAGAGGCTGCTGTGAGTAGCTGTTATGTCTAATACGCCTAACCCATCTTTGTTTGGCGAGCGGAGAACTTTTTAGTCACGCCAAGCGTTATGGCCAGCGTGCGTGAATTGTTGCATCAAGTAAGTCTGATGACTTTGGTTGCGAGTAGATGGCGCCACATAAGTTGCATGAAGGTTGAAGGATCATTGTTTCGCACTTCGCACAGGCATATTGGTCTTCATGCCACGAGACGACTTAAAGCTCAATGATAAATCCTTTTAAATATTTTTCTGTTAATTCATTTTAATAAGATTTTGGTTTGTTAACTGTAATAATAACTTGATTTATTGAAAATTGCGTGGCGACTCGAGATTGATTCTGACATTGCTGTGGTAACCTGTAGAAACTGGGGTCCGCAATTTTGAAAAAATAAAGAGAACGCTGTTACACTGTCTGCTCACACTTTTCATCCGCATTACCACATTTTAATACAAATACATATCGCAAATATGCTATACATTATCATTACAAACATCTCATTCCTCTAAATTAATTATAACATTTTCCCTTTAATCCCGAGTTCCATTCACTCGCTTTTCGAGATTCATTAGTGGGAAATTCATCACTCCCAAGGATCTCTAGACGAACGCTAATTGTCCACTCGAGGGAGAGCGTCTTCCCTCGAGATGAAATTAAAATTCCTCAGTCTCCTAAACCTCTCGAGAGGGCACTCCTTAAGCAACCCTCAAATCAATAACGACTCGCCTTCTCAACTCCGTCTCTTCTTTTATCGTTTGCCTTATGCGTCATTGATTAAGGTATCCGACTAGGAAAGAGAGGAAATTTTGAAAAATTGGGTTTTTCAAACACTATTTAAAACTGTGGCTTTTAGATGTGTTGTCAACTTATAATGCAAAACGTCATAAATACAAAAAAAAAATTATTTGAAAATATATTTTGAGAAATAGGAAAATGTGTAGTAAATTTTAACGAAATTTAACCAAAACGGCTAACACTCTACACAAAATCGCAAAGCATAAATCTTATTTTTCTTTGTACACAAGTTATAGAATACAATGATGAATGAAATGAGAAAAAAATTTAAGAAAAAACTTGAGATGCTAAGAAGTTATAGGTAGAAATAAACATATATATATTCATTTTTCCCATAACTTTGCAACTTAATTTTTCTAAAAACATCTATAAATGTGTTTCACCAATAATAAAACTTTTGGTTCATTTCGTTGTCTACATTATTTAAAACACACGCTGAAATTTTTATATAAATTCCTCCGTTAGCGTTTAAGATATCAACGATGGAGAAATTTAATGAAAATTAATGTTTTCCAAAAATTGAAGTGAAAGACGAATTTTAGCTAAAAAAAATGTGATCCTGGGTGATAGGTCAGACCTTTCTTTCCTGGAAAAGATAAGCTGTTTTGGAAAGAAGAAATTCTGATCTACCAGAAATAAAAATTTAAAAACATGTCGCCAATGTGTTCGATATCCAGTGTTTTTAATATAGTCGGATACTTTAATCATTCCTTTAGGAAGGGAATTTGTAGCAATATTTTAATAAGTTGGAAACAAAGACTTTAATGAAATTCAGTTAAATGTCAAATTATTATGATTCCATTTTATTTTCAGTGTCAATAAGTTTATTTAAATCTACCGCAATAAAATTATTGCCTACTTTTTTTAGTTAATTTTCAACTATCGTGTGCTAAATATTCGTAACGTCAGCTACGAAATCGACAAACATTTTGATCATCGCAATTTCAAGGATTTTAGATCTTTACACCTCTTTAATTTTCAAATGTTGAATTTTTTAAATTTCCTCAATACATGTCTTTTCGAATTTGCATATCAAAATAAAAACTTTACACATCAAACTGAATTTATGAAATATGAACGCTAATTGTTCACTCGAGGGAGTGCGTCTTCCCTCGAGATGAAATTAAAATTCCTCAGTCTTGTAAGCCACTCGAGAGGGCACTCATAAAGCAAAACTCATATCAATTGAGACACTCAGTCTCAATTCTATTCCATCTTTTGCTGTAAGCGCCATTGATTAATCCTTCCGTTGGAAAGGGAGATTTGTAGTAATATTTTAATATAATAAAAGCAAAGATTTTAACAAACCTTAGATAAATATCAAAATATTATGATTCAATTTTATTTTCAGTTCCAAATATCTTTTTAATATACACCACAATAAAATTATTTCTTATTTTTTTCAGTTAATTTTTCAGCTTTCGTGTGCGACATATTCATAAAGAGAGTAACGAAATTGTCAAAACATTTGACTATCGGCAATTTCAAGGGTTTTAGATATTTACTTTTCCTTAATTTTCAAATATTGAATTATTGAGAAGGGAAGTGCCAGCTGAGATGTGGTCCCCTTCCTCTGACCGTTGTTCAAAATCACGAGGTCCGTCTCAAAATAGCTCTAGTGTGCTTTATAATCGGACGTTAAAATAACTAAACTGTATATCCTATAATCAAACAAATCTTTGTGTGTGTATATATATATATTGTCGCGAAGATGAGATGAATGTGTTGAAGCGGACGAGAATAAACACACGCAAGCTCAACTCACGATTCTTTTATTGATCTGCCTCATTTCAAAACTACTTATATACACTTAAAGGACCTTCTAGAATTTGAAGGCCCGCAGAAAAGTAGGAATAAATTTACATTATACAAATTTGCATAATTAACACAAAAAA
>JAPMOQ010037669.1:76972-88418 GCA_026543055.1 Argiope trifasciata | reverse complement strand
CTTTCACAGTATACATTTTCCATTATCTATCGTCTGCTAATATAGTTTTATTTTGGAATCGGTCATCAGTGTATGGATTTTGAATTATCTATTATCTGCTGTTTTTTTTGTATTTCACACCGATACCACAGTGTAATATTACCACCTAACTCGAGTAGAGTTTATTAAAAATAAACCAAAGAAGTTAAAATATTGTTTGTTGAATCAATAAAGATAGTTGGATCAGTGATAATTTCAACTGATTAAAATACGTTTATTAGAAAATTATGCAAAATGCCGTCACATAAGTTCTTCCAAAAAACATGGCTCAAGATGTTAGTTTTTTGAGAAGACGATTTTGAAAAAGTAAACAAAATACCAGTGTACAAATCTTAAATGTTAAATTATTTATAGCATTATTTAAAATTCTAAAACTGGAAAAGATAATTTAAAATCAATATTTATTTAAATTAGAATAATTAGATAAAATTTGAAACAGAGAAGGAAATCTTAAAATCACAGTTTTTATGTAAATTTGATACGAACAAAAATTCTTAAGAATACACTGTTATTTGTTATAGTTTTTTAAATCTTTTATATTTTGTTCTGTTTTTATTCTGAAATTATTATTACTATTTATATGCTTTGTTATTTTTCAGCTATGTTTGTAAAACTATCAATTGTTGTTTTTAATAAAAGTTTTAAGAATTTTTTTTCTCAGGGTAAGTTTTCCTACAGTGGAATATGATATATCTGGTAAACTGGAAAGAACTGGAGCAATCACAGTAGTTGACTGTGATAGTCACATATTCGATTCTAGAAGACTGGATGTGATTATTTCCGGGACCTGGAAGAATGCAAAGTTGCCTAGCTGTTTATAATTTATGTGCCAACTTATATAAACCACAAGGAGATGTCTCATACTAATGATTTTTTAAAGTCCCTATAAAATTCAGTTATCTCAGACAGAATAATTTTACGAGAAACATTTTTTTCAGTAGAAGCAAGACGTGTAAAGACTCCTTTCATAAAGCTTCTAGTTTTTTCTGTTTAAAAAATGGATGTATATTGTATAAATAAGACCAAATAGATTTCAGTTAAGCCAAGAACAAAATGTTCATTCTTTCCGTTGTTCTTCACTTCTTTTCAATAACCCCAAAGTTTTTGAGTTATACCATCTAGAAAGCACCCTTTTATACAAGAATCTATTTCAGATTCGGTGATTTATAAAATGGAAAATTATTAATTTCTAAAGCTCCTTTCATAAAGCTTGAGACACCTAATTACTCAGCTTTTTTCACGCATTCTAAACCTCTTTACTGTCTGATGAGGTTAAAGTAATGTCATCAGACTATCTGGTGAAGCATATTCTACAGATAGCAGTGAATTTTAGGGATTCCTTTTACCTCTTTCATTATTAGAAATGAACTTTATTGTATTCGTTTTTGTTGCTCTGGAAGTATTTAATGGTGAAACATTTGATGCGCTTGTTTCCTTTTTATCATATACAAAGAGAAAATATATACTATGATCACAATGTTCACGTCTAAGATCTATTTATTTATTTAGAACACATATTATGATCCGTTAAATATCATATAAATATTTTCTGTTTTAAAACTTCCAATTATAAGCAAAACAGATTCAAAACGAAAAATACATTATTCTCTTAACAGTTGATGGACAGTAACACCCTTGGTGGAAATGTCTGCTGAAACACTACTAAATTTCATATAATGCCTGAGACAGTACTAAATTTCATTCACTGCCTACAGGGGTTGTGTATATGGCTTAATTCGTTCTGTCTTAAATCGCAGTTATAAAATTATGCCGCATGACGGAACGGATTAAGCTGTATACGCCGTAAGCCATTCTGTAATATCATTTTCATTAGCTTCTTTTCAGTGGGCATTATTGCCCATCAACTTATTAAGGAATAGAGTTGCCAGCCTGTAAAGTAGCTTCGCAGCAAGGCCATCTGTATTGGGTGCTATCGGGTATCGCAGTAGTGATCCCAGAGCTTAGCGACGCATTTGATGACTTTGGTGACAAAATGGATAATGCTGGAAACATCGAGAATTTTCACTATCTGTCCAATAGAAAACCGATTAAAGTCCAAATACGCCCTAATTGGTCTAGAAGCTTCTAGCCTCCCCCCCCGCTCCCCAATCGGGCTGTAAGTTTCTAAACTTTTAGCAAAGCCGGCATTCAGAATTTGAGATTCGTCAAGAATAGAGTAGTGAGGAATTGGGTAGCCATGGATAATAATAGTGATGTGCGACGTGGTGAAATAGTGAGTCGGCAGCTAAAACGAAAAGAGACAGAGGAGTATTTCAACCGTTTGGAGAGACCGTAAAGAGACGATCCGAGATCCCCTATCCTGCTGAACTCTGTCTGGTCGTTTTGTGAAATCACGAACGTTATACTACCGGATGTCTATGGGTTATTCCTATTACTATAAGCTGCTGGGCATTGGTCTCAGCTGTACATATTTGTCGTCTTTGTGCTTTCCTGTCTTCGAGTGTAACGAGTTTCGTAGTTTTTTAATAATCTGTTGCTTGTATTTATCTCACAGCACACACTTCTTCTCCTTCTTGCATACAGCTGACCACCCCACAGCCACTGAATGTAGCAGTATCGACAGGATTTGTTGCGGTCGACTGCTGAATAAATATTGTCCAACCTTGCAATTGACCGATCATTCAAACTAACATCCCTTTCGGGGTAGTAAATGACTTTCTCCAAACCTGCACACTCTCTAAAAGTCGGAATGAAACTGTCAGTCCTTAACATTACATCCTTCAGGGTTTGGAGATGGCCTGTTACTATCAGTACTGTACTTATCATTATTTATCAATTATTCTTAATTTCTTAATTTATTCTTAATAACAACAATATAAAAGTAATAATAATATATAAAACCATGTTTTGGAACAATCTGGATTCTGTATAAAATTACATTTTCTCTTTGATATTTTTATTAAAAGTGGTAGATTTCCGAATAAATTAATCCGAAATTAGCAAAGCTGTGCAGTGGAATTTATTGTCGAGGAAGAATGATAAAAGCAGTTTTCATAAAAGTTCATATTTATTTAAGTAAAAGTCAACAGGCTCATTCTTAGAGCAAAAAGAAAAGAAATAATACGTTAAATCTCAAAATAAAGATCAAAATAAATTAATATTACCACATACTGTGAATAAACTTTAATAGATTCGAATTCGACCATTCAATCTAAAAACGCAGCGATTCATCTTAAAAATTCCTAAAAGGCAAGCCAACCGCATGGTCTTATATCATCCGAGCCTCATTCTAACATCAAAAAAAAAAAACCCACAGATTTTAATTCCACACGTATTTATACTAGTTAAGTATGCGTAATTTGCATAATAAGTGCCGCCAACAACAAATCACTAAACTTTGAAAAGTCGGATTCGAATCTTTCAGTTTTGTTGACATGAGATCATGGATTGGAAGTGGAAAAACCCAAAGACTGACTCAAAAGTTCGGATCATTGTCTAACAAAAAGAATAAAGTTTTGAAGAATTCGTATATATTTACTATCCTTTCATTGAAGTTATCAGAGTCCAGTAAATAAAACGAGGTTGTGGATATAGGAATAATTAAAAGACAAGCGGCAGACATTAAGAGACATGCTTTACTTGATTCATGTGGGATACGAAGCAACAATAGCGATATTAAGCCTCAGAATGTCATTAAATAAATTATTTCGTAATTCAATAACAGCAGAAACCATTTTCCTTCCTTCTCCAGAAATAAGAAATCTAATTACTAAAAGCTTTGTTCATCTTTATAGCCCTAGAAGTGAAAAATGGCAAACGCTATTTTTCGCCATTTTTAAACACGCAACCATAACATTTTAAGGGATGTGTGTAAAGTCGAAATAAAGTGCAATGAATGAAATATATCTACGATTTGATTGAAATTATTTTAATAACATTGTTTATTAATATAGTTAAAATATAAGTTTAATATTTTGTGTGTGAAACATACAAAGAGAAATTATTACAATTGCAAAAATATTTAATCACTATATCTTGATTAATAACATTTAAGATCTCCTCAAATCAGAATAGCATATAACATAAATCTTTTTCTGTTTGTTCACACTATAGATCATAAACCTTTCAAGTCATATGGATGAAATTTGTTATAAAGATTTTTTCCCTAAATTGTAGATTTCGACTGAATTCCACACATCCTGAACTTCTCAATTTATCTCTACGTTCAACGACATTCAAATACAGCAAAATATTATATAGAAGTATTGGAGACTTGTGATGTGAAGGCAATGTATTCACAAGTACCTAATGCCTCCAAATGATCTAAGTTGATTTCAGCAGTTCAAATTTAGCAATATGAACATCTTATTGCTGAAACTTATTGAAAACTTGTTAAATTTCTGCTACGAATGAATTCTAATGATTCTGTAGTTCTTATCTTATCAGCTCTTAGCTAAAAGAAGAATGTTGGGAAAAGGTCGAGATGTAAGTCTCAAATTCGAATAAATCTTCATGAAGCTTCAATTTTTAAACTTGTCACTTCAAGGCAGAATGAAAGAAGTTCGAGATCTCTCTCTTAGAATGAATTCTTATGACGCTTTATTTCTTTAATTTATTGTCTTATGTCTAAATAAAGAATGTTTAAATGTATTTGAAAGATACTTCACTAATTTTAATAAACCCTGATGGTGTTTCGATTTCTTAATTTTCCATTTCATGGAAAGATAAAGAGCGTTCAAGAATTCCTTCTGTAATTCGAATGAATCCTATGAAAAGTTAATTTTTTAACTTGCCTCCGCATGTCAAAATGAATAGTGAATCAAGAGGGTCGTGAGGTTCGTCTCTAATTCGAAAGAATACTAATTGATCAGTTTCTTAATTTTTAACTATATAACAAGATGAAGACTTTTCGAAAGAACCTTCTCTACTATGAATAAATCCTCATGAAAATTCAACTTTTTAGCTTGCTACCTCATGTAAAAATGAAGGGTGAATCAAGAGGGCCCTGAGATTTGTTTCTAATTCGAATGAATATTCATCCAGCAATTTCTTAACTTGTCACCTTATAACAAGATGAAGGCAGTTGGAAACAACGGCCTCTGATTCAAATGAATCCATATGGCACTTCAATTCCTTAAATTACTGATTCATGGGCAAATGAAGGTACTACAAATTGTTGAAAATATCAGTCTCTGATTCGAATGAATCATCATGGCAGTTTAATTTCTTAACGCACCACTTGATGGCAAGATGAAGATTGGTCAATTGTTATACTTTTAATTCAAATATACCCTCGTGGCTCTTCAGTTCTTTAATTTGTCATTTGACGAACGAATGAATGTTACTCAAGAGATTCGAAAGATCCATTTGTAATTCGTATTTATCCGATTGGCAATTCAGTTTGGAATAAGGAATCCACATTCCCTGGAATTTTTGAAATAATAAATCATTCGGAAAGGAGAAAATATGATAATCTATACTTATAATAAAGCTCAATGTGTGTGTGTGTGTGTGTTGGCGCTCTACAGGCCAGACCGTTGGACCTACAGCTACCAAATTTGGTACATGAGTACCTTGGAGGTTGGGAATGTGCACCACGGAGCCCTTTTTTGAATTTTTAATTAGAATTTGAATTAATTAAAATTTAAGCGAAATTTCGACGAATTTCCGCTATAACGTCCGAAAATATTATCGCACAAACATGATTTTTACATCAATTTAAAGATTTAAAAATTAGCTTTCTAATGGTATCAGTGTTTTAATGTATAACTTAAGCTTCTATTTTTAACGAATTTTTAAAGAAATATTTTAACCATGTTTTTAAGCACGTGACTGGATAAAATAAAACAATCACGGAAGTTCAAATAAAAAAAAACAATAACTATCATTGCAAATTAAATCTAAAGAAATACAACTTTTAGTACGGAACTGGATAAAATAACATAAATATAAAAAGTGATACTTTCTAAAAAAATAATTGCATGTCAAAGGATTCTATGATCGTTTGCAATATCTAAATGATTAATTCCATAAATCTTCTTTATTTACGGTAAACCTGATTGTATTTAGACAGGATATGCATTGAAATCCCGACCGAATGGCATATTTCTTTAATCGTTTGCAATATCTGTATCATTAACTCAATAAACATTTTTTCGCTTTCTTTAAAAAAAACATATTTAATATTTTGGCAATATCACCAAAAAAAACATTTTGATATTTTGGAAGCATAACTGACAGTTAAAACTAACTGATTTATAAAATTAAAGAATATTATTAGGAAAACGTGTTCTTTTAGAACTTTTCGTCCATCATCTTAAAGAAAATATTCATTTCAGGCCCATCAATGCCCGGAATTACTTCAAGGCAAATGAATATGTGATTTAATTGAAAATTTTAGAACGCATTACTCATGGCGAACCAGCTGGTCGTCAAAGGCGGCTAGTAATAATATAAGTGGACGTTTAAAACTAGAAAAAAGAAACGAGGAAATCTAACATTTCTTTTATTCCACAATCCAGGTTTTTTCGATATAACTCTAAAGACTGCAAAAAATTCTGATGGATTCAGAATTATTTTATCATTCCCTCTTCCAGGTTTATATCACGGACAAAGATCTGCTCTCTATTTTGATACTTCCAACTTCTTCCAACTTGATACTTCTCTATTTTGATACTTTAACTGGAAACTGAATTTGAGAAAGAAAAAATAAAATTTTGTAAGAAAGTCTGGAAATATTATCAAGAAAGTGCATTCATAAATATCATAGTAATATAACAGAATGGGGAAAATAAATTAGTGTTTTCAGCGACTGAATATAAGCCTTATTTAGTTATCCTTAATCAGACATGGTTATCTTTAAACTTGTTTTGTTACATTTTTCAAATAATTTACCTAAAATAGTTAACTACGATTTAAGATTTAAAATTCTGGGCGTCCCGGGTTCGAGCATGTTTGTTATTCTGTGTTTTATCTGTGAGTAGTATGAATGTGCCCCCCAGTAAAAAGGAGTTGTGCAAGCGAATGTGATGCATGAAGTTGCTCAGTCGTACTCTTGGCCCTATTGGGCGCTACTGAAAAAACAAGGGACGCTAATTTAGGCTTAAAATCGCCGACAGCTATCAGGGGGCTCGTCAATGACAAGTGCCATTGAAAACAACAACAAAATGATTAAAAAATTAAAAAACTCAACAGATTGATATAATAACTGTTTTTCCTTTTTTGTATATGTTAAAACAAATTATTACAATATTTTTGAAATATAAATAAAAAAATAATATACAGAGTATAGTATGATATAATAAAAAATATTATACAGAGAGATTCTTCTAATTAATTAATTTAGCCACTTACTGCATTTAATATAAATGCCCCATAAATGCATTTTAAAAACAAATATATCGGTCACTTGATATTTCATACGATGTTTTGACATTTAATTTAAACTTAAGATGGCGACTGCTTCGCAACTGGAAACTTAGGCTAATAAAAAGATTCTTTTTTCCTGTAAAAAAAGGAGTATTGCCTTTCCACTAAAGTGAAAATTAAGAAATTTGAATTATATATACTTATTATGGATCATTCATTATCCATTTTAATATTAGAACGAAATTTCATTTTGAGTTCGGTGCTAAAATTATAATATTATATTCATAAAATCCGATCTACTTTTGTCATTTGCGAAGTAAACATAACCTATGAAACAGTTCCTTTAAGTGAATTGACTAGTTTTTTGTAAGAAACACTTCAAAGATCTTAACTTTTTCACCTTTATCTAGACGAACTTCGTTGATGAAATCAGGCGAAAGCGATTAAATTTGATCACTGCAATTGGAGGAAAGACAAATATTTGCATTCTTTTATATCACTTATAAAAATTTCCTGAGCAGAAAAAAAAGAAATTTAGATTTTGTTCCACTTTTTTTATGGTTATACTGAATATCGAAGTCTGTACAGCATAGAAAAAGCATTCTAAGTCTTGTGAAGAGTGGATTAGGATTTTTTTTACTTGGTGTAAGTGGGTTGAATTTTGTTGGAAGACTTTTTTTTTAAACTTTAAGTGGTAATGTATAGTTAATATGAGTATTTTTAGAAATAAGAAAAGCAATTTTGCTGAAATCTTTGAAGCTAAATGTGCTCCAACTGCGGTGATAATCTGATTTTTAGGATATTTTGCTAAGAAGAGAGAAATTAAAAAAATCTATGGCCAAAATCATAAGAGAAATGGGAGGAAAGAAAAAAAAATTGCTTCACTAAGTATAAAGTTTGAATGAAAAGGAAAAACGAAATCGAAATTTGAAAATGATCTTTTTTTCATTTGAAATAAGTCTGCAAAATACATTTTTTTAAATATTATATCTGTGTGTCAGTGAAATTAATAATTAAATGTCGCTTTGTGTAAAACGAAGGAATTTTTATATGTCTTTTTAACCCCAATGTTTTGGATTTTATGAAAATTTGAAAAAAAAAAATCCATGAAAGTTTATCCTTTCGACTTTTTAAGAATAAAGGTTACCAATAACTAGTAAACATGAGACATTAAATAGATAAAATTGGGTACATAAGTTCTAAGACATAGATCCGTATTAAATTTGGATCCAAATTCGTATGCCTACATATCTGTATTTGTAAAAAAAGAAATATAAATATAATAATTCCAAAAATGAATGACTTGTGTTAAAAAAATTTGGTTCACAGGTTTAAGATTTATAACGCCGATTCTTTAAAATCAAGTTTTGAATTAAAATTTTTAAACATTTATAAAAAAATAATATAATCTGTCTGCCTGTGCTTTCGATGCCTATAAAAGCCGTAAATCAACAAAAAGATGACCGAAATATGTCGGTTGTGAAGTAAATTTTCTATATCGTATCTCAATTGATTTGTCGGTTATGAAATAAATTCCGTATGTTTTGTCTGAATTGATATGACGGTTTTGAAATAAATTCTGTTTGTTGTGTCACAATTGATATTAAGATTAAATATTCATATCAATCTGTTGAGAAATGATATCCAAAATACATATTTGGTTTTCAGAGACTTCTGTATTAACCCAGTGCTATCTAGTAATCTACAAGAAATTGCAAAAGATTGCTAATAGATTTTTTAAAAAAAATTACTTTCCGCTAATTACAGGCGCTTAGTTCTATAGTATTAGTTTTGCTTACTTTATACAAAATATACAAATCTAATATGCAGGGGGCTGAAAATAAAAATATGAGAGTTTTTGACGTTAATGATTTTGTTGAAGAAATACAATTTTATACAAGAGGAAAGCGATAAAACATTTATTAAAGATGAAAACGAAAGGTTCATATAATTTATTGTTCCTTGTTTTGCTGATTCAGTAAATTGATTTCTGAAAGAAATTTAGAATGGATTAATCTTTCATAAATAGAAAGTAAAAGTCTGAGAAAATAAAAAAAAATAACCATAAAAATTATCCCTTGCAGTTGATTTTGTCTTGAAGCAAAAGAAAAAAATCCTTAATGTCACCATATGCTGTTTAATCTCGATGCATTTTCACATAAAACAAAGCAGTAGTTTTCAGAATCAAATATTGCTACCCCAACTTTTATATTTTTATAAAAGTTTTATAATATGTATTAAAGATGAAATAAGAAAGGTTCGTGTAATTCATTACCCCTTGTTTTGCTGATTAAGTGAATAGATTAAAAAAAATAAATTATTCTTTCAGAAACAGAAAGTAAATCTGAATTAATCTTTCTGAATTAATCTTTCAGAAACAGAAAGTAAAAGTTTGAGAAAATAAAAAAAATAACCTTAAAAATTTATCGTTTGCAGTTGATTTTGTCTTGAGTCAAGAGAAAAAAATCACGAATGCCACCATTTACTGTTTGATTGCGACGCATTTCACATAAAATAAAGCAGCAGTTTTTAGAATCTAATATTGCTTTGCTTAAATTTGCATATTTTTTTCAAGAGCAAATATTATTTGAAATATCCTTTACATAATTCCCATTTAATCTTCCAGCATTTCTTAATATACGGAATAAACATTGCGCTTTCCAAAATATTTACTAAACTACGACTTCCATTACAGATAAACCGCAAAACACTGAAACCAGAAATCAAAGTTATGGAAATTGCGATAATTGGAAACCTAGAGAAAAATTCCTTAATCAGATAAGAAATTAAAAGATATTAATTCCTAAGCCAGAAATGGAATAAAGCAACAGTTATAATACAAACGCAAGAATGTCATTTCGCAAATCGTTTGGCAATCTAAATAACAATGGAAACAATTTTCATTTGTTCACTAGAATTAAATCTTGTTACCAAATGCGGTATAGATTATTGTTGCTTTCTTCTCTCAGAAAGTGGAAATGTTAAGCTCCACTTTCCGCCATTTTTAAACACTGTTTTCTTTCTATAAATTCAATGATGAGATAAAAATAAGTTCATGATAAATTAAATAATAGAATAAGATTACTTTAATTTTCAAATGAGTAAATCTGTTGTGATCTGAATGTTTACATCATCTCTATAAGCAAAAAGCCTAATCTGTTACTACCAATTATATATTGTCCTCAATCTGAAGTGTTTCTCGAATCCAGTGAATAGTACCGTCTCTAAAGAAAATGCGATTAACAGTAATCTAATTTGATGCAAGGATAACAACATCATAAAATATGATAAAATTCTTACGTTTGAATAAATACATATGTTTTCGAATGGTTCATAAACTCAATTGTTTTGAATTGTCTGATTTCTTCTTTTACATTGAATCTAACAATCCCTTCACAATTTTTTTTCACAAAATAAAAGTTAATTATAGAATGGGTAAAATTAACTTCTAATTTCATATTTTACAGTGAAATACAGGATTTCTCAATGGAAGAAATTATGTAATATTTATTTTTTATGTTAATGTTAATTTTTTTAAATTTTGATTTCGCGAACTATTATTTTTATTTTGTACTAGCTATTACCCACGGATTCGTTCGAGAGGAAATTTTTATGTATATATGTGAGAAATGACTGTCTGGTCAGCACTGGCTGTCTAAATCCGTCTGCGAGTAAAACGACAACGCCGTCTGGTTGCTTCGGATCTATTACAGGCTGTGTTTTAAAGCCTATATACTCTCCGATACTAATAACCTGAACAGGTAAAAAAGGATTCATAAGATGCTATTTTTGGTCCGTTAATGATCAGGCCATTGTGAGTGCCATATCTTCTGATAACGCGTCCTTCTATTTATCCCACTGTTGGAGGGGATTTGTTAGTCCGTGAGTGCTCACTAAAATTGCAAACATATATTCTACCTAAGCGTCCTAGTATTTAACTCACAGTTGGAGGGGTTTAATAGTTCGCAAGTGCTCACTAAAATTGCAAACATATATTCTAGCTAAGCGTCCTTGCTTTTAACCCACAGTTTGAGGGGGTTTGATAGTCCGCAAGTGCTCACTAAAATTGCAAACATAT
>JAPMOQ010037669.1:25548-44518 GCA_026543055.1 Argiope trifasciata | reverse complement strand
CGATTACTATTCTTTTTCCATATCACATATATGAGAAAATAAAGAAGAAAGTATTTACTAATCTCTCTCAAAACAATTATACATTCCTTTTGAATAATATTCCATATTTAATTATGCTACAAAGTAATAATAATGGATACTTAATTCCAGATATTTTCCATTAAGATTCAATATTTTTGATCAAATTATCTATTTTTGTTCGTACAGCATCTTTCAAACACATTTTCACATCGTAAAGTTCAACAAAACCCTTCTTAACCAAAGAGCAACGAAATAATAATTGTTATAATAAGACAGCAAATTACAGCTCGGAATCTATTAACTTTTAACCAGAGGCTAAATATGAAAGAATATGAAAAATAATAATCTTTGCTACATTTTTTTTCTCTTCTGTGCATTAATAATATACATTTTATTCATTTTTCACGCAGAGTATGCAAGGAAAATTGCCGAGAGGTATGGATGTTAGAGTCTCATAATCAAATGAAGAGAAAGTAAATGAAGGGTATTTTGATGCAATGGGACTTTTCTACTATGTTTAGATGTAATTAGAATATGATTTTGATCCTCTGGATATGTGGTTATGTGTTTGAAGCTCCGTGTCTAACGAAAAAATGTTGTATGGTAAATGAAAACGATACATTTTTCATACTTGAATTTTTTTGTTTCTTTTTGCAATACTTTTTTCTTTATCGCTTTATTTAATCTGGTCCGATTCAGTTTTTTGAGAATATTATATTTGGAGAATATTTTATCATGTAATGGAAAAAAAAACGTTATTTATTTTAGTCTGAGTCTTATTAATAGTTAAAATTTACTTTCTTGTCGGCTTTACTAATTTTTTCACTTGATTTTTTTCCACTTCTTTCTAATGACAAGTGCATGGCAAATGAGAATAAGTATTCCATACGTTTCATTTTTCTGTTGATCAATCAATTATTTTTTCTTTACTATTTGTATTACTGTTATAAATTATTATTGTAAATTAATATTATTGATATAAATAAAAAAACATTTTATTTGTATTATTAATGAATAATATTATTAAAGAATAGTATTATTAAAGATTGTTATTATTAATGAATGAATAATAACAAAAACACGAATGAACCAAAACAAATCCGTTAAAATAATCCTCTCTTGCAGCTTTGCAGTTAATATGCATTTAATCTTTCAGATTTTATAAGATAAAGGACGTGATAAATGTGGATGCTTATAAATCATTAAAAAAATCCTTTAAATTTTTTTTTCTATTTTTAATATCTTGTTTTTTATATTTAATTTATGCAGATTGGCTTTAGTCAGTAGGTTTATTTTAACATTATAATTTGGGTTCAGTAATGGAAAAGTTTTTATTTTCTTGGAGTTAATTGATGCTGTTATCATTAATTGACTACTCCAAGCAACCATTAACTGTATAAAGCTGAATAATTGAAACACTGCAATTTCAACCCTAGCTGTAACTATGGTGGAATCTGAAGGATCATCACCGACTACTGCACAACCATTCCTTACGGAAGTACGTTCCGTCGTCGATGAGTTACAGCCAGCCCCACTAATTTCTGTACTCACCAGGGTGGTGAAAACCAACTTACCAGAAGCTTCCCATACTCATTTTTGAGGTCAAATTAATGTTATTGTTGACAGATTCGTATAAATTTTGTATGCATTTTGAGCTTTACATTTTTCTTAGATTCGGAAAACAAATTTTTAAAAAATTGCTCAAATGCATCGGCAATTTGTATTCAGTTTTGTAAAGAAATCAATGTTATCGTTGACATATAGATATATAAGTTTTGTTGGAATTTTGAGCGTTACATGTCTCTTAGATTCGGAAAACCCGTTTTAAAAAACTGCACAAATGAATCGACAATTTGTATTCAGCTTTGTATAATGTGTTTTCATGGACAAGATAAATTAGATATACATATTTATTTTTCTGATATTATGTCTGTTCTAAATTGTACTTATCATATCTTTGCATTTTATAGCTACCTCGATCATTCATATGCGTACAGCCAGCCAGACGGACTTTATGTGTTTGGTGTTGGTTCAAGATCATACAACAATCAATGGATTTTGTTTAAAGATGACAAATCAAATTTCACTGGTCATCTCAAAGTATTTTCAAAATTATGATATTCAAAGAGAGACACACATAATTACAAAATTGCAATTATGTATATCATTCTTAAATTGGAGACTTGCCAAATTTTAAAATTATGTATATGTAAGAACACCGGAATTAATTTCTCAAACAAATGGAGCAATATTTATTGCATGATGTCGTAGTCATTGTAAATTATCATTTGCATGGTTGCCATAATATTTTAACAAATAGGTTTATAAAATAATAGAGTAATAAAAATTTTATGATGGAAAATATTTTTCTTTAAAAATGTTGATGCAATTGAGATATTTAAAACATAATGTACTGATATAATAAATTAATTTCATTACTTTTAACCTATCAATTTATTTTTAAATACAACAGTTTTCAAGAAATTCTTTTGTTTGGTTTCATGAAAATAAATACTTCAAAAATCGTTTAGTTGTAGAAAAACAATATCAAGCCAGTTTTGAAATGGATCTCTTAAAGAATATTTGGTTTTATAAAAAACTACTTTTTAAATCCAAATATGAGATTTTAAAAGCACAGTTTTCCTATTCAATGGCTTAAGACAATAATATGTATTATTCAAAAGGGCAATATTTGAACATATAGAAATTATTTGCATGATTTGACAATTTTTTAATAGAAAATACTTCAAAAAATAAGTACTAGGACAAATTCATTAGTTGCCGATACATTATTAAAAATGCCATATTATTCTGCATATTAACATATTTTTGAAAAAAAGTTATAATTGTTTTAATGTAAAACTATTATGTAGATATGACATCTCTTAAGAATATTGTCGAATACAGCTCACAATTATTAATTTAACACTATTTTTTATTTATATCTAATTTTTACAGACGTTTGTAACATTGCCAAAACGGTCATAAAACTAATTTTTGCAAAGCCCAAACTGGTAGAAAACAAAATTCAGTCCTATGACATGTTTACTTTTTTTTTATGCTATTCTTAACATTTTAAATTGAATTTCACGAAAAACATTCTTTTATTTCACTAACCACTTTGCATCTCAGGAATGAGGTTAACAAAAAGTGTTTATGTAACTCTATACAAGACGCATTTTAACTTCAGATTTATTTTTTTGAGTACAAAGTTGTATTTTACTAATTAGAAGCTCAACTTTTTTTTTCTAAATCTGTTTACAATCTCTTTTGATTTTTAAACTAAAATTGAAAATAATAGTAATAATAATTTATGGATGTGACTTCAAAGTTTTCGAAGCTCTTGGTTTACTTTCTATGTCTGCCGGCATTAACAGTAGATGTTGCATTGATTAATATTTGACTGTCTGTTTGTCTGTACGTCCGAAAGTGTGTAAACAAGGCGATTCACAAAGAAAACTGCTCATATAAACTGAATTTGATATGGTATCCTGATATTCAAATTGTAATATTACGTCAAATTTCGGGTGCAATTTGTTTAAAAAAATAACCAAAATACATAAAAAATTTCTTCCTTATAATGCAACGAAGTATGCCGACAGTCAAATAAGTATTGGGACATACTACAATTTCACATACAATATTTTACTTAACTATGTAAATGAAACCAAAACAAAGTAATATATATTATTTTGGTATATGTTGATCTTAATAATTCAAATAACACTCTCATATTAATGCAATTGTGGTTACAATTTAATATGAAATAACTGAAATATGTTCGCAACAAATTGCATTCTCTCAAAATAAGAAAAACTATGCAAACTTAAAAGATAATATCTATTGGAATGCCCATGCATATTATGACTCTCATAATCTATTTGACAGGACTTCGGTCAATATCTTGCAAAATAATTTCTCAATTCTGTTCCAATTTTCATCAAATGTTTAATAAGTGCTGCTGGTTAGAAATTTGACATTAATAAGTTTTTTACTTCAATCAATTCTAAATCTGCTCAATTTAACGAAATTCTGAACTTTGTGAATGAGTCTTAACACTAGGACAGTGGTAGAGGACATAAAACTTACAAATATCTTCAGCAGGTTTCGGATCTTTATCTTGATATAATTTAAAATGTCCTTAAATATATAAATATGTTCATGTACATTTTGCTGCAAATAATTGCATGTGTGCTGAATGGGATTAAGGTCTGGACTTTGTGTAGGAGTTTTAATAACGCTAGAACAGTATGGAGTACTCATAACCTGTACATATCAGTATAACTTATAAATTTCTTTTGGGTCATTCTCTTCATTCATCATGAAAGGTCTTGAGATTACCAGTTTGCTCACACTTTGCTTTACATTTTGCTTGATAATGTTAGAATAGACATTTATTTATTGTATCATCAATCAAATGCAATACAATTTTCTGACACCAGTACTTATTATAGAACCCCACACTATTTGATTGAGACTTCCATGTTTAACAGAAGTAAATTTTTGGCATATATTATTGAATTTGGTTTCCGCCAAACTTTTTGCTTGCCCTCCAATTTGAAAGTGTTACGTTTGCTTTAATTAAAATAACATTTCTAGAATCAGAATAGACATATTTACTCATTGTATCATCAATACAATACAATTTTCTGACGCCAGTACATATAATAGAGCCCCAGACTATTTGATTGTCACCTCCATATTCGAAAGTAGGCAGTAAAACTTTGGCATGCATTACAGCCAAACGTTTTGCTCGGCGATCCAAAAATTGTACTTTTACTTTAATCAAAATAACATTTTTCTAAAAAGTTTTTTACTTCTTTATATACATTTTGGCCAATGCCAGCCTAGTTTGTTGATTTGTTTTGCTGATTTAGGGCTTACTTTGATACACTCAGTCAAGTTATTTATATTTTCTTCGAGATTTACAGATTTTACAAATTTAATTTTATATTCCCGAGTCAATTTTAATGTTAATTTTTTTAATTAAAGTAAACATGCTTCACAACCTACCTGTTTTCATGTTCATTAAATATCCTTAGACGGCCTTATTTTTGTTTTCTTTTAATACTGTTTGTTTTCTTGAAGCCTTTGAATACTATTAAAAACTGTAGACTTATTTATTTCAAGATATAAGTTGTCAGCGTACTCATTTTCTCTTTTTCCAATGACTTATTTCAAGATTTCGAAAAACAACTGATATATGTTCACTTTTCCCCTTATACGATGTTCGATATTTAATCGAACATCATAAGAAAAGATGAATAAGAAGAATTTTGTATATCCTCTATACGTTTTGAATCATCTGCTTATGAATTCAATAAATTAACACTTGCTCTCTACTATTTATTTTCATTTTTGCAGTTAAGGACATTTACTTGCCTATTGAACAAATATCAGTTGTTCTCTTTAATTTTTAACATAAATATAACTTCGTTGAGTTAGAATCGATAATTTATCATTAAATTCCGAGAATTTGAAAAATCCATTGTTTGAAAATGAGGGAGCAAGTTAAATTATCAGTTGCTATTAATGTAATGTTTTTAATTATTTTTCCCTTAAAAATGAATTATAATTAAAGTAATTAAAAGAATAAGAATTTATCCTTGCATAAAAGTAAGTAGCATATTAATTAAAACTATCTGTAAATAGTTAATCAAATTTATATAATTTCATTTAAAAAATCATCTGTATTTATGTATTTTTTCTTTATACTTTTCATTTTATTATTATTTATTTCGAAAATAAATGTTTATTTTTGAATTAAAAAAAAGAAGAAAAAAACATAGTAATTAAAAGTATTTGCAAATTTTAAATGAACAAGAATCATTAAAAAGAAAAATAATCCCCTACTAAGTTCGAACACCGGCCTTCCACGTATGACACGGTTAGATGTACAACCACTCCACACCGAACTCTTCAGACTCGAGTCGCCAGTACACAAGATTTACCAAAAGTTTGAGGACTACTCTTCTTGAAATTGCTTTTTAATATGTTCATGAATGAACATTCGAAATATATGCTGTCATCATACTAAATCTCATTCCAATCTCATATTTCACCTCCGTACCTGGACCTTATTTTCTCAAGATCGAGGTTTTTTAGATTGGGGAGATGCGACAACATTTTTAGGATGGTGCATGCGAGTAAATGTCTGCTTGGCCATCTGTTTATGAACATCGCTGGGTTTTCCATTTTAGAACTTTTAAATTCAAATCTACAGTTTATCAGAAAGATTTTGTTTCAACTACTTAACAAAATAAATGCTCCACAGCAGCCTGGTTGGTAAGAGCGTCAGTCTCGTGACCGAGAGGTAGCGAGTTCCATCCTCGTTTTGGCCAAAGACCGCCGTGTTGCTAATAGCAGTTGGGGCATGTTAAATATTCCGTGTCTGCAAAATCCTCCAAACTCCCAGGGATGAGTCGGTCTATAGTTTGGATCTAAATTCTGACTTGCTGATGGATGGATGTGTTCGACCGCCCCTTATATAGGGTTGTGTCGTGAGTGTTCAAGCAGAGTCGTGCTTTCACCTTAAAGGTGCTTTTTAACAACGAAAGGCGCACACTTCTACCTTAATTCGAAAGAGCTAAATCTCATTCGGGCTTGGTATGACCAAGTGGTACCACCACAAAATAAAGTTCATCAATATTGGGTATACCTCACATTGAAACCCAAAACGAGTCTTATCCTCTATTCATTAAATTTTTCTCTAATTTCCTTCAATGAGATAAAAGTTTTTCAATTAATGCTCATTATAGTATCATACCATTCAAGAAGTACACTTTTGTAATTTTTAAAAATGATCTGTTTTGAAAAAAGTGCCATAAAACTCCTTATGGAGAAAATTATATTATCGGCTCACCTTGCTTTTTTGTTACTTCAATCTTGAATGTGCATTGCGTAGATCCGATAAAATCCGCTCAATCAACAGTAACTTTCTCTGATACTTTTTTTCATAAAATAGAGGGGGAATTCGGACAGTAGAGTTTGCAGTTTCGGAAATCTTGGATCTCATCGAAGTGTTCTACAAGGTTGTGAGATGTTGTAATACAATCCATTTTTTAAATTTCTAAGCTGGCAGGTTCGAACTTTTAGAGGAGAGAATATCTAATGCTATAATACGAGGAATGGTTGCCAAGTCGAAAATCGTCCCAGAATTAATAAACTCCGGTAAACTTGGGGGTCTGGGGTTTTTGGCCACGAGGAATTGATTGGCGCCGGTTTTGAAGCGCTACGGTAGAGCAGTTCGGAGTTACAGATAGGATATTTTCAACCTTTATTAGTTCGCCATAATGGCTACTTAAATTTTCAAGCGGTAACGTGCTTCCATCTATAGCCAATAGGGCGAACTAATAAAGTTTTATGTTTATGCTGTTACAGGTTTATAATATGTTTCTCATGTATGTATATATGTTTGGTTTTTCTAAATAAATTTGTCAAAAATATTGAACTTCAACACACTTCAATCTTTACCTTTACTTTACCTTTGTATAGAATAGTTCCCTTTCCAAACTCTAACTTTGTTTAGAATAGTTTACAATGGTGCACTTTAACCGGTTATCTTTTCACCAATGGTTTCACAAAATTTCTTATGGCATGTATTGTTTTGATAAATCACAATTGAAAATTTAAATCATCGAGTTAGCTTCGATACCTGTTTTATCCGAGCGGAGCTCGGTCACGCGCTAGTATAAAAAAAAAATGAACTACAGAATGGGAAAAATAAGTTCGTATTTCCTGTTTATCCTCGAGACCTTATTTTTTAACAGGATTTGCAACGGTAATATTTACAATATATGATAAAGTTCCTTTTTCATAAAATGGTTAGATATTCTAAATGCCTCGCCAACTGTTTTTATGGGTGTTGAAAAATTTACAAAAAGAGTTATTAAGGTATCCGACTACGATCGAAGGGAAAAAATTGTGAAGATTGGATTTTTTAAAACTATGGTTTTTAAACATATTGTCAATTATAATAAAAATACTATAAATAAAACAAAAATATTTGCAAATATAATATATTTTGCGAAGTAGAAAAATGTGTAGTCAATTATAATTTAATTTAACTAAACCAGTGAGCATTCCACACAAAATTGTAATGCAGCAATCCGGTTTTTCTTTGTGCATAAATTATAGAGTATAATGATGAATGAAATGAACCAAAATCTAAGAAAAAGTTTGCGATATAAAGAAATGATGGGTAAAAATATACGTACAAATGCATTTTTTTAATAAATTTACAACTTATTTTTTCTAAAAACATCTATACATGAAGGGGTATTTTACTAATAATCAAACTTTTGGCGCATTTCATTGCCCATATTATTTAAAACACGCGCTGAAATTTTTATGTAAATACTTCTTTTAGTTTTTGAGGTATCGTGTTAACGAGGAAGAATTTTTATGAAAATTAAAATTTTGAGAAAATTGAAATTAATGACAAATTTTAACTGAAAAAATATGTTACCCTGTATGATAGATCATGCGATCTTTTTCCTGGAAAAGATAAACTGTTTCGGAAAGAGAAAAGTCTGAACTGCAAGAAATAACAACACAAAAAATACTCGCCATTGTGATTGATAATCAATGTTTTTAATGTAGTCGGATACCTTAATCATGCAATATTATTGGATTGGTGTATATTTATCAGTCGTTTCTTCAACGCGCTGTATTTTAATAAAAAAAGTATAATATTTTATAAATTTATCAATTAAAATAATATCTTGAGTTCTAAAAATGAGTGTCGATAACTATTTTCATATTCGTCATATATTATGCTGTGTGGCGGTTGTCCATTACAAAACGGTTTTTGTTCCTTTATTATTATATGCTATTGTAAATTTAAGTTTTAAAAAGTGGCGGCAACACCCACTTTTGTTTCTTTTAAGGTTTTGACTATTTCATGTATATTTAATTTGTTAAGCGGTCTTGTATTTTTTTTTTTTTGTAAATAATTTGTCTTCAATCAGAACTCAGAGAAGTGAAGAACTTATAAGAACTATTTGTTCTGAAAGGATGAATCATTTTCTTCTGCAATATCCTAGTTATTCTTTTTTAAACAATTTTTGTGAAAACGAATTCTGAATTCGCTTGGAATAAAAGAAAAAGGCATTTGTTTTCTTGCAAAGAAGATATATTTTTGTTTTAATAAAACCGTTTTGGATACCCTGGAGTTGACTAGTTCCAATGTGAAATGGAGTCTAAATTAATTATGTTAGCGCAAAGGTGTCAAACTCCATTTTGCAGAGGCATGTATTAAATTTTGAATTGGTAGGTGGGCCAGATTGAAGATAAAAAATGAACTGAATTATTATAACATATTATTTATTAAATTACATAAGTATATAATATACGGTTGTTAAAAATCATATCAAAGTTATAAAAGATGGTAGGTAATTATGTTGAGCTCGAGGATCCAGATACCTGACTTCTCTTGTTTTTGACAAGCTCATTGATGTCAGGTATCATATTCGTAGTAGTTACACTGATGGAAAAAAAATTCTAACACCAAGAAAAAAATATTGTACAGTAATGAAATTTCAGGAATACATTTGTCTAGGTAACAAATTTAATTGATTAGAGTTTCAAGATCACAGATGGAGCCATTGGCTAGAAGAGCCATTTCAAAAGTGAAATGTTAGTACATTAGTAACCGGTGTAACCGCCAGAATTTTGAATGCAAGCATGCAACCGTGCATGCATTGTGTCGTACAGGTGTCGGATATCAGTTTGTGGGATGGAGTTCCATGCCTGTAGCACATGGGCGGTCAATGCAGGGACGATTAATGCTGGTTGTGGATGACGCTGGAGTTGTCGTCCAATGATGTCCCATACGTGCTCGATTGGAGAAAGATCTGGTGATCTAGCAGGCCAAGGCAACATGTCGACACTCTGTAGAGCATGTTGGGTTACAACAGCGATATGAGGACGAGCGGTATCCTGTTTTAAAACACCCCCTTGAATGCTGTTATTGAATGACAGCACAACAGGTTGTATCACTGGACTGACGTACAAATTTGAAGTCAGGGTGCGTGGGATAACCACGAGAGTGCTCCTGCTGTCATACGAAAATGCTCCCCAAACCATAACTCCAGGAGTAGGCCCTGTGTGTCTGGGCCGAAGACAGGTCACTAGCAGTCGTTCACCTGGCCTCCTTCTAACCAACAAACGGCTATCACTGCGACCAAGGCAGAACCGGCTTTCATCAGAAAATACAACAGATCTCCACTCCGTCCTCCAATGAGCTCTAGCTTGACACCACTCACGTCGCAAACGGCAGTGGTTTGGAGTCAGTGGAATGCACTGTACAGGGCGTCTGGCTCGGAGCTGTCCTGGAAGTAACCGATTTGTAACAGTTCGTTGTGTCACTGTGGTGCCAACTGCAGCTCGAATTTCGCTGCAGACGCAGTAGGATTAGCCACAACCATACGCCGAATACTTCGGTCTTCCCTCTCAGTAGTACCACGTGGCTGCCCGGAACCTGATCTTCTTGAGGCAGTACCTTCCCTTGACCACTGCCGCCAATACTCATGCACAGTGGATACATTCCTGCCAAGTCTTTCAGCAATATCGCGGAAAGAAAACCCACCTTCTCGTGGCCCTACAACACGACCTCGTTCAAACTCAGTGAGCTGTAGATAATGGCTTCTTCGTCTTCTCAGAGGCATCCTTGACTAACATTAACCCACTACGTCAAATCTCAACTGTAAATAGCGATCACGAACCTTACAGCGCTTATTTAAAGCAAACCTCATTTGCATGTTCATAGTGTCGCTACTAGCGCCACACTTACGCGCGTAGCTCGAAATTTGAATCGACGTCATCTTTCAGATGTATAAACAAGCCTACCAAATTTCGTTTATCTAGCACAGCTCCTTCCTAGTGTTGGGATTTTTTCCCCCATCAGTGTATTTTAAGAATTGATCGGAGATGTTCATTCGTAATCCTTGTGTGATGTTTGTTCTTATTTATTTTCATGACGGAAAACATCTGCTCACATAAATTGGTGCTACCAAACATGCAGAGAATGCGTGCTGCATGCTTTTTTAATTCCGGGTAATTATCCAAACTCTTGAAATATTGTGTATAAAATGTAAGAGCGTTTATTTTATTAAATTTTTCTTTCAAAATACTGTCCGATTGAAGATCTATCAACTGCATTTGCAAATGAACTGGTGCCTGCGAAGCTTCAAAATTAAATGGATTGTAAAAAATTGGGAATTCCATTTCATTCATTTTGTGAAAGTCTTCAAAACGATTGTTAAATTCCGTAATCAAATTTAGCAGAAGTTGAGAATAATCTACCATTTTTTTTGTTCACTATGCCTAACAATTTAAAATGAGAGAAATGGTCCAAAGTTTCATTTTTTATCTGATTTTCCCACAGCCTCAACTTTGTTTCAAAGGCTTGAATATATGAATACTTTTGAGTGACAATCAGATTTTTACCCTGTTACTTTATATTCAGATCAGTCAAGTGTTTATTCATATCTACCAAAAAGGCCCAATTAATCCTCCAACCATTGTCATAATCAATTGGTTTGCCTTTTTCTAAAATGAAAGCTTGAATAGGGTCACGTAATGCAAAAAATCTTTCTAAAACAACTCCTCGACTGAGCCAACGAACTTCGGTGAAATAAGGGACATCAGAAAACTTTTCGTCCGAATCTTGTAAAAATTGCCTGAACTGTCGGTGATTTAGTTCGCTGTTCCTTTAAAATTTACAATTTTAATTATAGGTTGCATGACATGGTCCATTTTTAAATGTTTGGATACCAATGATTCCTGATGAATTATAAAGTAAAATCCCACAAAATTCCCTGATGTTTTCTGTTTTAATTTAGTGACAACGCCCGAATGTTTGCCAGCCATGGCAGGAGAGCCATCCGTAGTATATTCCATCCGTAGTATATGCTAAGTATATTCCAGTCGAGTTTATATTCTGCTATCAAATGCTCAATTGCAGAATAAATATCATTTGCTGTTGTAGTACCTGTCAATGGAGAGCACTTTAATAGTTCTTCAGTTATTTCAAAGTTACTGTGAATGCCTCGTATAAAAACAGCAAGTTGAGCTGTGTCAACAGTATCAGTTTTCTCCTCAACAGCCAGTGAAAAGTTCGTAAATTCCTTAATTTTCTCCTTCAGTTAAAGAACCAAATTTTAAGATAAATCATTTATTCTTGAATCAACATTGTTTCTTGAGAGTGAAATATTTTGAATTATTGACTTTTGAGATGAAAAGTACAGTCATTTGAACGTAAAGTCTTTAATAAAATCCCCATCAGTGAAATGTTTTGATCTTTTCGAAATTTCTAATGCAATTATAAAACTTGATTTCAGGGCATCTTTGCTCTCTTTATTAGCTTTAGTAAACATCTATTGTTGACTTTGAAGTTTAGATTTTAAAGATGACAATGTGTCGATTCCTATTTTTTCAGTGTACCAATCGAATTTTGACTTATGATTCGTATCATAGTGTCTCTTCAAATTAAAATCCTTACAAACAGCAACTGTTCGATTACAAATCAAAACATTCCATTCCATGAAAAAATATGCAATTTCCCATTTAGACTGAAAACTCTGCACTCACTATCAACATTACGTTTTTAGGACATTATGCCAAAATCGTAACAATTATGGAACAGGACACAACAATTATGGATATCGCACGCGCATGACACAAACAAATGCACAATACCTTCACAATCCACTACTTCACAGTACAATTAAAATCCTTCTCCAAACGTATCGCTTCAATTACTTGACTCAACTGTCTCACGTCGTGCCGACGCACTCGTTTTATATGGATAAGGAAGGTTCTAGTCTAGATTCGAAGCGTGTGGAAGTTTCTATCGTTCTCGACAAAAATAATAGGATATTTCCGCTTGCTGCAAAGAGATGGCGATACTGCCTTTCTTTCTCGCTTGTCTAGGCACGCGCTGCCCTTGAAATTACTTATAAATATCCGTAGACTTGAGAGTACGAGTATTTAAAACATCCCTAGAGAAATCGAATGAAGTCTAAAAGCTCTAAAAAATATGATTCTTCTTTCTGTGACACATTGCGATCGCGGGCCTTATTGATACGGTCCAGGGGCCGTATCTTTGACATGACTGCGTTGGTGTCTAGGGCAAATCTGCCACCACTACAGCTGTGCCACTTTGTGAAAGGATGAAAGCCAGAGCAATGATTTTGCAGTCTCAATCAGCTGACAGTGAAGGCACAATCAGCGAATGTCAACGCAGGGAATGATTTGCTTGTTTCAATTTTGACGGCAGTAGCTTAAAATATAAGCCAAAGAAAGGTCAATTATTGAATTTTGACGACCTGGCACTTTTGGTAGCCATGGAAAGAGACTAAAGCTTTCCAACTCGAATGTTGGCCAACAGCTTCAATGTGGGCCTTACAACCATCGTTGAATTATTAATGTAGACGTTGACTAAGATCCGGATTAATCATTGATAAAATGTAATTTTTATTATCAGTTGAGATCAGTATTTTTTTAAAAAAAGTAATTACAGTTCATTAATGTATCAATAATTAAAAGATTTGCAAGCATTATAAAGTTGCTCGAATGCAAATAAATTTATTCCCTTACTATTTCTATGATTTACAAAATGATTGATACGATCCTAATTCATATCGAGTAATAAAATGCAATTTTTATTATCAATTGAGATCAGTATTTTTTAAAAAGGTAAATACAGTTCGTTAATGTATTAATAATCAAAAGATTTGCAAGCATTATTAAGTTCCTCGAATACAAATGAATTTATTTCAAATTTGTTTCTCTCCTAAATGATTTACAAAAGGATTGATACGATCTAAATTCATATCGATTGATAAAATGTAATTTTATGTCACACTATTCTATTTATTACTTCAGTGAAGAAACATTTTAAATTTTCATTTTTTTTCCTGACTTCTGCTTCCAGTCATTCATGTTGCATTTCAAGGAGAAAAATTAAACCGTATTTACGAATTCTTGTCTCAATGAAACAAAAAAACGCTCTTCCATTTTCAGCAATTTAAATTTACTTGCCCTTTGACTTTCATAAAATTAGTTTCTGAATGCATATTTTGATGAAATTTTCATTCTTATCTATCGTTGAATCATAAATACTTATTAGAATTTTCATTTTTAATTTTATGTGAAAAATCAAAATTTTCTGGCAACGATGAGATTTTAAAGTAACAATTTTATCTCTTTTTTTTAAAAAAACTTTTGAAAGAAATGTTTTTAAAGCTATGCTGATTTTCAAAGCCGTCTGATGTGAAACATTAAAATTGTATTGTTTTTTAATCTTTATTTTGGTTTTGCAAAAAAGAATTTTCAAAATCGTTTGCTGCAAAACATTTTTTTTCAAAAAAAAAAAAAAAAAAATTCAAAATCGTCTTTTAAGGATACATTAAAATTGTATTTTTCTTACCTTTATTCTTCTTTCTTAAGAGGAGTGTTTTCAAAATCGTCTGACAGGAAGATTTAAAGTTATTTTTTTTATCTTTAATTTTATTTTCATTTTCTGTCTCGACTTTCACGATTTCATTGCTTAATATTTTTGTTTTAATCGCTTTTATTGCTATATATAGAAAATAATTAGATTAAATTTTCATTGATACACGTTTCTAAAATATGCATGTTTATATCAAATATTTGTCCTTCTCTCTTTTCAATGATTAAATTTAATTATCTTTTCAAATTTCGAGACAAAATTATTGAAATGAGCTTATAAGAAGAATGAAAAGAATATTTTAAGCCAATAAGCCTGTAATAACGTTTATCGAAATTATTCTATGATTCTAGCTAATATAATTTGAGAAAAGGATATAAATCATGTTTGAAAATAAAAAAGTTTCAAGCTGATTAAAAGGATTTTAAATCACCTGCATATTAAAACTATATATCAGTTCGATTGGATATAACATTATTCTGATAAATATGTAGCAACTAAATTTGAATTAAAATAGTGTTGTTGTTTTCTAAAGTAAAATTATATTAAATGAAACTGTCGTAAATTTTGAGTGTTATTGTTTTCATTTTAATTAAAATCCCTAGAAAATATGAAATAAATCACATAAGTAGCTAATTCGGTTCAAACTTAAGTTGTATTTTAATTCAAGCTAAGATTGATTTGGAAATTATTGTGACTACATAGAATTTATATTTAATTATTGAAATTCAATATATATTTATTAAAAGGCAGTTACTTGATTTAAAAAGGTTATTATTGTATTAAAATTATATATAGTCATGTAATTAAAAAATATATTACATGCAATGTTTTTCTGAGTGTTCTATTTAATGGTCAGGGATTAGAAAAATAAGTGTAAATATATATATTCATTTTCAATTTTGTATAAACTTTTCCGAAGCAGGTTTGCACTTCAAACTGGTTAGTTAGTTGTGTTTTAGTTTTTTTTACTAGAAATGGATACAAATTTATCAAAACCAACTTTTAAAAGAGCAATCTCTTTAGCTCTATAAAGAAGCACACTTTTTGAATGTATCATATTCTCTAATTTAATCTTTCTCTATTAAATTCTACTTAGATTTAGAAATTTAGAAGTCAATTTTTCACAAATTCATTATTAGAGGGCATCCCTTGTATGACTACAACCTTTAAATGAATTTATGATTCGCAACAGAACGCATTAAATTTTAACACAGTGCTTTCTTTGAAAATGTAATGGCCGTCGTGGCTTGTTGGAAAGGTCTCGATTGAGCCGAAGAACCGTCTCTTGCATGTTAAAGATGTCAGGCCAAATATGCCAGCTTAGGTATCATCCTCGTCATCTGATATTGGTTCAAAATGGCGAGGACCGTTCCCCAAATAGCCCGCGTGTTGCTTTACAGCAAGACAACAATATAACTAAACTAAACTTGAAAATGTAATAGAGGACCGAACACTAATAAAACTGTTCTTAAAATGATGCTTCAACTTAATGCAGATTTCAGCTTTGCAGTTTTGTTATGCACTGGAAGTTAAGAGTTATTTGATCAATTTAAATATTAATTTTGATGGATTGCAAGCCTTAAACAGCACACAAATAGCCTCGAAAGTAAGATAAATTTAAAATAAAACATTTTTATGTACTTTTCTTTTTCCATTATAGTTTACAATTTCCAAGTAATTTCAATATGGCCTTTAGTTTTTATAAGACTTGTAGCAGGGGTAAAAAATAGTGGAAGAAAAAGCAATTGATGTGAACTTCTTCAGAAGATGTAAAAAAGGTAAGTTAAGATGTAGAAAAATTCTTTTTTATTCTTGCCTATTGAAAGCTTTCCACTGCAAAAAATGCTCGCTATAATTAGGCGACAATTCACCGATTTCGAAAGAACCATTCTTAATTTTATAGAAAGTATGGAAAATGAAATTTAATATCATCGTCTTTCCCATCTAGGTTCTAGATTAATAAATAATTTGTCGTTAAAAAACCCTGCAAAAATTTTCAGCTCCCTTATTACATATTTCTTGTCAATTCAAATCGAATCCCAATTATAAGAGTTATCATTATAGGTGTGCTAAAATAAAGACTGCTGGTAAATGCCTTATAGTGCCTCAATAATTAAATACTGAGTTAATTTTATGGAGTAATATGTGATGATCTAATTTTGTTCAGATAAAAAAGAAAGTGACTGCCACTATGTGTGTATAAATTCTGTATTTATGTTTCATTAAATGAAAATGCACTTTCGGTACTTTTCCTATAACAGGCGCAAGATGTCGGCAATGTGAGCCAAACGCGAGTTAAGTCGCCAAGCGAATCGAATGACAAATCAACTGTCGCCAATGCTAGCAAAACGTGAACAATGTCGCCAAGTGTACTGCCCTACCGTCACAAGAAAAACCCTGAATTGGGTTGTCGTAAGTAGATGAGTCTAAGTAAGCAGGGATATTGGCATTAAAGCAGACCACAACACGTGGCTAACTAAGCGCTCTTCATTAAGCTTTTCGCTTGTGTATATATATTTATTTGACAAATTAAATTAAATTGTAGATAAACTTAGAAATTCCTTGTTATTGAAGCTGTAAAATAATGTCTTGCATAAGAAAATCCTCAGCGATATTTCTTTAACTGCCTTTTTATTGATTTTTTTTTCAATTGAGGCTGTCGTAAATCAAATACAAACATTCGATAATAATAAAATAGTTTGATATTTTCTTTAAGATTCACGTGTTTTTAAGAGTGGAAAGCTTACGTTTTAAGACTAAATCGCAAATTTCCGTTTTACACTAGAATTTATGAGTTTTGAATTGGATGAAAACGATAATTTCAAATGATAAAATTAGGATTAGAAAAAAAAATTAGTTAATTTGGAACTGTTTATTTTATAATAAATCTGTTGTTGATTGATATAAATAGAAAGTAAAAATACGAAATTCAGCAAAAAATTAAAATATAAATAAATCAATAAATAGGCAAAATTAAATATATTTATTCATTTCCTATTCTTTTAAGAAATATCGAAGTATTTATCGGAATCTGGAAAAACTCATACAGGTATCAATAACTCATAAAAGTATCATACTCACTAAAGTATCAAAACGGTTACCTGCATTTGTTTCGAAAGAATTACATAAAATATAAATTGTGTTTTTTAAAAAATTACCTTTTCTCTCATATGGCTACTATAAGTAAATTATTGATACTTTTAAGAATTTTATTTAGAAAATAGGACTTTTAAAGGTTTATTATATAGATAAATTTTAGCAGAATAATATTTTAAATTTATTTATTGTCCCTGACACATCCCTAATGTTCCCTCATTTGACATTGCTTTTCAAATAAAAATCATTCATTGTTTTCAAACTCTTCTTATCTCAGAGAAACATAAAATCTGTTTTTCCGATTTCAACAACTTTGGCATATTTGGCTTTCAAATTCCCCAATTTTTTTTTTTTCCGTCAAGGAAGTTTTTTCTTACTAACTTTTCATTGGCGCCTTTTTCTGAATGCACCTCTGTTATTCTTTGTGAATTTTTAAACTCTTCTTGTCAAGAAACGTTAAATTCATTTTTCATTTCGAATTTTTTTCTTTCTAGTATTTACATTCAGTTTTGACTTAGACGTTTTCACTGTTTAATATTAATAATAACTGTTAATGTAATATTAATTAACGGTTTAATGTAACTGTAATTAACTACTTATTAATGTAACTATTTAATACTAATAATTTTATAAGATAAAGAATAGTGGTAGGAAAAACTGGATAAAATCGTTATTTCTATATTCTGCAAAAAAAGATTAGAAAAATGAAATATTATTCTTCCTACTTTATGCAGTAAGAAAACCTCATGACTGTTTCGTGATAGGCGGCACAGTTGTAGAAAATAACTTTTGAAAAAAAAAAGAAGAGATAAGCCAAAAATGTTGTTTATCAGTAATTTCGTTAAAATGGAATTATCTTGCTCTTCATATTTATCTCAATGATAAAAAAAAGATGATACCGTAAATTCAAAATAAATATTTTGCGAACTGATTAAGATTGCTGCGAGATATGTGACAAAGTTGTAGAAAAAAAAAGCTTAAAACAAGAAAGAAGAGATAAGCCTAAAATGTTGTTGATCAATAATTTCGTGAAATGGAATTATCTTGCTCTTCATATTTATCTCAACGTTAAAAAAATGGTTAGCATTGTAAATTAAAAATAAATATTTCTCAAACCAATTAAAATTGCTAAGAGACTTATATATATTAAAATTTCATTCTTGTTAAATATTATTAAATTGAATTGATGTATAAATTGAATCGAAAATCATCTACTTATGAAATAAAATTTAATATTATGAAAAGCTTTCATGAATCCTTAGTCTTTATGTTTCCTTTTCATAAACAGTTAACTATACAAGATAAATCCCTTAAACACTTAAATTTATTATGTTTTAATGCTTATATTTTTATTTTATGTAAAGATAATTTCATTTGGATATTATGGCAACAAGTACA
>JAPMOQ010037669.1:0-11784 GCA_026543055.1 Argiope trifasciata | reverse complement strand
AAAGAAATAATACTTATTATAAGAAGAAATTATATACTAATGCATCTGAAAACAAATATTCATTCCTCTGAAATAATAATCCATATTTAACTATACCACCCAGTAATAATAATGGATACCTAATTCCAGATATTTTCCAGTAAGATTCAATATTTTTTTTAAATCAAATTAGCTGTTTTTCATCCTTTACATCAAATCTCAAAATATGAAAACATATTTTTCACATCTTAAAGTTTAAAAAGAACCTTCTTAACTGAACAGCAACGAAATAATAATTGTTATAATAAGACAGAAAATTACAGCTCGGAATCTATTAACTTTTAACCAGAGGCTAAATATGAAAGAATATGAAAAATAATAATCTTTGCTACATTTTTTTTCTTCTATGTAATAATAATACACCATTTATTAATTGTTCACGCAGAGTATGCAAGGAAAATTGCCGAGAGGTATGGATGTTAGAGTCTCATAATCAAATGAAGAAAAAGTTAATGAAGGATGTTTTGATGCAATGTGACTTTTCTACTATGTTTGGATGTAATTAGAATATGATTTTGATCCTCTGGGTATGTGGTCATGTGTTTGATATTCTGCAACTAATGAAATAATTTTGTGTGGTAAATGAAAGTGATATATTTTTCAGACTTAATTTTTTTCTGTTTCTTTTTGCAACATTTTTTTCTTTATCCCTTTATGTAATCTGGTCTAATTCAGTTTTCTGAGAATATTATATTTGGAGAATATTGTATTGTTTAATGAAAAAAAAATGTTATTTACTTTCCGGTGAGTGTTATGAATAGTTGAGTGTTATGAAATACTTTTTTGTTGGCTTTACTAATTCTTTCACTTGATTTTTTTTTCTCATTTGTTTCGAGCGTAAAGTGCATGGTAAATAAAAAGGATAAGAATTCCATACATTTTATTTTTCTGTTAATTCTTTAATGTTAATTATTTTTTTCCTTAATATTTCTGTTTTTGTATTATTGATGTTACAAGCTGAACTTACAGAGATCGTTAAAATTGAACAGAGGAACAGCATTTGAATTTATAAATAAAAATGATTATATTTGTATTATTAAGGAATAATATTATTAAATATTAGCATTATTAAAGATTGTTATTATTAATGAATAACAACAAAAACATTAACTTACCAAAACTAATCAGTTATAATAATCCTACCTTGAGGCTTGTGTGGTTAATATGAATTTGATCTTTCAGAATTTACAAGATAATACATATGATAAATGTGAACAAACCATATTTTTCAAAAATTTCTTTCAAACTTTTATTTTTATTTTCTTTTTAATATCTTGTTTTTCATATTTAAGTTGAGGAAGATCGACTTGAGTCAGTATATTTAGTTTTAAATGATAATTTGTGTTCAGTTGTACCAATGATGGTATTTTCCTGGAGTCAACTTAATTAATGTTGGTATCACTACTTGACTACTCCGAGCAACCAGTAACCACAAATCTAAAGCTGAATGATAGAAACACTGCAATTCCAACCCTGGCTGGAACTATGGAAGAATCCGAAAGACTCTCACTGGCTACTGCATAACCCTTTCTTAGGGAAGTGCGTTCCGTCATCGAAGAGTGGCAGTCAGTCCCACATATTTCTATACTCACTTCCTATTCCCAAGAACCCTTCCGGCACTTGGGTAAGAACCCAAGTGCCGGAAGCTACCCATTCTCATTTGTAAGGTCCCCGCTCCCAGTGGGGTAGTTAATGTTGTTAGGGAACTGAGATGTATTCTTAGTCCTGTTGTCTATTGTGGAAGCGGTGGTGGTGTGTGTAATACCACTTGGTCATACTAAGCCCGAATGAGCGGAACTTTTTCGAAGGAAGGAACAAATGGGCACCTTTCGTTGTGAACAAGCACCGTACAGCTGAAAGAACGACTTTTGTTCGAACACACGTGACACAACTCCTTTTAGGGGGTGGTCAAACTCATTCATACACTCATTCATCCATCCGCGCCAGAATTTAGATTCAAATCAGAGGCCAATTCATCCCTGATTCAGTACCCCCAGAGGCATCGTTTGCTATGGGAACTTGGAGGACATATTTAATGTGCCCCGAATGCCAATAGCCAACACGACAGTCTTTTGTCTAGACGAGGACAGAACTCGTTACCTTTCAATTACGAGACTGAAGCTCTATCAACCAGGCGACAGCGACCATTGTGGAAGTAGCGTCGTGTAGTGTGTGGTGTAGCCAATCGCTGGTAGTAAGTCGGCAGTTGGATATATCTAAAGTGAGGAGACGGTGAAGAATTTCAGCCGTTTGGAGAGACCATAGAGCGGAGCTCCGAGGATCCCCTCTCCTGCTGAATTCCGTCTAGCCACTTTGTGTGCTGTTGTCGATTACTACTTGTGGACTACTGCCTGCTGTAGTGTGCCGTAACACACTGCAGCAGACAGTAGCCCACTAGTAGAGCACTAGCGTTCTTCTTTCTGTAAATATTTGTCGTCTGAGCATTCTCGTTCTTTGTGTTAAGAAACGTCGTTTGTTGTTTTCTACTGAGGCCTGCTTATTTTGTTTTCGCACCATACACCCACTACAGGGGAATCCGTTACAACTGTGTTACAATATTGACTGATCATATTGTAACGCAATTCTAAATATATTATTGAAAGCTATACATAAGCTAAAGCTAAAACTATATATAGAAAGTTATTTTGAATCGCAATAAAGCTATTTGCGATTCAAAATAATGATTAGTCAATATTGTAACACATTTCTAGAAATTGTTACAATATTGACTACTTTTATTTTCTCCCTTTTTAGTAGAAAAAAATTGATAGAATAAACTGCATTAAAATTGATAATGATGCATGCTGAAAAATGAGGTATAGAAATCTATTAATTTTTTTTCTTCTAAATATGTTTATAGAATAACATCTCTAAGCAATAATTTCAAGAGTTTTTATTTATAATTATTTCACCTACGAGGATCAATAACACTTTTTGTACACAGAGGAACTGATAACAGAGCGAAATGATTTTTAACGGAAGTATGAGAAATATAAGCATAGGATGAAAACTAATTTGCGTCGGTAAATATTGAAAGAGTTATCACAAATCTCTATCGCAAACATCATATACGAAGTGCTCGATTCCTCTGATAACCCATAGCCATTTATTTTCTCATCTACTTATTTAGGGAAGAAAACAAATTTTGTTTTTCCTCTATCAGGGTTCTTCTTCAATGTCGGAAGCAGCATTACAAATAAACTTCTTGATTTCAATATTTGTTTTTGTTTAAATGGTTTTCATAAAAAAATATCAAATATACGTGGAATGCCAAAATTCCAATATTCAGATGAGTGTGATAGATTCGTTTCATATTTGTATTTGGATTTAATATTTAAAAAATTATAATTATTATATTATTATTTTATGCCGGTGTCCTGGCATAAGAGTAATGTATTTTCCCCATTATCTGGGCATCCGGGTTCGAATTCTGGTTTCTGGCGTGGTTGTTCTTCTTTGTTTTGTCTGTGAGTTGTATGAATGTGCCCCCCTGTAAAAAGGGGCTGTGCAAGTGAATGTGTGTGTCACCTTCATTTGAGCTAGATGTCAGACTTCTGCCCTCTGGGTGCTCAGGGGCCTTTACCTCAGAAGCTACTGCACCCCCTTCCGTAGAAACACGGACAGGGCATCATCATTCTATTTATTTTATTTATATTTAACTTTTTCTTATATTTCCTGCATATGAAATAAATTTCTTGTGTTATATGCAATAATATTGTAATTCATCTTATGAATAAATGTGAAAGGAAATTAATGTTATTGTTGACATATTCATCAATAAGTTTTGTATGAATTTAGTGCTTTATATTGTTCTTAGGTTCGAAAAACCCATTTTAAAAAATTGCACAAAAGAATCGACAATTTGTATTCAGTTTTTTAAAGTGTGCTCTCATGGAAAATATAATTTAATAATGTTTTTAGAAGTTACTTATCAATTAATCGATTGCTTTAATCTTGCTTGAAAATAACGTGCATTATTTAGTGACACCATTAAAATATCTAAAATTTAGCAATATTAATATCAGAAGCGGCATTGTAAGCAAGCTTCCTGATTTCGATATCTGTTTTTGTTTAAATGGTTTTCGTAGAAGAAAAATATCAAATATACTTGGAATGTCAAAATTCTAATACTCAGCTTTGTATGATAGATTCGTTTTATGTTTCTATTTGGATTGAATGCTTAAACAGATATTATTTTTACCAAGTTAACTTTTTTCTTATATTTCCTTCTTATAAATCAAATATCTTGAATAATATGCAATAATATCCCAATTCATCTTGTTAATAAATGTGAAAATAAATTAATGCTATTGTTTACATATTAGACTATAGGTTTTGTTTGAATTTTAAGATTTATATTGTTCTTAGGTTCGGAAAACCCATTTTTAAAAAAATGCATAAAAGAATCGACAATATGCATTGTTTTGTAAAATGTGCTTTCATGCAAAATATAATATTATAATGTTTTCAGAAATTAATTATCATTTCATAGATTGATTTAATTTCAATTTCAAAAACATGCTCGATTTGGTGAAGCCATTAAAATATCTCAAAATTTAACAATATTGAAAATAATAATTACAATTTAAAAAGTAGAAAAATCGTTTTAAAAATATACTTTTCAAAATAAAAACTGGATAATACATATTTAATAATAATTGCCATAACTTAAAGCTATAATTTTCAGTCAGATGCTTGAAACAGCTACCATCATATATTTATGCATTAACATTAGTTTTAATAATTCCTGAAAAGATGTAAATACTACAGAAGAACACTATAAATTGGCACTGATTTTGGAAATTTTTTCAGAGTAAGTAAATTAATCTATCATGAGAAATCGCTCCATAGTAAGGGAAGGATAACAAATTTTTGAAACCATCCTCAAATTTTTTCTTTTAAAGAAAATGTAACTCTTAAAATTGATTTTCTTTCTTTTTTCTACATTTATCCGATTATTATTTATTCCGAACCACTAATTTTGATACAAATTTCAACAAGCCATTCATATCACAGTTACGCATATTTCTTAAAGACAATAAAAATGATTTTCTGCATAAACTACTAATTTCACAAGAATCTCGCTGGGTTTCCGCGTGATCATTAAAATAAAATTGCTCTGTTTTTCTCTTGTAAGCTATTGATTGCTCACACTCCACTTGAATGTCTACTTTTCTTGACTAGCAATCAAGCAAGAAATCTTTTCTGCTTAACTTTGAAGGCAATGGAATGGGCTGCCATCTGGAGTTAGGAAGAAGAAACTTTGAGCAAAACAAAATACGTTCTTATGTGGTATAAATTAAATATTATTGTTTAATAAAGACTTTCCAATTATAGGTTCTCTTATTTACAAATATGTAATAATTATAGGTTCTCTTATTTACAGTTATAGGACTCGGCTGTTTTCTGGGCCACGTGGGGATTTTGGGCCTTGAGGAGAATGATGAACTAAATCAGCATCAACTTCTGTCTCAGGAGCTCTTATATTGCGACATTAAAAACTCACTTGTTTATTGAATCTTTACAACATGGCTAGAATCTTGGGATCAGCAAATCCAGAACAAACTACATTCCATAAAACCCACAGTTGGTTTGTGCCTGTTCTACCTATCAGGGATGTCGATGTTACAGTGACTCGCCTCCGCATAGGTTATATCGTTTCACTCACCGTCATCTAATCTTTGGTGATAGAGCGCCAATTTGTCCCAATTGTCAAGTGAGTTTTAGTGTCAGGCACATTTTTGTTGAGTGTCCTTCTTTTGATTAGCATTGTTATTTCCATTTTAAGTCAAATTCTCTTAACCTAAAAGACTTGATTGGTGAGAAACGCCATCCAAATGTTTTAAAATTTTTAAAATCAATCGAAATATTGATGAGTATATAGCATCTTTTTTTTTCTTTCTTGCTTAACATTTGCTAATTGTATGTGTTTTAAAACTTTTATCGTTTTTTATTTAAAGGATTTCTACATTTTTCTTTTAATTCAACAAAAATCTGGACCAGCTTAGCCAAGAATGACTCTTGTGCCAATAAATCACAAAAACCAACCAACCAATTATTAGTATATTAGCCGAAATGAGAGAAAAAAAATTATTTCTATTGTGTTTATTATATTGGAGGTTCATATTATGACATCATTTATTAATATTTTATGGTCAGAGCAATTAAAGACATAATTTTCCAGATTATTTCACTGAAAGAAATTATTTTTCAAATTCGATCAAAATAAAAATTTTTAGTATTTAAATGCCGTATTAAAGAAGTAAAATAAATGTCGCATATTAAAGAAGGATTCTTTAAAAAATAAACAATAAATATTTAAGGAAAAATACTTCCCTTTTTTTAAGTATGCCAGCAGTTTTCTTACTTTTTTCCAAACAGAGTATAGAGGAAGTATAGCAAATGTCAAAAAATTGGAACAAGAGACTTGAATGAATTTTCATGGTTTATAATACTTTGTGTCCGCAAAACTTATTTTTGTCATCATGGCATTTTCCTCGAATGTTTTTGTGAGTGGTTTATCCTCCTCGAACGAGAAAATCTAAATTAGTATTTTTTAAAATTTTTTGTGTGCCAGAATATTTTATTACATTTGATTAATAGAACCCAGGAACCTTTTCAAAAATTCAGAATTAATCAGTTTAGTATATCAGTATATTTACTAACAAGAAAATAAAAGGTTCGACATAATAGTTCGAATTTTTTGACGTTTACTATACTTCCTCTATACTCTGTTTAGAAGAAAGTAAGAAAACTGATAGCATGTTTAAAAAAAAAGTGATTTTAATGAATTTCCATGTTTTCGACTGACTTGAGTTTGGAAAACATATTTTTGTCATCATGGCATTTTCTTTCAGTGTTTCTGTGATAAATCTTCCTCAAACTGGAAAGTATAAGTATTTCTTGTTTTAATTTTTTTCGTGTGTCAAAATATTTTCTATACATGATTGTTAAGACCCTAGAAACTCTTCAAAAGTTGAGAATTGAGAAATTTTAGAGCAGTTTATCTACTAACAGCAGCATAAAAAGTATTTCTTGTCGTTATTTTAAATAATTTTTGTTGTTCCTTAAATTTTATAATTGTGACACAATTAGAGTGAACACTATAGAAAACGCATTTACATCTTTAATTAGATCTTAATTATCACATCTTTAATTAGATTAATAGTATATCTTATTGCACACCATATTCCGATAATAAATGATAAGATATATAAAATAAGCCTCAATAGTTGAAGTATCAAGTTATGACTATAAACGTTACATTTCTTGAGAAAATACACTGATGGAAAAAAAATCCCAACACTAGGAAGGAGCTGTGCTAGATAAACGAAATTTGGTAGGCGTGTTTATACATCTGAAAGATGACGTCGATTCAAATTTCGAGCTCCGAGCGTAAGTGTGGCGCTAGTAGCGACACTATGAACATGCAAATGAGGTTTGCTTTAAATAAGCGCTGTAAGGTTCGTGATCGTTATTTACAGTTGAGATTTGACGTAGTGGGTTAATGTTAGTCAAGGATGCCTCTGAGAAGACGAAGAAGTCATTATCAACAGCTCACTGAGTTTGAGTGAGGTCGTGTTGTAGGGCTACGAGAAGGTGGGTTTTCTTTCCGCGATATTGCTGAAAGACTTGGCAGGAATGTATCCACTGTGCATGAGTATTGGCGGCAGAGGTCAAGGGAAGGTACTGCTTCAAGAAGACCAGGTTCCGGGCAGCCACGTGGTACTATTGAGAGGGAAGACCGTCGTATTCGGCGTATGGCTGTGGCTAATCGCATCTGAAATTCGAGCTGCAGTTGGCACAACAGTGACACAACGAACTGTTACAAATCGGTTACTTCAAGGACAGCTCCGAGCCAGGCGCCCTGTACAGTGCATTCCACTGACTCCAAACCACTGCCGTTTGAGACTTGAGTGGAGTCAAGCTAGAGCTCATTGGAGGACGTAGTGGAGATCTGTTGTGTTTTCTGATGAAAGCCGGTTCTGCCTTAGTCGCAGTGATAGCCGTTTGTTGGTTAGAAGGAGGCCAGGTGAACGCTTGCTAGTGACCTGTCTGCGGCCTAGACACACAGTGCCTACTCCTGGAGTTATGGTTTGGGGAGCAATTTCGTATGACAGTAGGAGCACTCTCGTGGCTATACCACGCACACTTTTTGCAAATTTGTACGTCAGTCTAGTGATACAACCTGTTGTCCTTTTATTCATGAACAGCATTCAAGGGGTGTTTTCCAACAGGATAACGCTCGCCTTCATACCACTGTTGTAACCCAACATGCTCTACAGAGTGTCGACATGTTGCCTTGGCCTGCTAGATCACCAAACTTTCTCCAATCGAGCACGTATGGGACATCATTGGATGACAACTCCAGCGTCATCCACAACCAGCATTAACCGTCCCTGCATTGACCGCCCAAGTGCAACAGGCATAGAACGCCATCCCACAAACTCATATCTGACACCTGTACGACACAATGCATGCACGTTTGCATGCTTGCATTCAAAATTCTGGCGGTTACACCGGTTACTAGTGTACCAACATTTCCCTTTTGAAATGGCTCTTCTCGCCAATGGCTCTACCTGTGATCTTGAAACTTTAATCAATTAAATATGTTACCTAGGCAAATGTATTCCTAAAATTTCATTACTGTACAATAATTTGTTCTTGGGATTTTTTTTCCATCAGTGTAATTAAAATAAAGTTTTAATGACATCAAACCATTTTGTTTTTCCGACTTATTTGTTTATTTATTTAATTATTTTTTCTAGACATAATTTTTTTAGGTAGTTCATCGGGTTCATAAGTTTCCAGTGTTTCTGAAGATCCATTCAACCTTGCAATTTAAGTCAAGAAATAGAGATATTGATCGAAAAAAACACATCAAAGTAAGGCAAAATATGAAAAGTAAGATCTATCCAAATGTTTTTTTCCCACATTTATTTTCTTCTTTATTTTCACATTCCCAATAAAATAATCGTTTTCTGAAACATAATATTTCCTAGCTTATTGAAACTATATTCATATAAAAAATGGCATAGTTTCTTAATATTATTTTTAACATAACTTTGTTCTTTCTTTTAGCTGTATGAAACTATGTATATTTCTGATTTTCATGCACTGTCTAACTTTCTGGAAGATTTACTAGCGCCTAATTTTTAGACAATTAAAATTAAGTAAATTATGATTTTTAGATCAGACATGTTAGTTTATAATTATTTAATTCAGGCATTTTCTTGCTTATTGACATTATTATGTTCTTTAAAGAAAATTTGTAGATTTACAGTTTAAGGCTATTAATATGCTGCATCAATCATAATTTTCGAGATATAATTTTGAGATGAAATATTTATTGAATTCTCTAAGAAGTTTAAGTTAAGAAAATTCCCATGTATTTTCAATGCTCTTATATCTGAATAACTGAGCATCATGGGAGATGAGTTTAATATATAGACATTTCAACATTTTTGAAAAAAATTTTGAAAAAAAAAACAAAAGGCTCCAAATGAAATTGCAGAATTCCATCTTTATATTTCCTCAAAAGATTGATATTTCCGAAATTGACGTTTTTCAACAATTCATAATGAGATGTAAAATTCATGAAGAAATTGCACAAAATTATGGGCTATCTTAAACAACATTAAAAAATTCTGTTTTGAGATTGATCCCTACAAAACTTAAAACCCAGCATTCAAGAACAACTGTTTATCTATAAAGATAAGCATCTATTTTAAATATCATTTTAGAGATCCCAACTACACTTAAAAATGAAAATCGAAATGACGCTGTCATAAATTATTTCATTCCTGCATCTGGCAGCAGCGACTTACACTTCACTTTCTCGTTTTATCGACTGCGTAATCCGATTATTTGAAACATCTGCGAATCGCGAGTGCTGCCATTTGTGTAACCTTCAGCTGAACGTGTCTCTTCTCCACTCGTGCGTTGAAATTCGAATTTAAATCTCGTGCACTACTTTATTCTTTTCGCCGCCAAAGACAACGTCTTTGCTCAATAACACGAGGCATTATAGTGGAATTGCAGTTGATGACCCGGTATTCTTTGCGAAAGATTCGAATCACATTTGGGTTTAAGAACCTTTTTGTGTAGTTGTCCAAAAAAGGGACCTTAGAAAAGCGGGTTGGTTGCTTCTTCTTTTTAATATCATAAATTGCTCTTTAGTCAAATGTTTCTTAATTTATCCAACGACGTTAAAAACACTGATTATGACCACAATGGAGATTTTTTTAAAATTGTTATTATTTCTTGTAGTTCAGACATTTCTCTTCCCAAAATAGTTTATCATTTCTAAGAAAAGGAAAACCTGACCTATCATCCAGGGTCACATATTTTTAAACTAAAATTTGTCTTTTGCTTCAATTTTCTTAAACCTTTCATTTTCATAAAAATTCTCCTCCGTTAACATGATACCACAAAAACTAAAGAGGAATTCAAATAAAAACTTCAGCATGTGTTTTAAATAATACGGGCAATGAAATTAACCAAATGTTTTTATTGTTGGAGAAAGACTTTTTCTTCTATAGGTGTTTTTAGAATAATTTTGTTGCGAGTTTATGGTAAGAATGCATATATGCGCATATTTTTACCCATAATTTCTTTGCATCTCAACATATTTCTTAGATTTTGGTTCATTTCATTCAGCACTATATTTTGTAGCTTGTGAACAAAGAAAAATAGCATTTCTGCATTACCATTTTGCTTAGTGTGTTCACCGTTTCGGTTCAATTTCATTAAAATTTACAACAAATTTCCCCATTTCTCAAAATATATTACATTTTCAAATACTTGTTTTTGTATTTATAGTGTTTATTATTGACAATACATCTAAAAACCATAAATAATTTTTAAACAATCTAATTTTTCAAAACTTTTCTTTCGAACGTAGTCGGATACCTTAACCTTCCAGCGGGCGCGCGTATGCGAGAGATACACTAGACACGAATTTCTTTTTATACCTTCAGATCTGGTGGTACTGGAAATACTGTCTTTGGATATTTGTCCCCCTCCCTTTGACTAACTTTCGGGTGTCGTCGTAAGTTTGTGGCGTTAATAGGTCTCTGCCGATCAGATATTTGTATTTTAGAGATATGCACGACCATTCATGTAAGTTTTGTGACATCTGATTTTGTATGATTTTACAAATAAATCCGTCTTGTTTTAGACTGGTGACAGCTGGCAAATGCATTTACGAAGGAAAATGTATAAAAAAAGCTCCCACGTCTCAACAAAGTGAGCTAAAATGAAAGGTGCTAAAAAGAAAAACTGAACTAGGTATTGAAAAAGTGGAAGAGGTGACGTCAGGGAAAAAACTCTGCCAAAAAGAAAAATGGACTAGAATCACGAGGTTCAGTTGTGAGATTTGACCGAAATGTATATATTTGAAGCACCCTAAACACATTTGCTCAAATTGTAACGCTGCAATGAAACTATTTTTTTCTTTTCATATCTAACTTTCAATTACTTTTTTCTTTTTATGCATAAATTTAATATTTTTGCATCTCTATATTATATATGCAAATTTTTCTGTCAAAATATCGACCATTTCATTTATATTATTTTTAAATAAATTCGGTTAACCTGTGGTCATTTTATCTTGTTATCGCAATCTATGTTTATATTGTTTCTGCTTCTTTTTTAAGTAAAAAATGTTTAAAGTGATTGTAGTTATTATTTCTAAGCTATTTACAATATAATTTTAATAGCAACGCTTTTGAAAATTTACAATTT
>JAPMOQ010037655.1:0-11724 GCA_026543055.1 Argiope trifasciata | reverse complement strand
TTATTGTGCATTTTCTATCCACCGAACAGCTGTTACTCAGAAGCATGCAGTTCTTAGTAGCCGCTATTTAATTTATCAGTGAATTCTCCCTCCCCCCATACAAACTGAATTTTTCTTTGCACACAAGTTATAGAAATACATTGCTGAATGAAATGAATCAAAATCTAACAGCAAGTTGTGGGTGCAGAAATGGACACACATTGCACAGCGCAAGTGGACAGCTCTAAAAGAAATTCTGAGAGTTGAGGCCCTCCTATTCGATGCATGGAATAGTCTTCCAGAATGCCAGAGTGAGGTAAGCGGCACAGGGAGCGCTGACGATCTTCATGTAAGCAAGCATGAATATAGAAAAAAAGCATATTTAGAAGCCAAGTAGCAAACGAAATTGTAGATTCTTGCTTGAAACGACAAGGTATCAGCCAGACTGAATCAAACTTTCAAAAGGAGTGAAATAGCTGAGGCTCCCATGGACAAGACTATCAATATTTGTCCTTTTATATGAATAAAGATGGTTAAAAGCCGTTTCACAGGCAGCACAGCCTGTTGCTCTACATTGTACGATATTTCATGATATTAATCAATACTCCACAATAATAAACAATATTGCGAATATTGATCAACGTCATACAATATTTGTGTGCTACAAGGGATATATGGAATCAAAAAATCAACTATATATGAACAAATACTATTATATTAAATAAAATAGTAATTTTAGTGGCTCTTAAAAAATTGAACAATTTGGTAAATGATTACTTTTGTTCTTTCCTTTTCAACAGGTTGCCGACCCAGGGAAAAGTCAAAACCACGAATGAACGAGATCATATTGTTGCAACATAGTGCGAGCCAACAGGCTGATTTCTGGAAATGTGGTCCGGAGCAGCTGTGAAAAGGGGGGGATTTGGGGGGAAGACGCAAGAAGACGAATGTAAGACACTTACCGAAATTTCACGACGGACTTGCTCTTGCACCTGTCTTTCATCAAAAGAGCGCCTCCTTTGAGCCTCTCGCTCTGCAATTGCGAAAAGAGAGAGTTAGTGCTTCATAAAAAAAATCACTTTTTCCTTAATTAGCTTCTTGGCAAATAAAGATTGCGCAGTTAAAATAGGAATATGTCGCATTTTTCTTTCAATATTTCAGTTTAATGCACATGCATGCCCAAGTGCAATTCTAAGTTAGTAAAATGCAATTTATATACATTATTTTTTATTGAAATTTAAACGAAATGGAATGTGGAATACTGTAAAGACGGTGCTTTTCGATTATTTGGAAGCAGCGAGAAATCGCCAAATCATGTACCATTTCGTCAAATTGAATTCATTTGTCATTTCTTTCTCTTGACGACTTGGCTCGTATTTTGTCTCATTGGCGACATTTGAGCAATGTTAACGGAAAAGTACTATAAAAAAATTTACTAAAAGGGGTAAGTAAAATTTTCAGCAAATGTTTTTGTTAAAATGAAAGATTTAAAAAATAATTAAATGATAATAATGCTAGGGTATTTATTAATTTAATAAATAGGATGCTATCATACACCGTAAATAAATTATATAAAAGCATACTTTCAAAATACTGTTTAAAGAAATGTGACGATATGACAAACACAAATCCCATTCATCCATTGATGGGATTTGCAAAAAATTAGCTATTGGCAGTAGAATGAAACTACATTGTACTGGTTTGAAGTCACATTGGTCCTCATTCATGATTGAGGTGATTTAGTTGGTTGGTTTGTGTCATTTATTGGCGCAAGAGGCATGTTTGGCCACACTGCGCCAATGAAAAGGTAAAAGTCTGAAAGACATTTTAAAAAACTCTTATGTTAAAATATAGCCCAAATGTGCAGACACAGAATGGCATAAGACTTATCTAAAAAACATTTTAGTATCTATAAAATTAATACTGATTTATGAAAAATGATGCTAAAGCCATGAACATAAACAGTAATATTTAACAAATAAAAAATAAAAAAATTAATTGCACGCAAAAATCCAATAGATCTTAAGAATTTAATTACTTTTGGGTGGTATTTTTCATCCACCAAGTCTTGTATTGTTGAAGTAGAGGTAAAAAAAAAACGAGAACGATAAGAATTAAAAACAGGACATTCAATTAACACATGATTAACAGTAAAAGGAACTTGGCAGCTTTTGCACACAGGCGCATTTTCTCCAAATATGAGAAATTTATGAGCAAAGCGTGCATGCGGAGACGACTTAATATCCATCTCACGTATGGTATGAACAGGAGACAAAACTGTGTCCTTTTGAAAAGAATGCAATTTATTTCCAATCTGAATATCCCTTGACTTCTGCCGCTTACAATTAAGTGATGAGCAATGAACCTTTTAACATCGCAAAAGGGAAGCCCATTTGGGGTGATTTAAATCACGGAAGTGTTTTCTATACTTTTTCCAAAGAAAATATTCGCAATTTGTTATTTTTATTTTAAATATCTTATAAATCCCAAATCATCTACAAATATTATAACATTGCCATCAATCCAGCAATTTTGTTATAACTGCAAAACACCTTATGGTGACACCTCGAAAAAAATTCAATGTAGACTAGCAACTAGATTGATAAATTATAAAAATATTATCAAATCAGGCTGCCCATATGCAAGAAAATCCCTCCCTTATATCGTTACGGAAATGCTCATTTTGAATGAACCTCGAATAAATTTGCAACACAACACGGCATGAGTATTCGTTTATCTACTGCGATCTGCATTTATTTTCAAAAACTTTCCTGTAGATTTTTTTTCGTACTTTAGCGACCTTAGATAAATTCATTGTAACTGATGTCATTGGTTGTTTATCAGAAGAAACCTAACATGAAATCAAATCTATTATCTCACTTGTTTCGAATCCTGCACCAGTATAATATCAAATAATAGATTATTCTTTTTCTTATCAATCTGTTTCATTTTATGCAAAATATACTGGAAACGGATTTTTCGATTTCGAACAGTGGACAGTTGCAGCTGACGGTTAAAATCCATTCGATATCACCGGGACTTCTAAAAGAACTATATTTTGCATTAACTATTAGGGCAAGAGTGTCCCTACATGCCAGGAAGATTCGAATAATCAATGCAATCCCTCCATCATATTGTCACGAAGATTTAAACAAACACGCCGTCAGCTTTAAACTAACAAATTTACTGAAGAGAAGTAGCAACTTGCCACTTTGCAAAGGTCGAAAAGTTACCCACGACTAGTAAAACAGAAACAACTCATTCACATAACAAAGAAAGTTCTAGAATGTTATAGAACATAAGGAAACAATAACTAAAACTCCATGCTTTGGATATAATAGCCATGGCGAGTATCGAACCCACAAACTCTGGGTTTGGATCACGTGCTTTGGCCATTCGGCCACTGAGCTCGTCATAAACTATCCTTATGCTGCAGCATCATTTACTCTGGCTTGTAGACTTCACTCTTGCTATCAGTGTGACACCCTCACAGCATAGACTGCATTCACTTTAATAATGTAGATAAGATATTGTATATCGTTGCAAAAGATATCAATTGTAATTATTTTGGATATTTATGTAATCTAATGTGTTAAAATTAACATAAAAATATTTAAATTTAAAAAATGAATAGTAACTCACCGTCGTCTCCAATATCTTCAGAGTCTCTGGTTCGCTGAAAAAAAATTCAGTAAAAACATGAATAAAAATATTTAACAAAAGCTCTATTTGTAGAATTTCTACTTACCTTAAGGTATCTTGACTACGTTCGAAGAAAGAATGTGGAAAAATTTACTTTTAAAAAAAACTATTTCAAATTATGGTCTTTAGATGTATTGTCAATTATAATACTATACATGCAAAAAAATACCTAAAAATATATTTGAAGAATTAGGAAAATTTGTAATAAATTAAAATTAAATTAAATTAAAATTGTGAACACTCTACTCAAAATGGCAATGCAGCAATCTTATTTTTCTTTGTACACAAGCTATAGAATAGAGAGATGAATGAAATGAACCAAAATCTAAGAAACATTTTGAGATGCAAAGAAGTGATAGCTAAAAATATACGCATTGGTGCGTTTTTTTTAATAAATTAACAACTTAATTTTTCTAAAAGCACCCTTATATGGAAAAGTTTTTCACCGACAATAAAACTTTTGGTTCATTTCATTGCCAATATTATTTACAGCACAAGCTGGAATTTTTACGTAAATACCTCTATTAGTTTCTGAGATATTATGCTAACGGTGGAGAATTTTTGTGAAAATTTAAGTTTTGAGAAAATTGAAATGATAGACAAATTTTGGTTTTAAAATATGTGCAGCCTTCAATGATTGGTCAGGACTTCTTTCTCCTAGAAAAGATACTGTTTTGGAAAGAGGAAAGTCTGAACTACAAGACATAATTCTTTTCAAAAAAATTCGCCAACGTGGGCGATAACCGGTGTTTTTAACGTAATTGGATATCTTAAATATAAAACTAATCATTTCAGAAAATTCGTTCAGGTGTTTACCATTAACAAGGTAAAGTTCAAAAATTTCAGATGTCGTTATCATTATGAAAAGTTTTTTTTGTCCGGAAATTTGTTACCTTACCAGTGATAATAACTATTCCCAATAATGAAAGATTTTAAAATATTGCGTACGGAATATTGAGAAATTCGAGCAAACCCCTTTTCGCAAAGGAAGAACTGAAATATTACTTAACTAAAATTTCTCTACACGCAGAAACTGCAACATTCTCATGAGATTATTATCTATACTTATAATAAAGCTCAATGTGTGTGTTGGCTTTCTACAGACCAGACCATTGGACCTACAGCTACCAAATTTGGCACATGTATACCGTGGAGATCTGGAATGTGCACCTTGGAGCATTTATCTCAAATTTTTAATTAGAATTTGAATTAATAAAAATTAATCGAAATTTCGGCGTTTTTCCGCTATAACTTCCGAAAATGTTATTGCACAGAGGATGATTTTTACATCAAGTTAAAGATTAAAAAACTAGCTTTCTAATGGTTACCAAAGTTTTAACTTATAACTTAAATTCCCATTTAAAACGAATTTTTTAAAAAAATTTTAACCATATTTTTCAGCAATATATTTCGGATGAACAATAAAATTTTTAAAAAAACGAAAAACACGTTACTGGCTGAAATTAAATAAATATTAAATATTATATTTTATAAAAAATAAATACAAGGTAAAGATCGTTTGCAATATCTATATCATTAATTTAGTAAATCAGCGTTTTGTTTATGGTAAACATGTTTGAATTTATACAGGATAGGCATTGAAATTCGTGCCAAATGGCTAATTTGTAAATCATTAGTAATTGGCGAGCATATTGTTATCTATTTAAACTTGGTCTAACTAATTACAATAATAATAATTACATTTTATGCAACTTGAAACAAAGAATGCATGGATGAATAACTTAATTTTTTTTTCATACTTTGCTCTGTGAGTCATATTTAACAAAATATTTTTACGAAAATTTTAAGCAAAGTTACAAATATTTTAAGAATGTTGCATCAATCCGTCTTCTAAGCAATCATTAAAATTGTCTGATTTATAAAAAAAGGAATATTATTATTAAAAAGGGATCTTTTAGCTTTTTTCGTCCACCATTTAAAAAATATACCATTTCAGGCCAATCAACGTCTCCAAGGCTTATAATGAAATGAATGTGTGTGTGTGTGTGCGTGCGTGCGTGTGGTTTCATGCTCTACACTCCAGACCATATGATCTAGAGATACATCACTTTGTATATGCATATTTACTTTGGAGGATGAAAAAGCAACCCTAGACGAATTTTTTAAACTTTAATAAAAATTATGCCAACATTCTAAATTTTTCTGCGATAGCTTCTAACTTTCTTACGGTATAAAATTGTTTTTATAAATCCTTTTAAAAATGACTTTTTTTCATTGACATTAATATTTAAAGCTATACATTCAGTTTCCATTTTTAATGAATTTTTAAAAAAATATAGAATTGTATTTTCCAACAATTAATTTCTTACACAGTGAAAATATAATTTAACCTGCAAAAATACGTTAAGAATGTACCAGTGATTCCCGTCATTTTGAAAAAATTTGAAACTGAATAATTAAATTAACTCTTATAGCAAATTAAACCGAGAAAAGTGTGATGTTCAGCAAGTGTTTAAAAAGAAATGTAATTTTATGGAACAAATATAAAATGTGATATTTTCCACAAAGTTTCATGACAACTTATTGCGAGTCAGAGAGTTATACAGTGCAATGAAGAAATAATCGGGATAAATCACGTAGCTATAATAAAATGAGTTACGTGACTTTCGAAGTTTAAGTATATCTGGCAGATAAATTATAAAGAGAGCAAGGCATGTAAGTATTTAAATGAAAATTTTTGAACGCATTACTTTTGGTGAACAAGCTGGTCGCCAAAGGCGGCTAGTTACTAATAAAAAATGCCACAATTCAACCTCCCTGCTTTGTAATGATAACTTGGACATTGCGTTTTGAGGGGGAAAAATGGAGACCTGATCTGCCATCAAATGTATCCTTTAATCTTTGGACACCACTACCCACAATGGTGACCTCGGACGTGCTGAACCTTCAAGCAACTGATGTGTGGCGCCATCTACCCGCAACCAAAGTCTTCAGACTCACTTGACGCAACATTTCACGCACGCTCGTCATAACGCTTGGCGTAACTAAAAAGCTCTACGCTCACCAAACAAAGTTGGGTACGGCGCAGTAGACACAGCAGCAACCTCTCACTCAACAACCAATTCATCACCACTTAACAACAACGCATATCGTTCGTCTAACTCACTGGTGGGTGAGTCTGTGGTGATATCTTAATAAGACAGATAACATCTACGGGAGATGAGCATGCTTTTGTCCTGTGGTTATGTCATCGGCCTTCTAATCCAAAGGTCCCGGGTTCTATCCTGAGCCAACATCTAATTCCCACAAATCCATTCCGAGTACAGAAAAGAATACTTGAAACAGTAAGTGCAGTTTCCAGCAGATGATATTTTGCGTTAATTTAATTGAAATATCAGAAACGGCACGGAAGTCAAATATAAACAAATGCCATCATTTTAAATAAAGCAATTCAGAAAAACAGTATTTTTTATTGATACAGGAAATTAAAATAAAGATGGGATAACTAAAATATTCCGCTAGCTTTTTTATTTTCTTTTACACTTGAAACCGAAGATATGTGATAAAATGTTGCATTTCGAGTTCTAAGTCGCATCATGAGTTTAGTCACGAGCCTAAGTTAACATTTGAAACTTTAAACCAAAAGGGAAAATTTCCAGAAAAATTTTACGACAGAAAATTTTTTTATTCATTGGTAACCTTTTGTATATTTAACAAGTTTTGAAGATTTTTATTTTGATAAATGTGCAAACCAAGTCAAAAAGCAATTCCAGGAAAATTTAATTGCCCCAAATAATTTTCAAAATTGAATTCTTTTTCAAACAGGAGCAAAATATGTTTATAAATTTTCAGATATTTCATTTTATCTCGAGACAAGACCTTTATGATTTTCATTATTAGGAAGCAAGATCCCTCTTGAGAATAATGTTGAAAAGTTAACTTTTCTTTGCTGTAGCTGCAATACAGACAGAAACGAAAATTATTTGCTATTTATTTGAATAATAGCTATTACCAGCGACTGTTCGCGCGGAAATTTTGATGTATATGTATGATAAACTATCAAAAAATGACAATTAAAAAACATTAAACCTAACCTAAAAATGACATTTAAAAGTATGAGCATATGCGGAAAATATACAACATAAATACAATTCAGTAACAAAAACACACAACTAGCGTAAAAAAAATTTATTTTCATTGTAAACTCGAAATGAAACAAAACAGCAAATTCACTTTATTTATTGATCGAGATGGAGATAGCTACAACAGTATTATACGCATCATTTTTAAACTTTTAATTTAAATCAAAACACAGTTGTCAACAATCACGCTTGAATTTTCAATGCCTGTTGGCATAACGTATAGGCCTGACTTCCCTATGCCAGTAAGGGTAACACAATGCAGATTAGAAATCTTTTATTTCCTCTATTATGCCCTATTTTCATTTAAAAGTACTTCAGAATGAATCCGAAAGATCGATTCATCGATTCGATTAACAGCATTTGATTCTAAATATATCAAAAACAAAGAAAATAAATATAATTGTTTGAAATAATCGGAAGAAATTCCCCTGAGCCTAACCTCAACTTTGTTGTTTGAAAAAAAACTGGCACCTTCCTCGTATTTGGCGGGATTTGGCCTCAGATTTTTTAATCCCAAAAGTTAGTTTTCAATGAATAAAAGAGGATCCACTCAATAAACAGGAGTAAAAAGTTACCTATGTTCTATTAATGACTATAATATACGTTTTTGCTAAATTTCATCCAATTCTGTTCATTCGTTCAGCTGTGATTGAGTAACAAACATCCATAGATCTAAACTTTCACATTTATAAATTACTATAGATTTACAAGCGATTTTTTTCATTCATTAATTTTAGTGAATTAAAATGTCAGTCATCGAGGCGCCTTTACTTTTTTGAGCGAATGAGTATGCTGCTTTCTGAAATCTTTGCACAGCGGCGTGAATATGATCACGAATAAAAACGATAAATTAACCCAAATGACATCTCTGCTAGAGACAAAATGAGGAAAATTATTCTAAATCATTCATCCTTATTAACTACAAGCCACCTTTGGTGACCAGCTCGTTCGCTCATCTTACTATGTAAAATAATCAGTCAAATACTTTACGTGACGCCATTGTCGATTAAATACCTTGTGTTGCTTGTCTTTTAATAGCTATTTCATCAAATATTTTTTTACGTTTAAATCTTGATAGTCCTATAATTCACTCATCCATAAATGAAGGTCTTAAGCCCGTAATGCACTACATTCCTCTCTAATTATCTGATCAGCACTCGCAAAATTTCAACTTTAAATTAAATTGGAAATGATTAAATTGCAGATTGATATAAAAACATTTTTTTACATTAACTAAGCATTTTTTTTAAATATAAGTAAAAGAGAATCATGTGTACTACTGAAATATTACAATAATTTATGTAATATTTCAAGAATATTCATCAAAAAATACTTAGATTCATCATAAAATTCAGATTTCAGTTTTACTTTCAAAAAGATTTAAATGATGCGAATGATGATATTTATTTTGTTTTGATCTATAAATAACTTAAAAAAATATTAATTCTAAGTTTTATACATATTTTAGATATAAAGAATCCTATTCTAAGAGATATTCCTAACACTTCAAATTTCAAATAAATAAATTAAGGTTTCTATTTTCTGCTATAAAATTTGATCGGCTTCTGAAGTTTTGAGCAGAAATGTTGAACATTCAACTTTTTCATTCTTAGGCCAGTCAGTCCTGAACATTGATAGGGGTATCATCTTAGGAATGGTCGATGAAGTAGCCTCTAATAGATTGATTTCATTGTTAGAAAACTGCTCAAATCCCGGATACGAGAAGCGATTTGTCTATTTCATTTAAAATACTTGCCTCGTCTGCAATTCGAATCAATAATAATAAGATGCTCAAGTTCTCGCTAACTCTTAATTGTAGTAAAGCAGATATACAATTAGAGGGCAGGAAAGAATGGCAGGTTATTCAGAAGAACAGCAGCGTAAAAAAGGGAATAAAATAAACGCAGTCCTGTACTACTCGCATCCAATTTCACTCTGAATGAGAACTTTTGCCATCGCAAGGAACACGGCACTCAACGCGTTAAACAAACCACCTGTCAGAATCTTTGCAATTCCCCCGCCATCTGTAGTCCAACCTCTGGACCTATTGTTCGTCGGACGAGTGAAAGAAAATAGGTTTAGTTTTTAGTTTAGTTTAGTTATATTAACGTCCTGTTTGAAGCAACAAGGGGGCTATTTTGGGACGGACCTCGTCATTTTGAAATATGGTCAGATGACGGGGACAACACCTGAACTGGCACCCCCCCTCTCCACACCAGCGGGAGGACATTTGGCCTGACAGATTTAACGTGCAACAGACCCCCTCACACGGCGGTTCTTCGATGGAATCGAGTCTCGAACCTGAAACCCTCCGGTTCTGAAGCCCAGACTTTACCACCGGGCCACCACGACCCTTGTAAGATAATCGGAGATTTTCCTATAGATGCTTTATTGTCTAAATATTTATTTCCAGAGGCTCATTTCAACGAGTTGGGCACGCACGTGGAACACTTTGGGATATAAATGTCAGAATTTACTGGAAGGGGGAGGCTTCCAAGAGGAAGCAGCATAAACCTTGGAAACATTCTTCGATAAAATTGTATTTCTTTGTGCTACGCTAAGGATGCAAAGCCGTCAATAAAGATGGAAGGGCAAATAAAATAGTCTGCAAAATACGGCTGCCATTTTCTAAATTAAAATGAAGGTCTCGACTGATAAATATTATCTGGGAGTTTTTTCAGCTGTTGTTCTCACTATAAGTTGCTTATCTTTACATTTTGAAATAAAGAACTTCAGTGAATAAATAACTTCAGCTGCCACGGTCTGTCATTAAAAAAAAAAACGATTTAATGTATGCGACGCCAATAGAATCTAATGAAGGCACCAGGCTGAATTTTTAAAACTTTAAAAAGTATTCTTTGCTAGAAGCGGGAACCCAGTCATTTCGGGAGCTTGCCGAACACGAGGAATTTGAAAGCACATGAAAAGATGAAAGCATTATTCTTAAAAGCTTCACTACTAGACACCGTTGCTTTTCTTATAAAAGAAATTTGAAGGAATAAATATATTTACTGGGTTTAACCAACTCTTCATTTGAACGGGAAACCATTTACGTAATAAAACCAGAACTTTTCAATGATTAAAATTTTCTGAAGAACCCTATATGTGTTTTTGAACCGCATCCTATATATATAATATTCCTCATAACATTCTCGATCATAATATTTCAGATTATCCCAGTTATCAGACATCAGATTACTGGATTCTCATAGACTAATCTAATATTTACAGGTAATCCAAGAAAGAAACAACAAATCACAAAGAATTCCTTTAGACTGATAAGATAATATTAAAATAGAAAAAGCTTAAAACAAAGACAGACGATTCAAAAAGCTGGATAGTTTAGTTTAGTTATATTAACGTCCCGTTTAAAGCAACACGAGGGCTATTTTGGGACGGACCTCGTAATTTTGAACCACGGTCAGATGACGAGGACGACACCTGAACTGGCACCCCCCTCTCCACACCACGCCACACCAGCGGGAGGACATTTTGTCTGACAGATTTAACGTGCAACAGACCCCCTCACACGACGGTTCTTCGGTGGAATCGAGTCTCGAACCTGAAACCCTCCGGTTCCGAAGCCGAGACTTTACCACCGGGCCACCGCGGCCTCAAAAAGCTAGAAGGAATGTTTTTAGTTTTAATTCTGTTCGTAAACAGTCCATTTTAATGAATCTGTCCTAATCCTGTAAGAATTGCTAAAGCATAAATATATTCTCTTCATAATTTACTTTAAAAATAAGTTTGAAGGTTTTATTAGCAGTCATAAAATATTATGCATGGCAATCTGAATTTGACGCTTATGCACTGCATCATTTGACTGAATTTCGCTGCAGAAGGAACTAAATTTCCTGTAAAATTTTATACCACTTGAGGTTTGCAAGAAAAGCCTTACCAGTAATTATTTAAGAGCCACAAAACGTTTAATGATCAAATT
>JAPMOQ010037642.1:0-16353 GCA_026543055.1 Argiope trifasciata | reverse complement strand
TTTATGATGAAATTGAGCTACATAGTCGACATATTCGAGAAATTAAATAACTTGAGTCTTCAACTGCAAGGAGCAAATACACATATATCGGATACGAGTGATAAAGTTAATGCTTTTTGTAGAAAATTTAATTGTGGGGCAGAAATTTAAAGCAAGAAAGCTTTATAATGTTTGCAAATTTGAATGATTGTATTAAAACTTACAAGGCTGAAGAACAACATGTAAAAGTTGTTTTTGAAACCATTGAAAATCATTTAGCAGTGCTAGCAAAGAATTTTAAAAAGTACTTTCTTGCTGACGACAAACTGATATCAAGTTACAAGTGGGTGAGGGATCCATTTTAAAATACTCCTGAAGGACTCTCAATTGAAGAGGAAGAAAGCTTCATAGACTTCACGGCAAGCGACGAAACCAAAAGACAATTTAGTAATAAATCACTGTTTGAATTTTGGGCAGGGGCGGATGATGAATTTTCTGCACTAAAAACAAGGGCATTTCGCATTCTACTACCATTTTCAATATCTTACCTATCTGAAACTAGATTTTCTGCTGTAACTTCTTTGAAGACAAAATATAGATCTCAGCTAAATATAAAAAAGAAATGAGACTGTCTATTTCTAATATTAAACCCTCCTTCGAAAAATTTTGCTCTGCAAGAGAGGCGCAAGGAAGTCTCTAATAATTATTAAATTTGTTTTTAATTTAGTAAGTTGTTTTAATTTAATAAGTTAATTATTAAATATGTTGAAAATTATTTTGTTTTGTATGTGTGTGTGTGTGTGTGTTCTTTCCTTTCAGTCACTTAATCAATTTTTTAAAATAACATTTTCTCTTGGATGTGCTCGCCCCACCCATTAGTGTGCTCGCGCCCCCCTAGGGGGGCGCGCCCCACAGGTTGAGAATCACTGGATTAACGCATTGCTAAAGGTGAAACAGTACATACAGTAAAAATGCTAAATGCACTTCAAAGATGAATATTTTATTGTTGTTTCACACCAACTTCACGTAAAGTTTTTTCTTAGACAACAACATTATTATGGAGTATACGAGAAAGTTTTACGGAGAATTTTCCAGATGGTTTGCTTTCATTTCTATTTTTTGTACGATTCTCAAAATTGATATCATTCTTGAACAGTGTATTTTGTTCACTTTCTTGTATAGATTTTATAATTTATATCAACCTATATATTGTATTGAGGGTTATTTATTGTTTGCAAGAGACCCCGTGGAGCACTTCATAATTGAGCATGAGATGCTTCCGGTTTGGTTGTTGGATCTCGTCCACACGGTGGGTACAATAATAGGTAGGGGTTTGACCCACCCATCGATAATGAGGTGTCTTTTGAAAATACAGCTGCAGTCAGACACAGGATTTTTAATTATTTCAAAAAAATTACTATTATTTCCGAAATTCTAAAAACCTTTCGCAATTGATAATTTTTTGTTGAAAAAAAAAAGGTTTTTTATCTTTTATTTCAGATAATTTTAGGAAAAAATAAATGGATAGCAAAATCAGCTTATCTATAAAAATGCATTAAATATTGAGTTATGAATTCATTTAATTTAGATTATATTCTAAAAAAAGAATGAAGTCTCACTTTTGATTATATTCCTAATAATGAATAAATATATATTTTAGATTATGTTCCTAAGAAAAAATAAAGATTCTCTTTGTATTGTAGTCTTAAAAAAGAATAAAGATTCATTTGAATTTGGCCTGCATTCCTAAAATGAATAAAGAATACTTTTAATTTAGACTGCATTCATAAGAAAAAAAATACTCACTTTAATTTAGAATATATTCTAAAGTTAGAATAAAAGATTCATTTTAAATCAGATTATACTCCAAAGAATGAATAAATATTCATTTGAAATTATATTTATAAGAAAGAACAAAGATTCCCTTTAAGTTAAATTATGCTCCTAAGAAAGAATAAAAATTCGCTATAGTTTATATTATATTACAAAAAAATATTTTAAATTAAATTAGATTACAAATTAAGAATAAGAATAATTTAGATTATATTCCTAAAAAAAAGAACAAAAATTCGCTTTAATTTGGATTATATTATTAAGAAAAAATAAAAATTTGCTTTAATTTTTCTCACAATCTTTTAAAACCTTTTAAAAATTTAACCTGAAGAGCAAATCAGCGAGTTTTAATGGAACGAAAGTTTAATATTCTAGAATATATTTTCTAAGAATACGAAGTATCAAAATGAAAAGATTATAAGCTGTTAAGATTATAAGCTGAGGCTCAATTTATATAATACTCTTAGTTGATTAATTATTGCTACGGATTATCTTTAAAATATTAAAACTATTGGTTGGTAAAATCAAGTAGAATTTATATTATAAATTAGTTTAATAAAGTTCACTTGAAACGCTTAAAACTTAACTACACTTGTAATATTAAGCATTTATTAGTAATTTAAAAACTGCACTTTAAAAAGTTATCTCCAGTAATCTTTTAGAGAGCACACTATTTCTCGCAATTATTCTTCAAAGTTACATGAAGACAACTGTCTTCCAGAAAGCCACAATAAACAGAATTCCATTTGAACTTGGCAACTTGATGCCTTCAGGCTCCAGAATTAGGTAAGAGAAAACTTTAAAGAGAGAATCATATATGGTAATACTACTTTAAGCCTATTCCGCTGTTCTCATAAGACCATCATACCATTAAAGGAAGAGAAATGTCCAAATCCTTTTCCTTTGAAGGTAAATAGAGAAAGTACCACAAGATAGAGTTTAAAAGTAAAACGAGCTCTAGATGCTCTTTCTGGTTCATGTGGACTTCAATCTCATTAAAAGTTGCTAGCAGAAGAGAGTTTCTGCGTGAATTTCTCAACGGAATTCTGGAAGTGTTAGAAGTTTTATAAGTTCACTTTAGTAAGTAAAGTTCACAGAGCTTATTGGAGAAGAAATTGTCATGTTAAAAATGGAAGCAGTATGGCAAGAGAATCTATGTTTTATTGTATTTCACTATTTCAATAATTTATTGCACTTTACAAGAATATATCAAATGAAATTAAAATAACCTTCTTTGTTACACAGAACATTCCTTATCATTTAATATACATTATATAAACTGATGTTACTAAATTAGAATAACAGTAACTTTTTGGTAAAAGATTTTTAGGATTTGGAGAAAATTTTTGATTTAATCATAAATTTCTTAATATTTGTCTTATAATGTCAGATTTATAGCATGGCCAACATTTGACTAGTTATTTGTAAGCAAATTTCCTTTCCGTTTTTAATTAATTTTGTATGAAAATTTTTAAAAAGAGTTATGGAATTCTAATTTTGCTTAAGAACTCAAAGATTTTCTGCTGTGCAGAAAGTCTAAAAGAGTTTCTGAAATATGAATTCTAGAATTTTCGATTTTGATGGAGATTTTAAAATTAATTTTGACTGTGCACCATTTAAAAGATTATAAAAATTAATAAATATTTGATGATATTTAAAGGTAAATATTCTTTTTATACATATGTTGAAATATAGTTTGTTTAAAATTAGCAGTTATTTTTACATTTTTATAAATAGCTAAATATAATTTTTTTCAATGTGTATGCCAGTTAGAAGTATTTGTTAAAATTAATAAATATTTGCTAATATTTAAATATAAATGTTACTCATTTTATATTTATGTAAAATTATTGATTGTTTAAGATTAAAAGTTATTTTTACATTTTTATAAACAAATAAACATCATTTTTCTCAATTTCTATGAAATAGAATTCTTTGAAAACCTCTCTGGTTGAGTAATTTTATTTAATGCAACTAAAGGCCATTCCCTAGGCTTTTTTTGAGAAATAATCTTATTAGTATTACTTGAAAATCATCAAAACTTCCGACTTTAGAGTATCAAATTCAAACCATGATTCCACCCAAACATTCGTCAATGAATTTATACCTTATAAATGTTATATCTGAGTTAAGCACCAGTGCCCTGGGTTAGGGGCAGCGCATCTTCCCTGTTATCTGGGGGCCCCGGGTCCGATCCCTGGTTATTCTCCCCTTGTATTCTATTTGTGAGATGTATGATCGAGCCTTCCCAACATAAAAAGGAATTGTACAAGCGAATGGGAGTGTGTGTCATGTCCATTTGAGCTAGAAGTTAAACTTCTGCCTTCGAATGCTCAGGGCTACTTATTCTCAAAGGGATATTGCATTCCCTTTCCGCGTTAACAAGGGCACGACATCATCGTCTTAGTTAAGCGTTTTATCAGTGGTGTGAAATAGGGAAAAGAAGTAAATAGCCGCAAATATGTTCTATATAAGCTTACTAAACATGCATCAATGATCGAGAACTGGAACCGAACAATCTCTGGAATGAGATGGATTGCAGCATAAATCTTATGCATATGCCCGCGCTAAATCGTATACAATAATTATTTCGTACAAAGAAAAAGAAAGTTCAACTTTCTTCTGTATTTGCTTGTTGTTGCATGAATGCTGTCATGTGACAGAAGGAAGATACATAGAATGATCAATGCATACAAAAATAACAGGATGTCTAAAACATATTCCTTTATAATTAAGTTGAGGGCCGTGGTATCCTGATTGGATTCCCATCCGTTGGATTGCGAGTTTGAAACCGGCAGGCCGAAGACCATTGTGTGTGTGTGTATGTGAAGATGAGAGCGGCAGGTGCTGGTATCAATCTGTCGAGCTCAAAAAATCCTCCGAATTTTTGGGTTGGTTGGTGTAACTCTTCTATCATTGCTTACAGTGATCCGAAAACATGGATAATATGTAGCATTTGACCCTGTGAAATTTCTTCGTTTGTATACTCTAGACACTTTATCTATTCTTCGTGGTCAACAAGTCCCCCATGTCGAGAGACTGGAGGACTAAGAGGGTACTAATCCAGATCTAAATTACGATCTGTGAATAAAATGTATGAATTATGCCCGCCAAGTAAAAAGGGTTGTGACGAGTGAATAGTTAACTCGTACCCTTGAACCTAGATGGCTCTACTGAAAAAAAAAAAAAAAAACAAGAGACGCAAAAAATTCAGGTTAAATTGCAATGGCTGTTCAGTCAGCGAGCTTCTTAATAAGAAGTGCCATTAGAAACAACTGCCAACTTACTATCTAGCAACATGGAGCTTTTGATGTTAGAAGCAGTAAAATTTAGAGCTTAAAAATCGCTTTTAATTTCCAAGATATTGCAGTTATCGAAGCACTTCAATGAAAAATGTGTTCGTCTTAATGAGGTGCTAATATGGTTAATTGTTATTTTTATATCGTCAACATGGAGAAAGCTATAGTGAAGTGAAATTTCAATTCCTCCACTATTTCTTCTTACCTCTTTTAAGCTAAATCGGCCATTTACGAATTCATCAAAGATTTTTACATTTCTCTCGACTTATTCACAGCTAGTTAAATATATGCCTATATAAACTTTCGAAAAAAGGGTGGCCTTGGGTTTTAGGGACCATGATCGGTAAAGAACTGGAGAAATTTTCTTGCCTTGTCATGAGCATCTTTACAATAGGTTGTTTTCCTATAGGATATTACTACACTTTGATCTTAGCCAAAGACTTCTTGCCCTTTTACTCTCTCATAGCACCTCAGAAAACCCTCATAATCGCTAGAAAGTCTGTGGTACAAAAGAGTCCTTAATATTCCTTCTTCCAAAGGTAGAATTATTAAGATGATTAGATTCCTAATTGATCAGAAAGAGCTGCTTCGATTAGAGTAACTCTTCAATTTCTTAGGACACCATTTAATACAGCTCGTACTCTATCCATAACTTGTTTTCCATCCCTCTCTGAAGTAACTAATATTTTTAACTCTTTTTTGCATTCATACTGTATATTACTATGCTCATTAATCTCGTTACTTGTACTCAAGAAGTTCATTCTAGCATTTATCATCACTTGTTATGTTGTATTTTCATGTATTTTGTCATTTGACTGTATCTTTCTAATTCATTATAGTGTATTTTTTGTTGTTGTTAATAAAGTCCACCTACATCTATACCAAACTGGAAAGGAGCCACATGAGCTCTAGATACGGAGGTGTGGTATGGTGTTAAATGTTAAATATAGGAATCTATGTAAAAGTTACCTTTATTATCGTATTAATACTATTGTTCCTAATACTTTTTCATTTTAGGAGAAAATATATAGCTATTTGTAATTGAAAATTATTTTGGAAACATTTTGAAATATAACTATCTGCCATGAGTTCGAATTGTTTTAAAAGCAATCTATGCTTTCATTTAATATTTGGATGTAAGCACAATTTTATATCTAAAATTGTGCTTTTTGTTGATTTACAAAAAAGCCTATATCATTATCGCAGAAGATATTATCGTTATGATCTTAACACTGTTAATCGAATGTTGGCATAAAAATTATCATCTTTATTCAGGTAATATAAGCAGGATTACCACCTTTAGAAATGCAGAAAAGATAATGAATGGAGCCAAGAAATAACAAATCGTAATGTTATCTTTCGACAACAGATGAAATATCCTTCTGCAGATAAATCTACAAATTGGACTATAATCTATAATCTGCTTAGGGATCGATCCAGCCTTGAGAGGATTTTCGAGCAATATCCAAACAAACATTAATCTCCAATTACGAGAGTACACATAGATATGTCAAATATTCAACAGAGAATGGTTATTATTAGAAATGATAATCGAGAATTCCATTTATATTAAGGTGAATAAACATACATTAATGACTCTTTTAAGACGTCCATATAAATTCAATTGTATATTTTTTATATAATATAAAATTTATGTTTACTTGCTGATTGATTTAAAATGCTATATAATTCTAAATTTCTTCTTTAATTTGTTTTTAGTGTGTGACTTTAATTATGTTTCTATTTATGCATTTGTGATAATTGGAACTTGTTATTAAAGTATCCGACTACGTTTGAAGGAAAATTTTTGAAAAATTGGAACATTTATAAGCTATTTGGGATTTTTAGATGTACTGTCAATTATAAACACTATAAATACAATAATAAATATTGGAAAATATAATATATTTTTAGAAAGAGGAAACAAACACTCTACACAAAATGGTTATGCAGCAATCTTATTTTTTTGCATGCAAGTTATAGAATACAATGATGAGTGAAATGCAGCAAAAGTTGGAGATGCAAAGAAGTTTTGGGTAAAAAAATGAGCAGATATGCATTTTTACCATAAATTCAAAACTTGATTTTTCTAAACACACCTATAAATGAAAAAGCATTTCACCGACAATAAAACTTTTGGCTCATTTCATTGCCCATATTATTTAAAACACACGTTGAAATTTATATGTAAATACCTCTATTAGTTTTGATAATATCATGTTAACGGTGGAAACATTTTATGCAAATTAAAGTTTTGAGAAATTTGAAGCTAAAGACAAATTTTAGTTGAAAAATCATTGATTTAGATGATAGGTCAGGCCTTCTTTTTCTTAGAAACGATAAACTGTTTTGGGAATAGGAATGTCTGAACTACAAGCAATAATAAGAATTTTTTAAAAAATCGCCAATGTGGTCGACAATCAGTGTTTTTAACGAAGTCGGATACCTTAATCAAGAGCAATAAATATAGATTACTGAAATTTTCAGTGCTTTCGTATTGACCTGATATATTAATAAATTTAATATTGCTTCTTGCTTAGGTACAAATTGTTTTAAAATCATGTACGTTTTCAACGACCTTGATTCATTTACTTTTATTATTGGTCTTTCATTATATTCCCAATTATCATTAGACATTTTGGAAAATCGGAAACTTGTTATCAATCAAAAGAAATAAAATTACTGTAGTTTTTAATGCATCCATATTGACATAGTAAATTGTATTTTTAATTATAATACTGATTATCAAATGTAATAATACTATAATAATAATGCTTATTCAAATATTATTGATAGTTTTTGAAGAATTAGTAGTCTCAAAAAGTTGAACGTTTTTCAAAAAACTTAATTCATATAGAACAATCGTCATCTGATAAATCAGCATCTGATTTAATTATTCATTTATTTAAAAACAGTTGTAGAAGGAATTTTCAGAAAATATGATTGCAAGAACTCAGTGTTTTTATTTTTTTATTTTTAATAATCACAGTTTACTTTTAATATGGACCTTTAATTGTATTCGAATTATATGCAGACAATTTCTGAAGCATTAATGTCTAGTTTCTAGTCTATATTAATCTATACAAATTTTAAATCAAAGTTGAATTCATGTAGGAATATAGTTATTTGAAAAATTAATATTTAATGAAGAATATATTCTTGTTTGTCTTTTCAAAACAATCTAAAACCAGTTTCATTTAATTGTGGTTATAAGAATTCAGTTATGTCTAAATAAAATTGAATTTAGAATTGTAAAACAGCACCTGTTCATTCAAAATTAAAAATCAAATCTTCATATTTGAGGAAATTTCTTTATAATTTACTTTTTGCTGATTTTGTTTCTATTTCAAATCTCTCTCTCTTTTTGAAAGGTGTTTGTTTGCCTTTTTTATCACATTTTAAGGACTTTTTTTTCCCTTCATGTTTACATATTGAAAATTTACTGAACAAATCAAAATCAAATGGAATGTCTACAAATTAATTTAAATTTTTTGCCCTTTACGACAATGAAATTCGTTTTCATTTGCGATACAATAAAATAATTTTTATAGTAAATGATTGCCTAAAAAGAAATCTTCGAGATTTAATGATAATAAGGAAAATTCACTTGGCAAACTTTTAAATACCTCATCATAAATAAAAAGATAATATGGTGCAATGGGGTATTTCAAAATTTTTGTAGAATGCAACCTATATTATATATATATATATATATATATACATATATACCTGTGTGTATAACATTGTGTGGCTGATTAGAGTGATTATCCTACATTAAATCGTGTTAAAGGTTAATAATATAATAGTTAATAATGTGTTTTATAGTTTATAAGTTTTTTACATATAATTGTTTGAATATAGTTTTATAATTTGCACTTATAATAGTTTTTAACAATATAACTCCATATTTTGATGAATTACCATATTTTAGGTCTCCTAGAATCTGAGATACCTATTTTTTTAAAAAATACGCTTATTAGTGAACGCGATTGTTCAAAAAATTTTTCACTTGGTGGTTAAAATTGTACACATTTTCTCTAATCAGTATTTCAGAGTTTTAAATTTCTATTAAATTTCAAATGAAGTATATCCAGAGGAAATCTCTTAATCCTGTGATCCGAACATAATTTAACACTATAACAACAAATGCTACGAATGCTAAAGGAGTGATATTTGATGCGCATATTTATAGAATAGATATCTTTCAAATTTAGAACCAGATCTGTCAAGGGGTTAATCATTTGTAGATCTATTCATTCAAAAGCATGTAAATTTGGTAACAGCGATTTAGATAATTGAATCTGATTATTAATTTTCTTATTAAAATAATTTGGTGGGGAATTTTTTGTTCTTTCGATATACAAATGGGCGTCGAAAATGGCTAATCGATTTTCTTCATTATTTTACGAAGCATTAAACGTTCATATAATTGATTTTGAAAGTTGATGCTTCTTGAATTGTTTGTTTTTTATGCATTAGTTTCGCGTGTGTATTATCTTTCAGTAGATTTTTGCCCTCTTCTTCTTTCCTCTTTCACTTTTCTTTCACATTCCACTTTGCTTGCTTAACTTATTACTACACTTCTCATACGAAATGACAATTTGCCTCATATACAGAATAAGGCAGAATTTTGAAACATATTAAGTGAAAGGGAAATAGTGTTTCCTTATTTTACGCAATACATTTCTTACAAATTTTATTCTGCTTCAACCTCGATTAATAGCATTCAATTTAATTTCTTGAAAAATCTAGTTAATATTTGAAAGAAATATATAAAGTAAAACACGCATAATTTAAATAAATATTTACTCCCATCTTTGCTCTCCTCTAGTAATCTATGCTTGATTATTAGATTTATTCCATTGTTAGTATTAATAATTGGTTAAACTTCAATTGTTATTGGATATAAAAGGTTTCAACAATCACTCCTATTATTGTTGTAAGCATAAATATTACTGTTTGATGCTAAACAGACGCACAAAATGCAAACAATATAATAAATGAAACAATGAATCCATTTTGCTGCTCTGTTAAGAATCATTTCTCTTTTTGCAACTGATCGTTGTGTGACTTTCTTTTTTGCTTAGCTATGCTTAGTGCGTTTTGTTTCAATGAGGCTAATGCCATCATTGGATGGATCGTCCTATGGGCGATCTTGGAACTGTTGAAATATTACATGTTCCCCCACTTACCCTCAATCGGAGATCTATTTTTCGATCCCGATTTGGATCAAGATGTTGATACACCATCTGATCCACCTGCGACCAGAGTAGAATCCGTTCCAGTGGTTCGCTCCTACATGGTATTTAGGATATGCTAGGCCTTGGAACTTCCAGCGAAATTGGCTCCATCTGCTGCCCAGATGTCTGAAATCACTGTTGTAGAATCCTACGCGGTCTACAAGCTGTGCTCAGCTCTGGGTTTGCCTGCACGGATGGCTCCTATCGGAGTGCCAGTTGTAGAATCTTTTGAGATCTACCAGTTCTGTTTGGCCTTGGATATTCCAGTGAGATACCGATCGCAGAAGGACGCATTTTAATATCAAAACTGTCGTCGGCTGCCCGATGCAGTTTTCAGATCAGAGCTGTCTTCGGATGCAGCAATGGAGGGTGGGTGGTCGGGGAACGAAAGTAGCCCACCTCCACGTGGTGTTCCCTGGGCAACGGTGCAATTCTTTGGAATTGCATCGGCTAAGAGGCTACTTAAGAGTGAAAACAAATAAATAATGAACATACTATTTAGTTTTGAACTTATTATTTTTTGCGCACTTAATTTTTGATTTTGAATTTAATGCCACAACATTTCCTTACAAGCATCAAATTCAGAATATGCAGAACGCGTATTTATGGTTGCAATTGCGATGCTTTTTAGAAGTATGTAAGAATTATATATTTTTTATCACAAAAAATAAATTAAAAAAATTAAATATGTATTTGACAAAGATTTGTTCTGAAAATCACCATACAGAAAAACAGTAGCGTTGGCAATCATAAATCTGATGGTGAATTCATATAATGATTTGTATTTGAAAATTTATAGTGACAAAAATTGACAAATTCGTGATATAATTCGTCCCTATATATTTATAGCTGGTTATGATAAAATACATTAAAGGCCTTACGGTCAATAAGTTGCTACGATTCTTTCTGAAGGGTATGGAACTGAATGAACAGTAGCACAAATGGTAATGGTTTGGGTCGGAGATTATCTGTTGTCTGGCAAGTTATAATCAGCGTTAAGCAATCAATATTAGGTGGTTTTTCCACTAGCGTTTTTTCTTTCCTGTCGGTAGCTTTGAGTTAGTTTTTTTTATGACACAAAAGCCATCTTTGTCTAAGCTGTGCCACATTCATGACATTAAAATATTTGTAATCATCAATTTGTATTATATTGTATCAATTTGTATTATATCAATGTATATAATAACTTCAAAACATGAAATCTCTACAAAATCTAAATGTCTAAAAGCGTAAAAATGCGCCTCATGAAAAAGTCTAACAATGTTGTAAGAAATGGTACTGTGTTAAAAAGTGCAGCAATGGTGCAGTTCTTAAGAATTGCGCTGTCCAAGAGGCTACCTAATTTTGAAATAATTAAATAATGAATCTTTTATTTAGTTTGACAAATTGTTTACTTAATTTTAATTTTTGATTTTGCACTTTAATGTACCAAATTTTCATTACGAGCATCAAATTCAGAGCACGCAGGATGTGTCTTTACGGTAGCTGCAACCACAAAATTTTTTAGATAGCGTAATAATTTATGCATTTTTTATCACATAAAATAGAAAAAAGATTTTGAACAAGGTATTTAAAACAATTCACTCATGTAGAAAATATTTATCAAATTTACCCATTAGTTTATAAAATCCCCAACTCGTAATGGGGATTTTATAAACTAACCGGTAAATTTGATAAATATGAAATAATTTATTAGATTTACCAAATTCAATGGTGATTATGTATAATAAACTGTAATTTTATATAATTACCGGATTTATTACTTTTACGGTAACACACACTCACACAAGCATGCACTCACGCACGCACACACACGCACTCACACACACACAATAAAACCAATAAAATTAAAAAATCCCGAATATTTGCGCCATTTTTAAAGTTGCTGGAACGTAAGTCTTTATATAGAAATTCTTTTCACAGAATGTGATAAAAGATCTATATTTCTATATTGAATAGGTATTTGAAAACAAATAAGTCTGAACATCCCGAATTCTTAATAAAAGTTCTATTCAAAATTGTAACAGTTATCATATAATTGATATGAAGCATTCACCTAGCTTTGTGCTTTATAATAATACACATTTTTACATTAAGAAAATTCATGGCTTCAAATATAGTTTTACCACTTTTATGGTTGCTACAAAGTAAGTTTTTATATAGAAACTCTTTTCATAGAATGTGGTAAAAGCAACAATATTCCTATATTGATTGGGTATTTGAAAACAAATAAGTCTGACCATTCCAAATTTTTAATAAAAATTCTATTCAAAATTGTAACTGCTGTCATATAATTAAAATGACGCATTGGCCTTGCTTTTTATTTTATAAAAATATATATTATTGCATTAAGAAAACTCGTGGCTTCCCGTATAGTTTTACCACTTTTATGGCTCCTGCTAAGTAAGTCTTTATAAAGAAACTCTTTTCATAGAATGTGCTAAAAGCATCAATATTCCTATACTGAATGGGTATTCGAAACCAGACAATATTCCTATATTGAATGGGTATTTGAAACCTGACAAGTCTGAACATCTTATAGTTTAAATAAAATTACCATTCAGAATTTAACAGTTATCATTCCATTAAAATACAACATTCTCCTTTGTTATTTCTTAATAGTAATACCTATTTTTGGATATGAAAAATTCACGGCCTTCCAAATGGTTGCCCTATTTTTATGAGTTTTCCTATATAAGGAAACTCTTTTCAAAGAATCTGATAAACGTCTCTTCAATATTCCTATATTGAATATATATTTGAAACCAGACAAGTGTGAGCATTTCATATTTTGAATGACAAATACCATTCAAGAAATTGATTTTCACCGTTTCCGCATTTTAGCTAAATCGATACTCTATCTTTCTGCTTTTGCAAATTTATATACGCACACCCAGTATTGGATTCTTCATGATATCTGCTATGAAACATCCTCACCACAGAAGCGGCAGCACGAAAATGGAGTTTAATGGCGAAAAAAAAAATAATAAGAACGGCAAAATTCGTCGGCTTCGCCTTCGGAGTTTGAGTGAAGCCAAAATAGCGGAAATTCTTTGAAAAAGCAACATGTCTGGCTTCCTTTTTTAGTGCAAGAGGGAACTTATCAAAAGGAACGTGGCCCTTTTCAAAGCGTGGATCGGCGCTGTTGCTGATCCTGGTCACAGCTGGTTGAATGGATCAGGGGGCATATACAAATTGAAATCGTGTCAATTGTCATGGAATAAACGGGCAGCAAAAGTGTTTCCTCATGAAATAGTTTTGATAAATAAAAATGGCAAGAAGATAATTGTAGAATTAGAAATGTTTTTATCTTCTCATATATCAGCTATACAAATCGGAAATAGTGTATGAAAAATTCATCAGAGATTTGTCTAATTTTGAAGACTAATGTAATCTCTAAGTCTTAAACATTTCAGGAAAAAAAATCCGACATTTCTTCCGAAAAATATATTTTAAAAAGTGTAATTAGGCTTGCTTGTCTGCATGCGAACACGATAATTCAATGGACAACATTTTACATCTTGTAAGATTGTGAACGTTTATGTATGCTATATGTTTATGCATGCTGTATGTTTATGCATGCTGTATATTTATGTATGCTATATATTTGTTGTGTATATTTACATCAAATTTGTAATCCTGAAATCGAATTTTGAATGGAATATATTCAAAAAGATTTTGGGCATATGAATGTAATAACTGTCAAACGAAGAAAGTAAGATAAACAAAATTTGATACACAGTTTTATCATTTGAAGTGTACACCAGCATACATTTTGTACTCAGTCCTCTGTAGTATTGACAGTCTGTCGATATTTACATTCGAAGTAATACAACACTGTAACTCAAATATACAAGGGACTTGATAAACGGAAGTTAATATATGATTTTATTATTTAACATAACAATTTGCATATTACATTAACAAGAATATTACTGCAGTTTTGCATCAAGTATTATTTTAATCCGTCGAAAACATCACGTTAAGAATCCTTTTTCGGCTTTTCCGTCTGTGTTATATACAGCAATGTACATAAACTAAAGGTATAGTATTTAACAAAACGTTTACGTACAGCTATCCGAAAATGAAAGTATAGTGATTATCGGCATTGTTCTAAGTTCAAAGAGGTAGGTGTTAACACTTTAATGCAAAAAATATGCTTCAAGGAGATTTCATCCGTTGGTTTGAAATGGCTGATGTAAGATCATAATCGCATTTGTTTACATGAGATTATTCACCAATTATAATAAAAATAATAAACGTTTAAAATTTCTATTAATGAAGAATATATATTTATATTCTCACAAACTTATTCATTCGCAGCTCAAAGTTAAGAGGTCCATTCCAAAATAGCTCAAGTACACAGGCTCAAACTGTTGTTTTAAAATGGTACGTTAATATAACAGAACCAAACTCGACTTGATCATCGTGAAGATACAGGCACTTGTCATATGAATGGATATAATACTCATCCCGCTTTTCGAAGAAGGTTACTACCATTGATAAAGATGGACTTTAATGTTCTTTTGAACGGATTAGTTTCGAAAAGTTTCAAATTTTTCTTTTATGGTAAGAACATGAAGTAGGTTTACAGTCCAAAAATCGCACCTTAACATGCATGTTGCTTGCATACTTCCAGGTATTCTAAAAAACATTATATCTTTTCTTTTGAATGATTTATTAAGTTCATGATTTACCCATTTTGTTGCGATAACCTTGTATCCATGTCCTTTATACAGATTCCGCCTTGGAATCAAATGATTTCATTTTATTCTTAGTAATAATAAAACATGGTTCTTTTCTGTTACACGGGCGCAAGATGTCGTCCGTGTGAGCCAAACACGAGTCAAGTAGTCAAGCGAAGCAAATGATAAAACAAATGACGCCAATGTGAACGAAACACGAACAAAGTCACCAAGTGAAGAAATGTTCTTGACCGGAAAATTTGACGCATTTTTATATTTGATTATTTCGTAGAGTTCTTATAATGGAAAAGAACCAAAAATAGCTCTTTGTTTACATTATGTAAGTGCATATACACGAAAACAGTTCAAAATTCAATATAATTTTACAATGAATATGATTGTCGTCTTCTCTTTAATAACAACTATCTATTTTCAATAATTACACTCTTATATGAGAAATAGAGATTTCTGGACATCACACTATCTGTGTAAATTAAATGCACTTAGAAATTCAGATAATTTTTGAAACAAAAGTATATTTTTCTTATTAATCTCTGTCCCACTTTATAATAATGCATACTTTGCTCATTGTTCTAAGAGCTTTGCTTTCCTCTTCATAAATTTGCCGAATCCAGTGACTTTAATGCACTTTTCTATTAATGTCACTGAATTCAATACAGAGAGCCATTAGTTTCCATTAGACCAGAGATGCTACTTAAACTGTCACTTTCCCAAACTCTTATCTAAACATAATTTCTTTCTTTTGGATGTCAGGAAAAGGAATAAGTAAAGTTAAAAATTTTGGTATCGTAATCCCTTTTTATTTTTTAAATGTAGCGAGATTTATTAAAATGGTTCATTTTTAGCTTTTAAAATTGGGGTGGTAGAATGAATTAAGTTTAGACAAAATATTTGTTTTTCATTCAATGGTTATCACCAAAATGTAGTTTAACACTAAACAAAAAAGGAATAATGAAAAAAGGGTCTTAAAAGGTTTCTTTTAAAATTTAGTAACATAAAATTCTCAAATAAAGCCTACGCACCATCCAGTCAACAAACCCCTCGAAATGTAAAACTCTCTAATAAAGCCAGTGCCCCAACCAAGAGCCAGTCTCCTCGCCAATCAAATGTGCGGCAATACCATACCAGCTCCAAAAGCATGTGAAACCTATCTACTTAGAGAATTACTTATGTTAAGCTTGTAAATTTAAATATTGACTAAGTGTATGTAATTATAAGTATAATTTTTTTCATAATTTATTATTTATTAAATTCTTTAAAATTGCTAGAGCTTGTTTTCATTACATTGCTCATACA
>JAPMOQ010037635.1:0-11698 GCA_026543055.1 Argiope trifasciata | reverse complement strand
CTGAAGAAGTGATGCTTAACGATATCCTGAAAAAGTATAGATATAATATGTCGAGATACGCACCAAATGACAAACGGTCGATACAAGTAGATTTCATTCCATACTGTGATGATATAGCTTCTCAGTTTGGAGCGAAGCCTAACTTCGTGAAGATGCTTCTGATGGATCCAAAATTATTTTTCAAGTTGTTTTTCGGACCTAGTTTGCCCTATCAGTACAGGCTTCGAGGGCCTCAATCTTGGAATAGAGCCAGAAAAGCCATCATGACTTGCAAAGAGAGAGTATTGTACCCATTAAAGAAAAAGACTTCTGAAGAGATTCCGGAGAACCTTTTTTTGATTATTTTCAAGAAGATTGTGAGAGCTCTCTTCTTTTAATACATTTAAAATGGTTTCACCAATCGCTAAAACACGCATTTGAAATTGATTTATACATATATGTTACTCAATTTTATGCAGTAATCGATTGATCAACAAATAAGGATTAGATACTGATAAATTCATGTATCTTCTATTTGTTTATGCAAATAATCGATAAATATATAAAAGAATTTTTTTATTATTATGGATTGTCGTTTTTGTTTACGACTTTGTATCCATTTAGAATCATAGTTATAATAAAGTTGAGAGAAGCAGACCTTGCAATAAAATGTATTTTCCTAGTAATTTATAAATCCTCTAATTCTGAAACATCCTATTCTAATTTCATTTTGTTTTACTTTCCATTTAATAAATTTAATTGAGTATTAAATCATTATGCTTGATATCTAGTCATCTGACTCTAGTGATGTTTTTGTCTGGATGCATTCCATTTAAAACAAATAAACTCGTTGATTTGATCTAATTTTCTTTTTTCTTTTAACCTATTTAAAATGGTTTTACTAATGGTTAAAGCAAGCAAAAATCTTTAAATCTTTCTAATCTTTTCTTCTTTTCATCTTTCTTTGTATATCATTACCTATTCATATTTATCTCTTCTATTTGGGCAATTTTTCGTTAAATGAGAGTTACCAGTACAGGTGTAACATTCACGCATCTTCAAATAATGTTTGTTTTCATTAGTAAACTGTGGTTTCCTTAAAGGCGGTGGAATATAGTAAGTATTTTCATGCACTGGCTCTCTATAAACAGACGGTTTCTCATATTTTATTTCCTCAAAGGATCCACCTTTCGCAATAAAATAATGTCACATTCTTTCGCCACTCCGTTTGGATGTAGCCAATTTTCTACCTGTCTGACTGCAACTTGGGCAGAAATTTCGTTATCTAAAGTTTTGAAAGATTTTATCAGATATGATCAAATTTATTAATGAGTCGAAATCATTCAATTTGCGAATCTTGCAATAGTGAAGCCAACCCAATCGTAGATGAGAATGGATGGATGTTTTTAATTTTTATGGCGCTAGGGCCAAAGTTGGTCATGCTGCTCCAGACAAGTGGTGTATGTTTATTGCCAAATGATTTACTAAAGAAAATATTTCTTCTAGGTCGAAATATAAACATTTTGTTTTTATAAAATCAAAGTACAATAAGTTTAAAGGGCAAAGATCTTAAAATTAGAACTCCAATTACTGAAAAGATTCCCAGGAAAGTTGATCGTAGACGAGATGCTAACTGTTGATGAGTTTTTCCAAGTAATCCCCATTTTCTTAATGTTATCTAAACAAACGATAGGAGGAGGTTCGTTATCTTTTATACTTAAAGTTTTGATTTTGTCGTAATCCTTTAAATCATCTTTATCATTATAAACTAATATATTCACACCCTTTTCTTCAATTATAGAATTTCGGATTTAAATTCTTCCGGAAAATTTTTATGTTTAAAAATCTTTTCAATCGAATAAAAAAATTAGAGTCCAAGTTTCATTTTTTTAGGTACTGAAATCGACAGTGTTTGAACTGCTTTCAGGAGTGTTAAGAAGTTGTAAAATATGCAACCAATAGGTGGCGCGCACGTAGTGTGTTGCCCCACCGAAAGCAAGCATAGCTCAGTAGTGTACGAGTAGCCGTGAATAAAAGTGTGAACTATTGGAAGATGCGAGTATCATTTTTTCCTTTGAGTATTAATCCAAAATCCGAGCCAGTTACTCTTGTGATAACGTCCAGATGGTCCGTCGAGCCGGAGGTGAGCGCATATTTCCAATAGTTATTCAAATTTGAGATTAAGAGTTAAAAAATTAATTTAAAATGGAGCCTTTAAAAACCAAAAAGAAAGTTTTGAAAAGTGCATTGACAAGGCTTGAAAATAAAGTGGCATCGTCAATAATTGATGATGTAGATTCAGCAACTGTGTTATTATATAACTCTAAAATCAGTGAATTGCACAATGAATTTAAACTGTTATTTGACTCTATTTTCTTAACGTGCAAACCAGATGAATTAGCGGAATTCATCAAAGAGAAAAATATCATTGACGATTCTATAGACGAATTAAGATTAAAAGTTAACCGGAAAATAAATAAGAAATCTGATCCTGAATATTCTTCAGGCGTTGATCATGTTCTATCAGAAGTAAAATTGCCGACACTTTCTATCCCGAATTTCAACGGTAAAATCGAAAACTGGATAATGTTTAAAGACATGTTTACTGCAAGCGTAATTCAAAACAAAGCAATCCCTAATTCTATGAAGTTACAGTATCTAAAAGTGAGTTGCAGAGATGAGGCTTTAAGAGTAATCAATTCCATATCTATTTCTGATGCTAATTTTAATATTGCCTGGAAACTTCTAGAAGATAGATATTCGAATAAAAGAGAACTATTAAATTCCATTATCAAAAAACTTCTACATCACCCTAGTATTAATGAATCATCGAGTGCCATCCTAAATTTAATCGATGTAACAAATGAATGTGTTCGATCTCTTACGATCTCTAGAAGTTCTAAATTATAAAGTTGAGAATTTATCAGAAACCATGATCGTGTTTTTAATTGTCGAAAAGTTGGATAAATCAACTCGTTATTGGTGGGAAAAAGAATTGACTAATTCCGAAGAATTTGGTACTTTAAATCAACTGCTTTCGTTTTTGCAAAACCAAGCGAGAACCCTTCAAAACAGTAAAATAAAAGAAAAAGAAATTAAAAAGAGTCATAACTTTCAAAATAAAGTTACGACTATGCTTTCTACATCTAATGCTAAAAACTCAAAATTTAAATGCGTAAAATGCCAGAGTCAAGATTTTCACGGACTTTATAGATGTCCTGAATTTCTAAATCTTTCCGTAAAAGATAGATGTGAATTCGTGAAAAAACATTATCTTTGTTTCAACTGTTTAAAATCTCATGCAGTAGGAAATTGTACGTCTACTTTCAGGTGTCAAAAATGCTCGAAGAAGCATTCCACATTGCTTCATTTCGAGAACGAGAAACTAAACAGCGAAATAGGGGATAGAAACGGTCAAGGCCACGGAGATCAGTCATCGAGTCTCAATCCAAACGCCGTGAGCTTTGATTTGTGCAATGATCGTAGTATATTTTCCGGAGCAGCAGTGAAAGTAAGAGATGAAAGAAAAATAAAAACGGTGATACTTTCAACTGCGATTATATTCGTTAAGGATCGTTACGGAAATCTGAAAAAGGCTAGATGTCTGATAGACTGTGGCAGTATGTGCTCGATGGTAACCATTGAGTTAGCAGATTTATTGCAAATAAAAAAAGAAAAAATATCCGTAGCAGTATCGGGTTTAAATAATGCCAAAATAAATGTGAATTCTGGAGTTAGCGCGGTAGTGACTAACGGAAGTGACTTTGATATAAAATTAGAGTTTTTATGGGTATCCAAAATTTGTAAATGATTCCAATTGATTCGTTACAAATTCCAAAAGAGAATTTACCGAGTAATATTAAACTCGCCGATCCTGAATTTTACCGCCCAGGTAACATAGATATGCTTTTAGGTACAGAGATATTCTATCAACTCTTGAGATCCGGGCAAATTCAAATGCCCAATTCTGAGATAATATTTCATAATTCAGTGTTTGGCTTTATAGCCACCGGTAGTGCTTCAAATTCCAAACCTCAAAATATACAACAAGCTCATTGTGGGCTTATTTATGATTGTAGTGACATAGGAAATGAAATCAAAAAATTTTGGGAGCTCGAATCAGTAGGAATTAACGATGATCTTAATTGCAATGAGGTTGATCAGTCTTTAGAGACATTTGAAAAAACTGTTTGCTACAAAAATAATCGTTATGAGGTTGAACTACCGTGGAAGAGGAATTGGAATGAGCTTAATGATAATTACAGTGTTGCAAAAAAGAGGCTAGATTCCCTTGTGCGGAGATTTAAGAAAAATCCTGGTCTAAATTTGCAATATCGTTAAACCTTTCGTGATTATGAGAAAAAAGGCATAATAGAAAAGGTGACCAATCCTGAGAAGCTTACGAACAAACCAGTCTACTATTTGCCTCATCAGCCAGTGTTTAGAGATGATAGTTCAACCACAAAAATGCGTATTGTTTACGACGCGAGTTCAAGTCAAAGCTTTCAACACTTGAGTTTAAATGACTGTCTTTGGCCTGGCCCAAACTTGAATTCCAATATATTTGACATTCTAATAAGTTTCAGACTGAACAAAATCGCAATCACATCTGATATTGAGAAAGCTTTCTTACAGTTATTGCTAGCTGAAAAAGACAGAGATGCAGTGCGTTTCCTATGGACAGAAAATGATTCACTTCAAGTGTATAGATTTAATCGTGTACTCTTCGAAGTAAGATCCAGCCCATTTCTCCTTTCTGCTACTATTAAGACGCACCTGAAAAAATTCCATGAGGAGTTCCCGACCACTACAGAATGTCTGGAGCGATCTTTCTACGTAGATGATTTTGTATGCGGAGCTAGCAGATTGCAAGATGCATTGGAAATTTCTACTCAAGCTGTATCCATAATGTCCGAAGCTAGTATGGTGCTGAGAAAGTGGACAACAAATAGCGACGAACTGATGCAGTTGTGGAAACGTGAAGGTTTAAAAACTCATCTGCAGGACAATCCAGTTAGTCAGAGTACCGATTCAACCAAAATTTTAGGGATGCTGTGGGATACAGTTAAAGATTACCTGCACGTAGGAATGCAGAGTTTAATGGATAGTCTATCGAACAACGAGAACATGAAACGTTACCGCCTACGTGCAATATCAAAGATATTTGATCCTCTAGGTCTTCTTACTCCATTTACTATTCGTGTGAAGTGCATCCTCCAGATCTGGTGGAAGAAGAAACTCTCTTGGGACGAAGAACTTCCCCCAGAGATTCAAAAGTTGTGGTGCCAATGGATGTCTTAGGTGCCTCGTCTTCCTGAGCTGCAGATTCCCAGATGTGTACTAGGTTGTATTGAAGAACCCACCGAGGTCTTCGAACTGCATTGTTTTTGTGATTCAAGTCAAAAGGCCTATGGTGTTGTCATATATGCGAGAGTTGTGAAAGATTACAGTGTTGAAGTTAATCTTCTAGTGTCCGAAATCCGTGTTACTCCTCTTACCAAAATAACCTTGCCGAGACTGGAATTACTTGGTGCATTGCTCGCAGACCGACTAGCAAGCAAAGTTAAGGCAATTGTCGATCTCAAAAGACCTTCTAAAGTTTTCTTTTGGACCGATTCAAAAATCACCCTTTATTGGATTAAAGGATCCAGTAAGAAGTGGAAGTCCTTTGTAGCCAATAGAGTGACTGAAATCCAAAGTCTGTGTGATACAAGTGCCTGGTTTCACTGTCCTGGCAAACAAAATCCTGCTGACCTTTTAAGCAGGGTTGTCAGTGTTGACGTTCTATTAAATAGTGACCTATGGTGGAGAGGACCTGAATTCTTGAGAGGTGTTGACTTTCCAGCAAATACGGGTAATGGTGATACTTCAGTCTCACCGAGTGACATTTCTGATGAAGTAAAGAAAAGTTATGACTATTCTCCACTTCCTTTACTATCCTTAATCATAATACCTTGATTGATGATATTCTTAAAATAAGTAATAACTATATGAGTATAATTCGTGTAATGTGCTATGTATTTGGATTTATTCATAATGTTAAAAATAGTAAAAGACTTGCAGGTCATCTTACCATCAAGGAACTTCAACAAGCTGAAATGTGTGTAATTCAACTGGTTCAACAAAGTGAGTTTGCAGAAGAGATTAAAAATCTCAAAAAGGGTGTTTCAGTTTCCATTAATAGTAAGGTAAAATCTTTAAATTGTTTTTTAGATGAGAATGGTATTTTACGAGTTGGAGGCAGATTAACATATTCAGACCTGAGTTTAAATGAAAAACACCCAATTGTTCTGCCTGCCAAGCACTCTCTTACAGTAATTATAGTAAGATATTATCATTTAAAATATTTGCATGTTGGTTCTAATGCTTTGTTATATCACATTAGACGTAAATTTTGGATTTAAAATGGCAGAAGTGTATGTAGAAAAGTTGTATATCAATGTATTTCTTGTTTTTAAAACAAACCTGTGTTACAGAGTCAAATTATGGGAGATTTACCCAAGGAACGAGTTACAACTTCATTTCCCTTTTTTTATGTTGGCATTGATTTTTGTGGACCCTTCTATATAAAGTTTAAAAACCAACGGAAGGAAGTATTAAATAAAGTGTATGTTTGTATATTTGTATGCTTAGGTACAAAAGCTATCCATTTAGATTTTGTATCTGACCTTACATCAGATGCATTTATCGCATGTTTGAAACGTTTTTTAGTCGTAGGGGAAAATCCTCAAAACTATTTTGTGATAATGCTAAGAATTTTGTTGGTGCCAGCACTGAATTGAAAACATTGCACAAAATGGTAAGTCACCCAGATGAAACTTTAGCTAATTTTCTTCTTAGTGAAAATATTGAATGGAAATTTATACCTCCCAAATCGCCGAATTTCGGTGGTCTCTGGGAGTCTGGGGTTAAATCTTTCAAATATCATCTGAAACGTGTTATTAGTAATGCTCATTTGACTCTTGAAGAATTTCTCACAATAATTCTTGAGATTGAAAGTGTTTTAAACTCAAGACCCCTCACACACCTGTCAACCGAATTCGACAATTTTGAGACCCTGTCACCAAGTCATTTCCTCATAGGTAGGCATTTAACTTCAATTATTGAGCCTAGTCTCATCAATATATCGGAGAATAGACTTTTTAGAGAATAGACAAGTGGAAAAAGATAACAAAATATAGCCAACAAATTTGGAAGTTATGGAAAAAAGATTATCTGAATACTCTACAGCAGCGTAGTAAATGGATGTTTTCCAAAAATAATGTAAAACTAGGTGAACTTGTGTTAATAAAAGATGAAAATATGCCAAGTGTAAAGTGGCTAACTGGTAGAATATCCGAATTATTTATCAGTAAAGATGCTAAAGTAAGAGTAGTGAATGTATTACTACCTACTGGTAAAATACTCAAAAGAAATGTAAGAGATATTTGTGTTCTACCCATAAATGATTGAATATATACTGTAGATAAAATATAGTTGTAGTATTACTCAATGTTATTATATATAATTCCTGTGTTTATTGCATCAATGTCATCATGTATTTTAAAAACTTTTGTATTCTTTAATATTGTATTTTGTAATAGAATATTTGTATTGAAAACATTAAGGTTTCAAGGTCGGGAGTGTTAAGAAGTTGTAAAATATGCAACCAATAGGTGGCGCGCACGTAGTGTGTTGCCCCACCGAAAGCAAGCATAGCTCAGTAGTGTACGAGTAGCCGTGAATAAAAGTGTGAACTATTGGAAGATGCGAGTATCATTTTTTCCTTTGAGTATTAATCCAAAATCCGAGCCAGTTACTCTTGTGATAACGTCCAAGGAGTTTATCCGAATATTAGTTATTTTCAACTCTGTCGTATGTTATCCGGCTACTTTCGGTTTACTATTTCAAACGCAACCGATTTAATTATTCTTCCCTTTTTTTTTGATGCGCTACGGTATCGGCAATTAAAGTCAGTTACGAAGGCTGGTTGGTTGACTAGGATTTTCTGGCGTAAAAACCATATTTGATCATGCTGCTCCAAGCAAGTGGTAAAATTACAGACCAAATTACAAAACCATACGTGATAAAAATAAAAGCAGCAAGCTATCAATATGCAAATACCAAAAATGAAAGTTCAAATGCGCACAAGGTTAAAAATGTAAATGAAACTAAGGTGCGAAAAACGAATTACCATGACACAATGTAAAAGTCAAGCATGAACGGAAGTTAAAAAATTAAATACAACTGTAAATGCCGATGGATTTAAAAATTTTTTAAATGTTTGAGTGGAATTTTTCACCCAACAGGTCTTGTAATGTTAATGACGATGAGTTAAAGAAGTATAGACGAGATGAATTAAAAGACGGGCAGTCGATTAAAATATGTTTAATGGAAAAAGCCATTAAATATATGGGGCACTTAGGAGTGTTATCATATGGGACATGTGTGGCACTTAGGAGCTGCCTCGCCAAAAATAAGTTATTTATGAATATAACGAGTATGCCCTATACCAGTGATGGGGAAACTACGGCCCGCGGGCCAAGTCCGGCCCGCGGAAAGGTTTAATCCGGCCCGTTTAAGAGTGCCGTCGTGAGAATGTTTAAACGCATTCTTACTTCGTAATGTGACGACCCGCATAAAAACTACCTGCGGCGATATTCAAAACACAATAGTATTCTGGACAAATCCATCCGACTCAAACAGCTGACTCCTCTTCGCTCGAAACTTCCAGACACTCTCGCATTTTCGATTCATTATTCTGTTTTTCCGAAAGAACCGCAAAACTGCAATTCCCGAACAATCCTTGCAGATCAGTTAGTTAGCGACTTAGTCATCTGCAACGACCCGCTGTGACTCGAGTAATTGTTTGTGTAATCCCCGAAACTCCCACTGCCTCAAAAAACTTAATATACTTAAAATTGTTGTAAAACTAGTAAATGTGATTCGTTCCAGAGGATTATTACATCGGCAGTTTCAACAGTTTTTGGAGTCCGTACATGCTGAGCATTCCGATATCCTGTATTATTCAAAAGTTCGTTGGTTAGGTGCTGGAAAAGTGTTTGAAAGAATTTGGGATTTAAAAGACGATATCGTGAATTTTCTTCTTGATAAAGACATTTATAATCAATTTGACGTCTTAGAAAACGAAACGTGGCTTTCTGATTTCGCTTTTTTTCACAGACCTCCTCGTACACATGAATCAACTTAATCTCAAATTGCAAGGGAAAAATCAATTTCTTCACGATATTTGGCAATACCTGAAGAGTTTCAAATTACAGTTATTATTATTTGCTAATCAGATCTCTAAATCTGATTTTTCTCATTTTCCCCGAATACAATCTTTAAAATTCACTATATCAAACAATAAGATTAAAAAATAACTAAATTAATTTGAGAAAACTATCTTCAGAATTTGAAAGGAGATTTCAGGACTTTAGAAAAATGGAACCAGAGTTCAGTATTTTTGCGACCCCATTCAATGTTAATTACGTAGAAGTTGACGCAAAATTTCAACTTGAGTTAATAGTACTGAACTGTAATACTCTCATGAAACAATCTTTTCATACAGTACCATTACTAGAATTTTATAAAAATTTAAGTCCAGATAATTTCCCAAATCTAATTACTCATGCAATGAAGATAATGACAATGTTCGGCTCATCTTATATATGCGAACAAATCTTTTCAACAATGACGCTTAGGAAAACTTCTTTAAGAAACAGAATTACAGATGAGCACCTTTCATCAGTTTTAAGAATTTCTGCTTCGCAAATGGAACCGGACTAGGAGGAAATTTTGATTCAATTTCATTTTTCTCATGTACCATCAACCAGTAATGACACCAGAAAATAAAGTGATAATACTTCACATAAAGAACTACACTAAATTCATTTTATATTTTGTGCTTATAATTTTCTTACCTTTTGCTTTTTTACTATTAAAATAATAAGTGTATGTAATAATATATGTATATGTTTATAGAACACAAATTTTTTAACTATTAAGCATTATTCTTTGGCCCGTTACGATCATCTAGTTATTACAAATGGCCCGTCTTAAAAAAAGTTTCCCCACCACTGCCCTATACGGAGGTGTGTCAATTTGTCATCAACCTCTCGTATAGGGTGAACAGGCCACAAATCAGACCTGGGTTTTATTGAATGCAATTTATTGTGGATCCGCAGATCCCATGATTTTTGCCAGTCAGTTATAAAGACTGTCTTTAACATACTCTTTTGATTTCAACAAAATATCTCGTAACTCAACTACTTTTAAGCTTTCATCTGCTGTTTCGCCGATGTGCTGTAACACGGCGAGCAGATCAACGTTCGCAACGTTTTTAAACATGTTACTGTTTATCATAGATTGATAATAATAGCTTATGAAGCTCACCCTTTTCGAATCCTGATCTAAACTCTTGTTCTCGTACGAGAGAGTGCTGTAATAACTGTATATGCCAGACAGAATGACAGTTATTACAGCCCCTTGATTATGCTGATGATTGCTAATGGGATTTTTTCTCTGTGGCAAAAGGCATGGGATATGCAGATACAGAATACACTGCATTTTATTAAACCTGTTGTTGACACATGGCCAGTTTTACCAATGCACGGACTTGACGTAAAATGATCTCGCCAACGTATTGAATATACTCGGATTACCCACAAGTACCTACTTTTCGGAGAAAGGGCACCTATGCGTTCTTCATGCCACACCGAATTGACAGTAAGTCATATTTTGAATGAATGCCCTGCTTTTGATTCCTATCACCACCATTTTTTTCACTTATCAAATGTAGCTCTCCCAGAGTTACTGGGAAAGAATTATCATCCAAACATCTTTAAATTGTTAATTGCTATGCATTTTTTAATATATATTTAACTGAAACAATTTCCATCTTTGTTTTCTAATTCAAAAATGTATTTTTTTTGCCTTCGTCTGTCTTAGCCTTTTTACATGAAAATATAATTTTAGTCGAAGCTTAATACATTAAAAATATTTTACCTTTTACCAATAAGAATGGCGCAGTATGGGCAAGAATGACCCTTTTGCAAAAAACCCAAGTTAACCTACCAACCATTAAGATAGGAATACTCAGAACTCCTACAAATGATATACACCCTTCACGTCTAGACACCTTAATGGATGAGGGCAGCAGATCCTCTACTCTTCACTTCATATCTTTTTTAGAACAGACGGAACACCCTCACGGTGGCTACAGACATGACAATTGTTTTTTAATACTGAGACGTTTATGACTCGTTTTTTTTTTCGAATAATTTTGAACTTTAAATGCTTTTTTAAATTTCGAGCGGTAAAATATTTCTCAAAAAAAAATCAACAATGCAGAATCCCTTGTAAATACTGTGTATTAACATCAAGTGACAGCCTATACAAGTTTTAAAAAATATATCCGAAATTGAGTGAATGAATAAGAAGTATTTTATTACAATTGAAAATCTGGATAAGATATATATATATATATATATATATATATATATAAGTAAATTTATTTGTTTTTTCACAGAGGGGTGCGTGACATATTTCAAATTTTTAAAGTGGCCCATAGTGCCAAAAAGGTTAAGAAACATTACTCTAAAAGATGTCTATCGTGAAAAAACTTTTTCCCCCTACACGCATTCTGTAATTAGTCCGAAATTTATTCTTTAGCAAAAGGTAATTTAATGAGAAAAATTCCTTAAGGATGCATTTCACGATAGAAACTAAAAAAAAGACA
>JAPMOQ010037618.1:14478-51885 GCA_026543055.1 Argiope trifasciata | reverse complement strand
CTGTATTGTTTACGGGTCTTGAACAAAACGCAAGAGAATTTGAAACAGGATAGTTTCAATTCAAAACTGTACAAAATATTAAGAAATTAATATAATATGCTTAAGTATTTAATGTGGATTTATATAAGATGAGATACAATTATTCAAAATCTCTAAATGCCAATTTAATTTTTCAAAATATCAGATATGTTTCTGAGCAAAGGAAAGAATGTCAGATAATTTCTTCCAATTAAATTGGAAAAAAATGAATGCGCATATTTTTTTTTTTTTTGCTAAAAGTATCTTATTAATTGAACACTTAATTATTTATCAAAGAAATTCAATTTTGAATATTCCTAATGATGTTTAAAGTTCGATAAATTTATTTTATGATCTTTATTTAGAAATGAATAAAAATATTTCTTCAATATTTTCCGCGTGCACCATTAAAACCTTCATTTTTTTCAGAGTAATTAGTATTAGTACAAAAATATCAGTTTTCTCATAGAAAAATGCAGAATACAGAGAATGACTTATTTTAAAATGCGTATATTTATCATGAATAAGCTAAAAATTAAATTGATACTTTTTTTAATTATATTATTTGAATGTACATATTATGACACTGAATTTTATAAGAAAGGTGAGATTGATTTGCAAATGTATGTGTTTGTATAATTACAATTTTTCTTTACAAATATTTTTATTACTTTACAAGATTTTAATTATCTTTTTTTCAAAAATTGAAAAAATCTGAAAAATTGAGGGAAGTCGCTTTGCTATTATAAAATCTGCTGATAATATATTAAGTCATTAAATTACATTGTCGATTCAGAACATTCGGTTTATACTCAGTTTAATTTTGTCATTCTGTTGAAAAAAAGCTTTATTTTTTGATTTATTTAATTGAATTATTTTTCATTTTAAAATATATGAAGTTTCAAGCTTAGTAATAGTTTAAAAACTATCAGCAAGTATAATTTGAGTTTGAACAGTTTGCCCAAATATTAAAATATATTTTTTAAAATTTTTACTAAAGTAAATCAAGCATAATCTTTTATTAAAAATTCTTTTTAGGAAACATTTGATAGTTGCATCCGATTTAGTGTTCACATTAAACCGTGATTTCCTTTCCTACAAAAATATCGTAGTGGGAATTTATAACTGGATGTTTGATGCGCTGCATATCAATCCTGCAAGATAGTAAAAAAATATGGAAATATCAAAAAAGACCTTAAATATTTAGAAAAACTTTATAAAAATACTTGATTGAAATTTATTTTCCCACATTGATTGAACATTTGTGTCATATCAAAAAATGATAGAAAATTTTCTCTCTTAAAATACTTACTGATGCAAATTTTCGTTTCTATTATAATGCAAAATGGAGATATTTCAATTTGTGTGTTAGCAAGAACAAAAGCAAAGAATAAATTGATACATAAGAAAAAAAAGTCTTGAAATTTATTTGTGAAATCTTTAAAGAGAAAAACCTATTCACAATGTTTTCTCTATTGTGTTAAGTGTCAGCTATTAATTTCATCTTAAGGCAGTTTGAATATTATAGGATAAAAATGGTGAAAAGTTTGCTGTTATTTCAAACTTTGGAAAAAGTTATTTTTCCCAAAATATATACTTTCCATTTTTTTTTTAATTCTTGACACACTACCTACCATGCAACTCACCTATTGCTCAATTCTATTATCCAGTTGACTATAGTTAAGAGAAAACAATATATATGTTTTTAAATGGTGAGAGAGTTGAAACAACAGTCAGCTATGAAGTTTAGGCATTGAATTGTAAATAAAACAAAAAAATATAAAAGGTAATCCTGGATTTTCGAGATACGATATATAACAATCTTTCACACTTTCATTGATATATTTCTGCTAAAACATGGAATTTATAATTACCCATGATTCTATAATACAAGCAAATTTAAATTTATGATTATGGGTAGTGAAATAGTAATTTTCGTTACATCAGAAAGTCTTTAAAAAGTATTCATAGTGATGTATCTGAATTTAGTAGATTTAGTTCACTGCAATAAAAAATTTAGAATAAAATATTAATTTTTATCACTAAACATTATAAACTTGCAAAGATTTAAGATTAGTAATTTAAGATTAGCTACCATGATAAAATTTTAACTGGATTATTCACTACATATATTTCTCTGAATACAGATTTGTACAATTTTACATTTTAAGCATTAAATTTCCACAAATTTTATTTCCAATCAATTTTGAGTTTTAGAATTAAAATTAGTTTGTAATGTAATTTTTAATTTAATTTTCTAACAACGTTTATTTGGTTACTAATATATTCATAATTACACATAATTTATAAATATTATTTGGCATTACTTTTCTATTTTTTTAATTTCAATGTTAATAAATACTTATTTTCTGAAGATATAAGTTACGTTTTTACTCATTTTTTTCTATAATTAAGAAATTATATTGCTAGTTTAATTATTTTAAGAATATTATTATTATTTTATTATTAATCATTTATGTTATTTTTATAAACTTTAGAGACTGCCGAATCAAGTGAAAAATATTACTCACTATAATATTTCATACTAAAGGACTCAACTTACTTGCATTTTTTTTTCTCTAAATTAATAATTTTATTTTTTTTAGCTTTCCTAACTTAGATCAGTGCCAACAAAATTTCCTTGTTTCATTCAATTTTAGAAATATAGCTGATTAAATATTTGTCATTCTTGAAAATTATTTGATTAAATTTATTTAAAATAATATAAATGTATAGATAATTGAAGTTAAATTATACAGCCAATAGTTTTTCGATTTTATACTTTTAGGAACTTCAATGGTTCATGATATCCCTCAGACTAGTCATAGTTAAATATTTTTCTGATCAGTTATTAAATTTAAATTCTTGAATGGTAACCTAACTTAGGCATATGAGAGTCCCCAATGTTATCTGAAATAATCTATAGCAGATACTCTTAGCTTCTAAATCAAGTAGACTATCACCAATTGAAAAATGCGGAGGTATAAAAGAGCAATAAAGATCGAGATTTCTTCAAAGTTCTTTTCTGTGAATATGAGAGCAGTCCCAATAGAGAATTTATAAATATACGTTAGCTAAGACAAATATTAGCCATCAAAAGTATTTTTGTAAAATTTTTCTTAAAAAGGAATCATAAGATCACGATACAGAAATTTTATAAAATCACAAACAGAGGCTATGTAGGAGAGAGAAGCCTGCAAGAAAAGTAATGGGGAAGGAATCCTAACAAAACGATTTAAAATCCATATCAAAAATAAACAGAAAACAATCTAGGAAAGGAAATTACATGAGGAATCTGATAATTCGATCAAATATTCTTTCAGAGCATATCACTTCATTCTGTATTATACTGGAAACTGCTTTTTGAAGAAACTCTCAAAGCACTTGTTCTTTTATCATCTGTTTATTTGAGTTTCATTTTTTGTTTTTGAAATGAGAAACGTTTTATATAGAAAATTTTAAGCTCTTTTGTTATTTTTTTGTTTCGTCTCTTTAAATGATTGCTTTAAAAAAGGGATTACTATTGCAATTCTCATAAATGTATTATTGCCAATTATTATAAAGGAGAGAAGATTTAAAAAAATACCATATTGATGAATGTTATTAATTATTCGTAAAGGAAATTATCATTCTTAATACATAATTTAAAATAATATATAGTAAATAAATAAAATAATTAAAAAATATAAACAAAGTAATTTTTAAACAGTAATAAGGCCGAAAAATTGAAAACATATCTACCAATACAATATCGTACTTACACATTAATGTTGTTAAAAATTTTTAAAAAAAGGAATAATATTTTAAGATTTGATTTGATTCTCAAACTAGGTCCCTGATCATAAAAGGTGATACCAAATCATAAAGTAAGCATTACATCAAATGTACTTTCTAGTTTCAAGATTAAAATTATATTAAATCATATTCATAAATACCAAAGCATTTTCAATACCACACAATAGGTAAGACCAAAATGTCACTGGTCAAAATCAGCTAAAATTATTCCCTCCTAAGTGTAATACCTTACAGAAACAACTAATCAAGTTCTCATAAATCAAACAGGGCCCAGACAGAAGCTTCAGATTTCTAATTCTACAGTGTACGTTTATATGTTCATAAAGGTGATAATATACATGCATGTAATGATATTTTAAACTCGAACTTAAATCAAAATTAATTTCCAAATTAGCCCATTGTAATTTTATTCTTGTATTTCCTTATCCCATTCCGCATTTCTATTTAATTAATTCAAGAGAAGTCTTGAAGAATTGCTGAGTCAGCGAATCTCACGCTCCAGTGAAAATATAAAAACTACTGATCTATAGAAATACTTTTTAAGAAATATCATGTGTTTCTCTTATCAGAATTGATTCATGGTGAAACTCTAAAAAAATCCTAATAGTATAAATTCTGAGAAAGATATTTTCCCCATAAGGGCCTCATATTATATATATAAAAAAGAATAATTTATGTATCCCTCTTTTTACTCCACTTCATGCTTTAGCTGAGAAAGGATGTGCTTTTCTGCGCCGCTTGAACATAAACATGCCTCCTCCCGAGGGAGAAAATAAAGCGAACTTTAAAATTGTAATGAATATTCCTGTCTTCAAAACTGCCATCTTCTTTCAAAATTTTAAAATTTTACATGTGTGTAATAATGTTTTCAATATCATTTATTATTTTTCCTTATCTTTAATCTTCAATTAGTATTCCCAATACACTATACCTGCAGCTAGTGGCGTCAAAAATGTAAAGGGGATATGTGTGTAAACATCAACAATAGTTCAGCCTATTTACACTAATTGTTTTTAGTTATTCAGTGCCATTCACTTAATTCTTGCTTAACTAAATCATTCAATATAACAGTGAAGGATTTGACACCTTACATGACCTCAAACCCTGGATGGTTTGTGGTTTCTTTATTTGTTTTTACGTCTTCTTTTCCTTCCGTTTTGTACTCATCCAACTGGTTAGATAACTCAGTATTAGAGTCCCTGAGAGTATAGGAGGGCATTATGCTTTAATCATATTAACATAATTGACTTTTCTTTGTAATATATATTTATTTTTAATTATATCATTTACATTATCACTCATCCCTAATTTAAGATCAATCCTTTTGTTTTTCAAAAGGTATTTAATAAATTATAGAGATTTCTATTAAATATCTAGTTGATAATATTACAAGAGTAATTTAATCATATTTCTGGCCTATATAAATAAATGTAATCAAACATGATTATATTTATTTACACTACACTCATGTCCATAAATCATGGATAAATCAGAGTCACGCTGAAATTAAATAAAATACATCATCCGTATAATGACTACACATATATTCAAAAATCATATGCAAATTGCAGGAAGCCACCAGATGACGTCGATAGTACATTACAATGAGGAGAGTGTAAAAAATACAGGCGAATATGTAAAGCTGTTCGCATGCGCTTTATAAAGTGCAATGACCACATACTTATGACACAAATAACGGATTTAGATGATTTTTTAAGTTGTAAAATTATTGACCGTCTGAAATGTGGGCGTGTACGACTAGAAATATCCGAGGAACTTGAAATTGCCCAGTGTTATATCTTGGTTTCGGCAACGATTCCAAGATGAGGTTAATGTGAGTAGACGTTACAGCACAGGTCGCCACCAAGTTACAACGCCGAATGAGGACCGGTGTTTGGCAGTTATTGTCATAAGAAACAGTCAACCCCCATTATCATTTCTGTCTCGTCAGTTTTCTTCAGACACTAATACGACAGTTTCAAAGCAGACTGTGTAGATACGCTTAGGCCAGATCGATCTATATGTAGGCTCAACTTAGATGTGTTCCGCTTCCTGCAACTCAATGTCGCCTGAAAATAGCTTGGAGTAGAGAGCATGCATTGTGGGCACCACAATAATGGGTTTGTATGCTGTTTTTAGACGAGTCTAGGTTTAACTGGAAGTCTCATTCTTGCAAGACTGTCATGCGGAGAGAGCCAGGTACACGTTATCACCAAAATAAAATCATTGAACGATACCATTTGGGTAGGGAATACTCTGGGTTCCTGAACTGACTTGCATGTTCAAACTAGAATCGTGAATGCCAGATCTATCGGGACGTCATTCCGAAACAATTTAAACGTTTGTTTCGGGGCACCACAGGTGCATAATTCATGTTTATGGATGACAACACCCATCATCACCATGCAAGCATCGTAAACTAATGCCTTCGATCGGAGGATATCATCCGTTTAGACTAGTCAGTATTCTGAAAGGAATTGAATCCAGTAGAGCATATGTGGAATATGCTTGTCCGAAGATTTGAAGCGAGTCAACCACTATCTAAGTGTTTATCTGAACTTCAATGAGCATTGTTTGAAGAGTGGCATAATATTCCAGAATATCTGATCGATAATTTGATACTCAGCAAGCTTAGAGGATCGTTTGGTTGGCATACTATGTATTAACCATCATACCACACATGCAATATTAATTTATGTATTTTTTTAAATTTGTTCTAGGGAGCCAAATGTCCCAATTTTTATTAATGCTATCAATCATATAGCATCTTTTTAGCTCTTTACCTTTTGTGTAATAAATAAATTTTATAAATTAGTCGCATTTGTTTTGCTCCTAACTCTTTCTTTTCCTGAACTTACATTGTCCTTACTTCATGGACATGAGTATATAAACATCAACGGAACACTTAATGTAAAATTTTAAAAAAGTTTAATTCATAAAATATATGTGTGCAGTGCATTCTTTCATGGAAATGAAAGAATTTCCCCCCTCTTATTGAAATACAGTATTTCAGCAAATCTTGGAATTCATACTTAATTACTTATCTTACAATAACTAAAATTCTTATTTTATGAGTAATTTACTTGTGCTATGATTAATAAGTAAATAATTTATATAAATGTTAAATGAATTCTCAACCACGTATATAGCGTATTTCATTGTGAACTATAACATGTTTGTTAAGTTCAAAATATTTACAGTTTATCAAAGATCTTTTTCATTATTGTGTAAATAATTATAAACATTTCAGTTAGAATGTTTGAAAACGTTCAGATTGTTCATTTCTTGTTTCAGTTAAGCCAGCTGAGGTTATTTTCCAAATCACATCTCAAGAACCCTATGCAAGAAATGGTCAGAGACAGAAAAAAAATCTAACAAGGGGCATTTTATATACGTTCAAAGAGCTTCAGTAACGACTTCGAATAAAATCAAGTAGGCAATTCTTTGAAGAGTGCTTAGTTAAATGGGGCCCACAGCTCCAAATGTTTCTGCATTTATCATGGCTAAGAGCACTACAAGCTAAAAAATGTATGAATACAAGATAGAATATAGCAAAACAAAAGCTTTAGTTTTCTTGAAAATGTTATTCCAGAGATCCAGTAACGGCTTTCGTTGCCATTGAGCGTTAAATGGAGAACTTGAAACAACACATGTTAGTTCTGTAAAAGGAATGAATAATATAACAAAAAAAATCCAATTGCAATAATGTATATGTTTGATTAACTGAAAAACAAGTATTTACTTTACATAATTGAACACTCCAAGAAAGGGATCAATACCTTTACTGTTAACTGAACTTGTTTTGTAAGGATTTTAAGCACTTTTTCGAATGTGCATGACTATTGTTATGATTATAGCAGAATTTATAAAAGATATCACTAAGGTAGATTTCATTTTGTTAAAAATTTAAATGATAGTTCTTTTTTCTTTTTATAAACTTTTCTTGCATGCAATTTTCGACAGTGTAAGTCAGTTACACATTACAATGCACCAGTTTTTATTCCAAATTTAGAAGAAATTTTATTCTTGCAACAACCAAAATTCTGAAAAAAAGAGAAAATCAAATTCAGACTTAGTAAATCAACTGCACTGAAATAATCTGCAATATAGATAGATTCAGAAAAAGGTATTTTAATTTATTTCAGCATTTTAACTTGTTTCTTTATTTAAAGACCAATTTTTTGAATTATGAATATAAAAATTAATATTAATTTGAAAATATAATTATTTTAATTAAGAAATAATAATTTTTTTTTCAAGTATATAAATTTGGAAGTTTTCATATATGACAATCGTTTATTGTATTTGTTTAAGGCTGCGTCAAACAATATATATTCAATTCAACCCTAGAAGTTGATGTCGATGAGATTTTAACATATGCATCTGCAGTCTGTCAAATCATCAAACTTGATATGTTGAAAAAAGTGTATCATCGCGCGCCATGTCTGTAATGTAATAATGTATTTTGAGTATTTTGGGGCTAAACCTAAACTACAATATTAATTTTAAACTGTACAAATTACCAAGAATACGGAAATTTATTGACATTTTGAAATACCGATCCTGGGCATTGGAAAAAACAGAATCCTATGCCTTTTAATTGCTCTTGCGTCCCGCCATGTCGAGCATTCTCACGGTTTCGCAAGAAGTTTCGATTCGTCTTGAATTTTTCTGGGCATCTTAAAAGTTAAGGGAGGAGCTTGCGCAGATGTGAACAAATGTTTTCTAATAGGGAGAAGGAGAAAGTTCTGCCAATTTCAATTCCAGACAATCTCATTCGAGTCGATCCTTCTATCGCTATTGAATCTATTCTGAATATGTATGTTATATATATTTTCGTGTAATTGCAATTCACCGTATTAAAAATCCATGGCAGCAGGCTTATGCAGAATCATGGATAATTTTTTAAGCTGGCGTAAGCGAGCATTAGACGATAGACAAGCATCAACAAGTACACAGACGAGCTTGGTTCCGAAAGTAAAATCAAGAAAATATTCTCAAGAATACTTAAGTTTTGGGTTAACTAGTATTGAAGTAAATGAAGAAGAAAGGTCCCTGTGTATCATTTGCTCAAAAATGTTGGTGGCAGACAGCATGAAAGCTAATAAACTTAAACGACATTTGGAAATGCTTCATACTGAGTACGTAAACAAACCCAGAGAATTCTTTAAATTAATATTAAAATCATATGAAAAGCAAAAATAATAGTTCAAAAAAAACTTTGTATGTGAATGAAAAAGCTTTAATTGCCTCTCACAAAGTTTCATATAAAATAGCCAAATGAAAAAAGCCTCACACCATTGGTGAAGAGCTTATTTTGCCAGCCTCAATTAAGACTAATTAATTGCAGTCTATACATCTTTCAAATGATACTGTTGCCCGTCGAATTACTGATATAGCTGAAGATGTAGTGTAAGCCTTTATCGAAATTACGTGACAAAATGTTTTCAATACAACTCGATGAGGCAACAGATCGTAATAAAGATATTCATTTCATTGCCTATGTTAGATTTTGCGATAATATGTCAGTAGTAGAAGAATTACTTTTCTGCAAAGCAATTGAACTCAAAGTAACAGCACTCGCATTATTTGCTATCTTAAATGATTTTATGAATGATACAAGCATAGAAAGGAAAAATTGCTTCGGAATATGCACCGATGGTGCTCGTTCTATGTCCATAAGATTCCAAAGTATTCAAGTACTTGTGAAACAAAAATCGCCACAGTGCGTTTGGACACATTGCCTGATCCACAGAGACGCTTTGGCTTCCACAGAAATGAGTCATGGTTTGAATATTGTGTTAACTACGGTTTTAACCGTAGAAAATTATATAAAACTGAGACCCCTGAAATCAAGAATCTTTTCCGCACTTTGTAAAGACATGGGTGTAGTACATTCAGCGTTACTACTTTATTGCGAGGCAAGATGGTTATCACGAGGAAAATTTTCGCAACGTGTTTACGAATTAAGAGAAGAAATAACCATTTTCTAGAAGAGGAAAACAGACCGGAAGCAGACAATTATCGGGATAGTTTATTTGTGATGAAATTGAGCAACATGTTCGACATATTCGAGGCATCAAATAAATTGAATTGAATGCTTTTTGTAGGAATTTGGAACAGTGGAGCCGAAATTTGAAGCAAGAAAACTTAACAATGTTTGCATATTTGAATGTTTGTATTAAAACTTACAAGGCTAAAGAACGATATGTAAAAGATGTTTTTGCAACCATTGAAAATCATTTAGCAATTCTAGCAAAGAATTTTAAATAGTACTTTCTTGCTGATGACAAACTGATATCAAGTTACAAGTGGGTGAGGGATCCATTTCAAAATACTCCCTAAAGACTCCCAATTGAAGAGGAAGAAACCTTCATAGACTTCACGGCAATTGGTGAAACCAAAAGACAATTTAGTATAAATCACTCTTTGAATTTTGGGTAGGAGTGGATGAGGAGTTTTCTGCACTAAAAACAAGGGCATTTCGCATTCTACTACCATTTTCAACATCTTACCTTTGTAAAACTGGATTTTCTGTGGTGGCTTCTTTGAAGACAAAATATAGATCTCAGCGAAATATAGAAAAACTGTGTATTTCTAGTATGAAACTCTCTTTCGAAAAACTTTGTTCTGCAATACAGGCCCAAGGAAGTCGCTAATAATTATTAAATTTGTTTTTAATTTAGTAAGTTGTTTTCATTTAATAAGTTAATTATTAAATATGTCGAAATGTATTTGTTTTGTATGTATGTGTGTGTTCTTTCTTTTCAGTCACTTAATCAATTTTTTAAAGAACATTTTCTTTTGGAAATGCTCGCGCCCCCCTAGGGGGGTTAGCCCCACAGGTTGAGAATCGGTGCTCTACAATATTCATTTATGAAAACCTTTCATAATCATATAAATAAGATATTTCATTGTTATACTTCCACCTTTAATCAATGGCAAAATATCACTATCTCCAAAAATGAAAAACTTATCCGATTATGAAGCCATACTGACAGAGAAAATGAAATGAGAATATCTTATATTCAAGACGTTTAATCGTCTTCTGTTGTGAACAATGACTTCAATTTTGAACAAGAAATTTAATCTGCAAAATTACATTACAAACGAAACGAAGGAACATTTATGCACTTTTCGCACTCGTGTTTTTATATAAAAATTAGTTAATTTCCCAACAGAGATAAATTTTGAAATAGAGTAAAATATGTATAGTTGAAATTTGCAATCAAGACCTCTTCATTGCTATAACTATAATAAAAAAAAGAATATCCTATGCTAAATTTCATTAAAGAAATGATGATAAAATGGTATTAAAGAAAAATATAATAAATGAAATTGAAAAATTGAAATATATTATAAGCTGAAAGTTTATCTTTCCTTCCATTTTACGAAATTCCATGCGTATTTAAGAGCGTTTTGAAAAATAATGTATTGAAACGTAATTTAACATTTGAAAATTAAATTTAAATTTCATTATCTCTGTTAGGTTACAAACAGTAGCAACAATGCAATTTGTAACAGATAGGTGACACTCTCTTAATGTCTGTTCTTTAAATTGCTTGCCCATAAATGCCCACTTTCTTATGTTTTCAATTTTTTAGCACTTCAGATGCATGATTGAGCACCGTTTAAAAAAGGGAATTTTCTTACTGTATTATGTATGATAAGTAAGACTGTAAACGAAGCTGAATATGTCCTTTTCGTCATTTTTTAAAGAGGAGAACATATTAATGAAAGACGATTCAAAAGAAAATATTGATGTTATAAAATGTGTAAGACATTATTAATATATTACTTCAAATTTTTTTAAAAAGGATTAAAAAAGTAATTTTTTTCAAAACTTATAACTATCCTTAATCTGTGTATATTTATTATCTTATCACAAAAGTTTAATCTTAAAATCGGTTATATTGATTGCTGCAATGTGTTTTATACTATGGGCAAATAGTTTTGATTACTACAATGGCGATTTTTTTTAATTTTTGCTCTACATTTTGATATTACGGAGAAATGATTTTAATTGTTGTGAAAGTTTTTTAATCACCTAGCAACAGAAACCAGATTTTCAATTTCTTATAAAATTATGAAGAATGATAGAAAATTCTTTAATTTTATTAATTAATTAATTTTTGGGGGGTTGTTCACTTTAGGATATTAGAATATTTCAAACTTTCGAAGTTATATAAGGCTCATAGATATTAATAATTTTGGATTTAAAATGAAATAAAAATAATGCTTAGTTATAAAAATTTATCAAATTACATATGTTTTTTTTTTCTTATTTTCTTAATAAATTTATCAAGAAGACAAAAAATGAATCAATTGTGGTAAACGTTTTCAATAGAGACGTTGTGTGATTAAATTAAATTAATTGTATAGGTTAATTGTAGAAACTGAAAATGGAACAGATGCCGTTAATATTTTAAAATGGGTTTTTAATATTGGGTTAAACTCAAGGTTTTTCACCTAGAAAACTATGCAAATTCAGTTGTGGGACTGAAAAACATTGTAATTACCTTTAAATCTAGCGTGGGAGTTTATGGAGGAAAATTGTATTAAATTCTTCGTCTTTAGAAAAGTAAGAAGTGCCAAAATTGATATGAAACATAAAAATCTATAAAAATAAGATCGGAAATATTTATAGATATAATTCATCTTTAAGGACAAAAAGAAGGGGAAATAATCTTAAGTGTATAAAATTAAATAAAAATATGATGTAATTTTTTTCATTTTTAAAATAATTTATATAGGGTAAATATAATGTAATGATGATAATAACATGGTAAATAAGTAGGAGACAAGTGTATTTACAAATTTTTCTAAACACATGTCAAAATTATAAAGGCATTCTGCATGGAGAGAAATTCGTCGATACTTAAGAGAGGAAAATTAAGTTTGTGATCCTTTCAAATTACAAATTTCGTATGTAAATAAATTTCCGTAACAGAAGAATTAGAAATTCTAAAGAGTGCCGACCAAAGATGAAACTTTACTCAAAGATTTCAAACAAAAAAAAATGTAATAAAGAGCCTAAAATTGAAATTATTTGCTCTGAACTTATATCATCCCTATCTGATTCAGTAGTATCTGATTTTTTTTAAAATATGTAAAGTTAGTAAAACTGAAAGCATTTTGTGGATACAAAATATCATAAATTTAATCAAACATTATTGTAGTTTTATTTTATCGAATATAGTGGAAATAAAAAGAGAAGAAAAACTGTTCTAGAAAGTTTTATATATTATTTTGTCAATAAGGCACAATTTATTGGGGGGGGGGGAGATAACTAAACTTTCTTTCTTTAAATCTAAACCTACACAGATTATCTTGATGGAGAAATAGATTGGGGAAATTCATCACGATCGTTTTCGAATTCCAGCATTCAGTTGTTGCATTTGCAGTAATCAGTAATTGTATTTTCAGAACTCAGTAATTGCTGATTAAATGCATCATACTCTTCTGCGTTCATTAGGGAGAAAGAGGCGTAAGTATGGGGAAACATTCTCTCTTCATGCCATCATTTCTCTAAAAAGTTAGTTACCTCTCTCTCTTTGATTTCCACTATAATACAACTATGTAAATAAAATTATTAAACATTTAATTGGTGATTGGCATATACATACTACAGATTATTGAAAGGCTGATAAATGTGGAAATCTCAGGATAATGCTCATCAGATTAAGTTACAGACAGTTATTCTGTTAAAACAAGAGTTATTTTCAATTTAAGTTTGATGAAGGAAGAAACGAAGAGAAATTAGAAAATTAATATTATTTACATCGTGATTAGAAACTTCATAAACTTCGACACAAATATGGTGAATTTCTGATTTATGCTATTACAAAAGGAACCGTATAGGAAAAAAGGAATTTGTAAGAAAAATGTGAATGTTTATATTTAATTCATTTAATTTAAATTAATTTAATCTTAACTAATGGCTTGTGACTTCATATTTGGAGAAAGTAAACGAGAGACTCTCATATTTTTGCATGGTTTTGTACCAATTTCAAATTAAGTAAAACGTAAAATTTGTCTGAAATTTGCAAGCTTTTGTCGATCTTACGTTAATTAATTATGATTTGATAAATACCATTCTATAATTCTTAGGATCTTAAACGGATGTCATTTTAAGATAGAAGTACATTTTCTATAGTAAAAACGTAAGGATATTTAACCTTTCCATAGAATAGTACAAGAAGCGGCAATATATACCTTACATCTATAAATTTCAATTTCAGTTGAAAACAGACATATTTTTAATAATTTAACACAGTGATGAATATTACAAGATAATTATAAATGTATGCGCCATTTCTACAAATGAAATTTATAGAATGATATTAATATATTAATGCCAGCTAATGATTTATTTTTCCAGATGTAAATGCTTTACAAAGCATGCTACATGTACATTACTTAACTGTTCTTTTAGTCTTTACATTATAATAATTGTTTTTCATTATTTTATTATTGAATAAAATATCATAATGTATTTCCAATGGGATCACATGCTTATACCTATTTTTCAATGCCTATCTTCAAAATTAAATGAAAATTTTCACTATTTTCTTGTATCTTTTCACATCAATAAATGACTATTTTAAATTAATGCTTACATCAATTATTTTTTTAAATTAAAATAATACAGAATTACTTGATTTTGATATATATATATTATATTAAAACTTTTGTAATACAATTGTTATGTCATTGGGCTATAAGGTTAACTGTCATCGCAATCAACAAATATTTTGAAAATTTCGAGATTTATAAAGAAGATGACAAATTAAACTTTTTTTTTATGAAATTGTAAATCTGAATCAAATTTTTGATGCAGTTGTTAAAACGGAAAGTGCTAAAAAATTATTTTTTATCACTTCACACATCATATGGACTAAACAATCTTCTAGATACACAATCTTGCAATATAAATTCTTTTCAGGAGAATAAAAAATGGTACTTTTATATAATTATTTGTGAAGTCTGGAGAAATATCTTTATGTAATAAAGGTTCGGAGATAACTGATTTGCTTCTTACAGTAAGTGTTTACATAGTTACATTATTTAATGCATAGAAATAGGGTTTCAACTTTCATATTTAATGCTACATTGATTATTTTGAATAACGCTTGTAAATATATTTTGTATAAAGAAAAGTAAGAGGATTATTTTTATTTCATTATTCGCCATTGTTAACCATGAAATGTATAGCTAAACATAAAAATGTATTTCCCATTTAAGTGAGCACTCTTCAAAGAATTGCCTACTTCGTTTCATTTGAACAGTTTTTGTGGAAGCTCTTAGAGAAGAAGAATTGGTGAGGGTGACTTTTCCGTCTAGAAGCCTTTTCTACAGAGAATTCTTAGGATATAATTTAGTGAAGGACTTCAGGCAACAATAAAGAAAAAACATATAATATTGCATTTGTATGGAAATAGAGACATTGAAACGCTAATATTTATTTACATTCTACAAAGAAGAGCTGTTATAGCTGTATAAATATAAATAAGGATGGATACTCTTCATCCTTAAGCACAGTAAGTTGGGATACTTTAGTATAAATGGTAATTTCTGAATATATATGATGATGATGCTTGGAATATCAAGAGAAAATATACTTACTATCGAAAATACACAATGCCTTACGAATTGTTGAAATAATTAATTATTTATTTCAAACCGAGTGGAATGGCTATCATATTTTTATAAATTAACAAATGTTATTATCACTGAATTACAATTATTAGTGAAATTGTATTAGTACTATTTTTGTAGTGAAATTTTGCTTCAAGTCAATAAAATGTGTTGTCATTCAATTTTGATAAGATGTTTTGTTTCAAATATGTATCACATAATTACAAATTGTATTAAAAGAGACAATATTCTATTACTTTCTGAAAAATCATCCATATGCTTATTCATATTTTTTGAAACCTTTTCAATTTCTGTAAGCATTTATTTTGACATATTGAGTTCTGGGTTATAAGAAATCATGAAAGCGAGGAACTGCAATGATCAGATTCAAGTTACCAAAATTGGTTTTAATTCGCTTAGAAAAGTCTCTTAGAAGACCACGTATTTCCTAGAATGTTTATTTTTATTTTTTGAAGTTATCTTTTAATACCAACTAAACTAACACCATCTAATGCTCCCATTTATCTACGTGCAACATGTATTAAAGCAAATACTTTACATTTGAAGGAAATATTTTTTTCTATAATATTTATAGAAAAAATATAATTTATGTTTTTTCTATAATATTTATGAAGATGAGAGAGAAATTAAGAAATATGATGCTTATTCGTCCATATATCACATTTTTTTATGTGAGAACTTTATAAAGATTGTTTTCATAGATTGTGGTCAGTGACTATTTCTTATTCCGAGAGAAATAGTATGTATTTATGGGAAAGTGAGAGAGTATTTTAAATAATGATATATATTTGATATTTGGTAATTTGATAATTTCATTTTCTCTTCATGAATTTGAGAATTTCATGTGAGGAGGCTGTTTGGCTTAAAGCATTTTTCATGATGAAAAAAATATTTTGTGGGATAAATTGTGTATTAATATATGGGAGTTATTTTTTCAAAATGAATAAATTAGAGCTTGAATAATCACTAAAAATAAAATTTTGTATTAAATTTATACTTATGTTTACTCAGCTTATAATAGAGTCACTAGCTGGGAAAGTATTTATTCTGCTCATTTGTGTTTAATTCCAGAGAGAAAATTTCTGTTTTGTTTTTAAGTCTCGCATTCGGATATATCCATGCCGTTTACGTCAAAGATATCTCTTTTAGATGCTTGTTTCTACCAAAAAATGACATGAAAATTTTCATCATGTATGCTGATTCCTGTACAACTACAGAAAAGTCATATTTCAGGAAAATTACTGATCGAATATAATCATTATTTCTCATTGAGGATATTAAAGTTAAATGCTTCCATGAATTATATTCAATTTACTAACATTGAAGAATTGAATTTCAGTCATATCATTTCTGAATTAATAAAACAATTATGATCTTAAGTGTAAATAGGTAATATCTTTTAAATATGCGTGTTTCCTGATGAATTTCAATGAAAGATAAGTTAGCTAGAATGTCTGCAAATTTAATTGCAACGTTTCTGAAATTTAAATTTTCAAACATAGTTATCAACATTTTTAAAATAAAGATTCTCCCTCACCAAAAACTATTTGATTTTATACAGATTAATTTCAGTAACATTCACATTGGCTGTTTCTTAACTATCCTGGACAATATTTTTGGAATATTAATTTATCATAAACATCATTGTAAGTTTTTGTTTTTTTGCGTAATTGTAATATTATCATAATTTTCTCCACAAAATAAACTTTATATTTTATTCATTTTTACCTGAGAAATGCATCCTTTATTAATAATATTCTCAAAATAATTTTTATTTGATTTATTGGTACTTTTTATTCTCAGTTTACTGTACATGTCGTACGAACACCAATTATTTATCAAAAATAATGAAAATAATATTGGATAACAAAAAAATAAATACTAGAAAGACGTTGTCAGGCTCATATCTAGTATGACAATGTGTCTAATGAGTTTGAGATAAATTTATAACATTCGCTGTTGCAAATCATCTGATGAGTTTGTGATCAATTTATAACAGCATTCGTAATTGCAAAGTTGAGTAATTATTTTCTTAGAAATGCAAAACATCCCGGTGCTTTATATATATTTTTGATTAATGTAAAACTGTAACTTCAGAAGAGTTCATTAATGCAGCTAGTAAAAAAATGTGAGAAGAAAAGCTGAAAATATGAAAAAGTTATTTTTAGAAATCTGCATGAACTAGAAAGAAAACCTTTTCCACCCCCCTCCCATCTCTTCTGAAAAAAGTCCTTTTCCTTTTGAGTATAAGCAGAACTCAATAGATCCTAATAACGAGGAAAAGAAAACGAAGATAAAAGCCAACAGTACTTTCTTGCCTGTCTGCCTTTCGCTTCTTTTCCTTAAGAACTTTCTTGGGAACTACACTCCGATGCTTCGATTAGAAAGTGAAAGGTAATAGAACAGAATAAAGAGCCACATCCGTCTCGTCAGTTCTCTAAAATGTTCATTACGTCCTACCATTTTAGTTTGTTTGCAGATGTTTTCGTCTTTACAGATGCAGTGGTTGAATATTCTTAAGGAAATACTGTGTTAAAAAATAAGCAGAGAATGAAGAATGTGTAAACATGGGTGAATACATCTTTTCACTGTAATTAAACGAGAGATGAAATCATTGAAAGATAAAGGGTTGAATATAATCATGAATAAGTAGGTGCCATGTGTAAAACCGAGGTATATTAATAATTCTGTAATAAAATTCTTAATCTTTGAATTTTAATTGATCTAAAAGAAATGTGTTAATATTTAAATATCAATAATTCTCAAATAAATGTTTTAATATTTCAATATTAATAATTCTCAGAAACATTTTTTAATATTTTAATATAAAGAATTTGGAAATAAATATTCAAATATCTTAATATAAATAATTCACAATTAAAGATTTATATATTTTGGATTATCTTATGTAAAATATAATTTTAATTTATGAATGTGAGACGGACTATTTTGTTGTGTTTCTAATTTTGCTTTTCCATTTGAAGAAAGCAAGTGAAGTGCTTAAAAAGTAATTTTCACAGCATTTTTTAATTAGGTTAGAGAATAAAGTAACTAGAGCTAGGAAAAATAATTACAGTGACATTTTTATTTTGTGAGATGCATTTGACTTTTTAAATGATAAAGAAGAATATGAATTTGGTGCATACAACATGGAACCAATTCGAAACGCAATTCACTAATTCAAGAAATCGTAACGTCTCTGCTGAAATAACTAAAATAAAGATAAAATTTCTATAATATCACGTCCTAAATTCATATCAACATTTACAAAGTTTAAAATTTCAAAAGAAAATCATTAATAGAAAATTACGGATGAGAAATTAATTAAAATGAATTTTCATTTTTATTGAAAAAAATGATGATCCTAAAAGTTAAATGAAGAAAGAGAGAGTAAAAATATTTGCCTACTTAAAACGAACGTATTATAAGTGAGATTAATACATTAAAATTAATTAAGATGATTTCAAAACCAAACAATTGCATTCCATATTAAAAATAATGCGTGATTACATAATCCAACATTTTAATTTATAGCATTCGGGCCATCTAAATTTCAAACATACATTTCATTTTTTTTCAACTATTTCAAAAATTTTCACAATAATAATTTTTTTTTGTAATTTAAAAGCGTTTGAAACATCTTTTCTTGTCATGATGTATATTATTCAAAGTTTATTTTCTCTTAAAAACAATCTCTATTGTTTTATTTTCTCACTTAATTCTGAGTTTCAAGTTTTGAAAAGAGTTCCTGGGATTATTTCTAAAATAATTCTTCATATAACATATAAACCATACTGTCTGTTATTTTTCAGTAGATGAATTTTTTAAATTCTTTCCTAAAACATTGTTAACCATATTATAGAAAAGAAAAATTAATCAACATTTGTGAGTGTAGCTACAATTTCAGGAAGTACGCCTTAAACAATTGTTCACTTTGTCTTACACCAGAAACATTACAGGAGATACTTAAGGTGGTAATATAATTTCAGGGATTGTATTTTTTCATCTAGAAAATATTTACATAAGTAAATTTCAGATCTTCTAATGATTTAATATATTAAAACACTTAAATATATTATATATCATTTTTAAAAAAACGTCAAGGTATTGTGATGTGTTTTATGTCAAGAAATGCGCCGTGAGTAAGTAATAAGGTGGATTATAAAGGAGGTATTGGATGTGTTTCGAAATCTATAATAATTCAAAATGATTGCTGATGGAAGACAAAATGATAGATAATCTTTTTTCACATTGTAAAATCATATTTAGAAGAAATATTTCATCTTCTTTATACAAATTAAGATTTTCTGTTATAACAACAAAAAAATTATGATCAATTCATTGTAACTTATCCGAAATAATTTTTCAGATATAAAGGTTTGTCACATATTTCAGATTTCAAATTATTTTGCTTATTAAAGTAAATGAGAGTAGTTCTTTTGAAAAGAAACTAGAGTTATATTGGCCTTATTCTTATTTCTATCTAAATCCAGTATATCATTACAATAAAATGAACATAGAGGTGCAATTTTAAAATATTGGAGGAACAAATGAGTATAAACATTTAAAATAAGATATTAATATTTTTTCCAATAAAAAAAATCAAGAACACATTGAGAGGTAGTCTTTTTTTTTTAAAAAAATAAATAAATTCACGCACCTTCCTTTTTATCCAATTCATAATTAGAAAGAAGAGTACTGAACTTTCTAAAAGAATGTAATTTATTAAAATTTAGGAAAAATGTGGAGTTAAATTTGATATTCTTTACTTGTTACTGATATATTACTCATATATTTATTACATTAATCCTACATTACTGAAACTTATTTGGATAAAGAATAGCCTAGTGATTTGTTTTTAGAAATAATAGAATATGTAATAATCCTAAGAGGAAAACTAATTCAAACTAAGGGGAAATGAAAAGGGATTTTTTTATGTAAGAAGCAAAACGAAAATTTTAAGATTAATGATTTTTTTTTCAAAAATAATTATTCTGGTTCTCAGTATAAATATTTATGTTAGGACACAATCTTGAAATAGTATCGCATCTAATTTTATAATTATTAATTTCAATGTATACATTTTCACTCAATATTGATTAAAGCGGTTCAATTATTTCCCATTTCCAATTTGAAGTTTACGCATTTATTTAATATTTATTCCATTAATCGAAATGTTTAAACAGCTTAAATTTTTTTCGAATAATATATGCATTCATCTATTTAGATACGTTACATTATAAAAACTTATAAGGCCTAATCGTATGAAACATACATATAAATTTGAAATTTTACAAACAATCTTAGAATACAAAATACTTTACAAATAATACAAAATAAAATTACCCCATATCTCAAATCATACATTACGAAACAAATGACTATTTAACTGAACTTAATTTTAAGGCATAAACAAAAATAAAGCTTTTTTTATTTTAAAAATCATTATTATGCCTTTACATTTCTAAGAAAATAATTTTAATTTCGAAATAATATTTAATTTAATCTATGTGTTTGAGAAGTGTTTCTAATTCCAACGGATGCTCAACTTAAAATTATTTAACATTTCCCAAACATAATAGCAATGTTGATTTAAGTCAAACTTTCCAGGAATTGAATAATCATTTAAAATTTGTAAGTAAACCATATCGGAACAACTCACATTTTTTTTCTTGATAACAATGCACGCATCTGTTGGAAGTTAGTATTAAAAGCCGTAATTATTGATTGCAACATTCTGAAATGGGCCCATTAGTATATTATGAAAGTTGAAAGTGATTAACTTCCTAAATGGAAGTTACAATTTAATTTACTTCAAGGAAATTTGAGAACACTTTGAAATTATCTGATCAGCAGTTGGTGACTCTTTTCTGATTAAAAATAAGATGCTAGGCAAGGTTGTAACTTTTACTCTTCAGAAATGAAATTTGCATTTGACATATTTCCAACCACTATGGTTGTCGAAAGACAAAATATCAAAGTATGCTTTTAAAGGATGAGTTCAGAAGTTATTGGAAAGGAAGGAGGGTTATTTTCAATAGAAACTCATATTGTATATTTCAAAACATTTCAAGATTTAAGTTAATAAGAGGAAATGGTTCTTTGAAAACTACCTTTGAGAAATAACTGTGGCACTACGACATTGAAAACCATTGAGGAAAATGAAATTGATAAATTTCGAAAGTAATTGTATTAAGAATAGAGAAATCTTATCGTTTAAAGAAAAATATATAATTTAAACTGTGATTTAAATTAAAATAAAATATTAATAGCATTAATTCTTCATTAATGTTTTTGTCATGAGCTACTGCAAGCGCTAAATAGCAGTTAAATGTGGCAATTCGCTCTGTGCCCTTGCATCTGATTCCATACGCATATAATTTTGCACGTTATTAATATATTAAGTCAATAACGATTAATATAACCAATTGACTGCTGATTTTCCGAAGGCTTGCACTTTATCCTTGACATAAGGAAGGAATTTTGCATTTTATTACTTAAGAATCATTCATAGAATAACTCATTATAGAAATTTAATGATGAAAGAAGAAAAAAATGGTTTTCACGAATATAACCAGAAGAAAATTGGATTCTTTTCCCAGTTAGAAAAATATTATTCCAAAAGAATTATCCATTCAATCATAACTAAGCATATCCACTTTTGATCAATTATTAAAATTCTTCAAAGGCATATATTATAGTTAAAAATTTGGTTCGGCTGCTAAAAATTTATAATTAATCCCAATAAATATGCTTATCACATCCGTACTAAGAAATTGCGTTTGCCACCTATGACTTTAATGGATATATTTGGCCAAACGGTCTCTCAGTCACTGAATACAAATATTGCGATTATTATTATACTGGAAATTATCTCATTCGTAACAAAGTGGTCCTTTGCCATTCTTAATAAACAGGCTCTCAAGAATGCCAACCGGAGGCTCATAATCACATATTAGTAATCAAACAAAAGCAATACATTTTTATCACACATTTCATAATCATGCCTCAAATTTGTTATTAACTTCTTTAGGATTTCCTTGTTTACGATCCTACTGCCTGCAAAAGTCTCAGTACAGTTTCGAAATAATAATTGGATTCATATCTACCTGTTTAATCAAGATATACAAATTTTAAACCGAGTTTCAAATATGTATAACTGAGTTTGAAATCTGGTTAACCTCATTAAATTCATTTAAAACATATCCAAAACACTCTGTACTCCAACTCAAACTTAACAAACCCAAAACGATATATTTCTACTCTTGATTATTGATTTGAAATCTTATTTATTATCAAATGTCCATCAACTTTTTAATCAGTTGAAGAAATCTTTCTTTGTAATATCATAGCAGATAATCTATTCCTTTATTTTATAAGAAAATCTTTCTTTTTTACATTGTACAGATCATCTTATTGACAATTAACTCTACTTAGTTCATTTTTATGAATAATAAAAATGTATTTATTTTGCTTTCATTATCTAAAAATTTAATTGTGAATTACGAGGAAATTCAATTAATTTTAGTCTGTTGATGCAAGGTACTCTCTAAATAGATAGAAACTCATAAATCTATTTCAGTTATTCATTTGTTTGGTGATGCTATCAAATATGGTTCCATCAAATGAAATATTAAATGGATTTGTCTTATACTAGCTGTGTTAGAGACACAATTTCCCAATATATTGACTGATAACATTTTATATACTGATACAACGATGATAAGGGTTTAAAATTTCAACAACTGTGAAATTAATTTCTTATGCAAATAAATAAACAAGCTTGTATTATTATTTAAAATAAACAAACGTATTATTTATTAAAATCATTCATTATTTATTTCTACTTGTTTCCCAGTATTTTCTTGGTACATGATTATTTATTTTGAGAAAAACACTTTTTAAAAAAAATATAGAGAGAAAATTCAACTCTGATTCCATGAATTTGCTACTTAGAAATATACCCAAAGTCATTACAAAGGTTTTTAAAGCAAACATAAAGATACATTATCTGATTCTTTTCATCATCGGTGAGTAATTAAAAAGATAGGTCTAAGTAAGAAATCTGAATAAGGAAGGTTTATCTAAATAAGGAGCAATAATAATCAAAAGCGACTCAAATGAAATTGATCATTTAACTTCAACGCGTAGATAAATATATCTTAGAATATGGAACGGAAACAATACATACAATTTATATTTAGAGAAAAATTGACATAAAAATGTTTCAAATTTTCGATAAGTGATTTTTTTATTCTGTCAGTGATGAAATAATTTAGAATTTATATAAAAATAAATTGTGTACAATAGTTTTTAAAAATTAATTTATTTCCATTCGTTAGTATTCGATCGTACGCATGAAAAATGTATTAAAAAGTGTTATTGCTGTAATCACATGAAAAAAAGTATTTAAATCTTTGATAAATGGCAAGTTCATTAAATATATTGAGAATACCATTTTCTGGCTATCTAGATCAAATATTTATAATGCTAATATCTTCACTTCAAACTTTTTTTTTTACTAAGACTGTTTTTCTGTTCATTTTATGTCATTTAGACGCTCAAACTTTGCTAATTAAAAAGTATTCTCAGCCGTTCAGTTAATGTCTCAGTCTACAACTGGAATTTGCTATAAAATTTAGAGTTTAACTTATTTACAATTAGCTGCCATTGGTGACCAGCCGGTTCGTTAATCTAGATTTTTTTTCATATTTAAAAAATAAAAATTATATGTTACTCACATTTTAATAATTTCTTCATCAAAATACTTTAAAACTTCAGATTTTAATCAATCAATTCACTCATAGCATTATAAAACCCTTCAGACATAACTTAATATGTAACTCTAATTTTCGGTTTTTCTGTAAATGATTAAATTGCAATTATTATAACATTTTTTATTGAAACAAAGTATTTTTATATGATCTCTGAAAACACAGTCGTTTGGCTTTGAAACCTTAGAGACACTACAGAGTATATTTCTTAATTTAGGTAATGTCCTAAAAACTTTTCACATATTCACCATGAACAGATAAATTTATTAGCAATGTTTAGTTTTAAATGCGTCAGACACTAAGAAAATAAATAGAATCTTTTGAAATAAATAGTCAAAAGCATGTTAAGCATTCAAAAAAGTCCATATCTGTTGAAAATAGTTGTTAACAATCAGAACGCAATGCAAATACGTGAATTTTCTACGGCAATTATTACAAAGGTCGTGCAATTAGGTAACGCAGAAGCGTTTTGTTGACTCATCCGATCAGACGAGAGTGGACCCAATGAAGACGCAGATAAAAAGGACATTAGTTGATTATTATTATTTCCTGTCTATTCATTTTTCCGGTGGATTTTATTGTAATTAATTCAGTCGTCCAATCTGTATTCTAATAATTCCCCCTAGCCTTTAATCGTTAAATTAAAATGGTTAAAATAGTCTCTGAGGTCTGCCTTCTTTGCGTCAGATTCAAATTCATCCTCGAAATGAGGTGAGAAAATTTTCATTTCTTAGTCGTTAGTCATTAATGCTATATATTTTTTGGTCCATCGTAGCCTGAGTTATCAATGAAGTATTAAAATTCTTTATTCGCAAATTGAAATCAAAACAGCATTTATAATATTCAGCATCCATTCTATTATTTAAACATTATATTCTTTGTAGGTGCTTTTTGTTATTATTGCAAAAATGCTTAATGAATCCAAAAATTTCTAAAACCGGAGTTCATTTTGAGCAAGTATGCAAGGAATTAGATTTATTTAGTCAGTTAATGAGAGACTGTGGTAAAGAATAACAGTCTGTGGTGACTTTTTAATAAACCAATAACAGCCAAACGTCATCAACGTTCGCCTTTGTTGAATGGATAAGTTACTGGTCCCGAAACTCAAACATCGCAGGTTCGATCCTTGGCAGAATTAAACCTACACATTGGCACAATTCCGCCAACACCACTGCCTACAAAAGTATAAAATCGAAAGTGAAATCTCTTGAATTAGTGGAAATAGTTCAGAAATTTACAGTAAACGATAATGATGAGAATTTAGGGAAATATTTGAAACATCAGGAGATAATTTTGGATTTTTAGGGGATCTTGAGGAAAAAAAAGATCCAGTGTGGGATAATAATGCCAGATATTTGGAATCCAAGGTTAAAGGTAAAGTCAGGAAATTACTTAAACTTGACTTCCCTCATTTTTATGGGGATGCCGAAACCCCTATTTCTTTTAAAGAATTATTTATTTCCACTGTGTTTGAAAGTGAAAATTTGAAAAATCTCGAGAAACAGCACTATTTACATTCCTCAGTTAGATGAAAGGCCCCAAAAATACTATTAGAATTCTCGTTAAAAGAGGAGAATTCAAAGCATTGCTAGGATTTATTAAGTGAAAGATTCGAAAATAAAAGAGTTCTAGCGTTATTCCAGATAAATAGAATATTTTCTACAAGTATAGCTAAAATTTATAATTTGAAAACTTTGTTAGAAATAATTGATACATGATACATAATTGATACATAAATACATAATATAATTGATACATAATCTATTAAAAATCTAAATACTTTAGGGTTAGAATCTAATTCGTTGACTGACTTGATTCAGTTTATGGTTTTGAAATTAGAACAACTGCTAAAACGATGGTCGGAATTAACGTTACAGAGTGACTAGATACGAGACTTAGATACATTTCGGAAGTTTATTGAGCTGCAAGCGTGAAGTTTAGATGACATGACGGGTATTAAATCCGAAATGAAAATCCAGCAAAAAAATCATTTGATGCTGGAGTAAATCGGAAACATTTAACTAAGAGTGTGATTGTTAAGAAAAGTTAAACTTGTGTATTGTACAGTCAAACGCATGTGTTATTTAAGTGCCCTGTGTTAGTAAAATGCCTGTTGGGTGAAAGGTTATTTAATTCAGTGAACTATCTCAAAATTGTCTGCGTCAAAAATTATCAGATAGAAAACTGTAGAGATAACGTAAATTGTAAATTCTTTGCAGAGAAAGATCACACTCTTTTGCATGTGCCGGATAATGCCGGAAGTAATGAAGTAGTTACAACCAAAATTCGGAAATGCCAATTTCAAATACGGCACAATGTTATTGTAGTATGCTATTATCAACCGCTTTAATTAATGTAAAGCGCAAAAGAGGGAAAATTAGTCAGTGCAAAGCTCTAATGGGTAATGGAAGTCAAAATTCGTTAATTACGGGGGAATAGTACATCACACAGAATAGTATATGGGGAATCACTACATAGTATATCACACAGTTTGGTAGGAGTTAATTGCATGGTTCCAGACACATTATTAGAAGGCACCAAATTTGAATTTACTCCGCATTTTTTAGTATATTCATTTTCGGTAAATGCAATCGTTATGGATAGGGTAACCTCACCTCTCTCAAATTTTCATTTGAATCAGTACTATTGGCCTCATATCAAAGGGGTACAGCTCGCGGACCTTAATTTCTTCATGCAAAGCCCTAAGATGCGCTGTTGAAAGTGGACATTTTCACCCATTTAATTAGTGGAAGTGCCATCATAGACCTCACGGAGACTCCTACGGATTTTCCTAGCAAAATCGACTGGTTTCTATGTGGTCAAATTGACCTCAAAACAAATGGTAGTCCCAGTGTTATATATCATACAACCTGTACTAACAATGACTCTTCTGTAACTGAAAGTTTAAAGGAATTTTTCGATAGTGAATCGTTACCTAAATTGGAAAAAATCTTTTATTCAGAAGATACTGCTGAAAGCTGTTTGTAAATAGAACGATCCGAACGAATGAAGGGAAATGTGTCTTTAGACTACCCTTCAAGGCAGATAAGGTGATAGGCGAGAGCAAAATAGGTGCTCTTCTGAGATTTTATATTATCGAGAGAAAATTAAATATAAATGCTGACCTACGGAAACAATACATTCAATACATTTATGAAGGCATATATAGACATAAAACATGTGACACTCTCAAAACCCGATGAAATATCCCTTCAATCTAATTATTTTCTGCCTCATCACGGTGTAGTGACTGAGTACAGTACTACCACTGAACTTAGAGTAGCGTTCGATGTGTCATACAAATCGAATAACAACAAATCTTTAAACGATGTGCTCTTAAAGAGACCTAAACTCCAATGGAGTATTTTTGATATTTTACTTAAGAGATTATTTTAGAAGATACCCGGTTGCGTGACATAGCCAAAATGTATCGGCAAATTTACGTGACCGAAGAGGTTAGAAAATATCAAAGGATTTACTGGCAAGGAATTCCTGATCAACCAATCAATTCTTATAAACTAAACACTGTAACCTACTGCACATCATGTGTCCCATATTTAGCTATTCGTGCAATCCAAAAGATATGTGAAGATAAATGTGGGAATTTCCCAATCACCGTGGAAATCGTAAAGGATAACTTTTATGTCGATGGCTTATTGGCAAGAGGATATTCGATAAAGGCAGCTCAAGTCATAACTCAGGAGTTATGGAAATTTATGAGTTCAGCAGGATTTCCCATTAGAAAATGACTTGCAGTCATCCAGAGGCTCAAACCGGACTGCCAGAGTCTGCTAAAGCAAATAATGCAATTCATTGTTTTGATTTGGAATCATCTCAAAGAGTTCTTGAATTTAAATTCAGACTGTCTTCAATTTCAGACAGTAGATTTCGAAAGCGTCACTTCTAAACGACAATTGTTATCGCGTATAGCTCAGACATATGATCCGTTAGGGTTGATGGCACCTGCCACAATCATCCCGAAAATTCTGCTTCAAAAACTCTGGTTAGCTGAAGTATATTGGGCTGAATCCATACTTCTACATATTCTAGAAAAATGGCTCAAATTCAAATCTGAACCCCTTCATCTGAAAGACATTCACATTTCTATATATATACATGTAGTTAATGCTACTAAAATAGAAATTCAGGGATGCTGTGATGCCTCAGCAAAGGCCTAGGCCACCGTTGCCTATCTGTGCGTAATATCCCACAGTATCCATGTACATTTTAATAGCTTCAAAAACAAGCACCCGTGAAGCACTTAAAGTTGCCTTTGTTTGAACTATCATTAGCAGTTTTATTGGTGGAATCGGTGAAGGCTATACAAACTACTATTAAATTCAAAATCGATGAAGTCTTGCTAAGGTGCGACTCCTCGATAGCTCCTCTAGTAAAGGGGAACCAATTTGTAATACATCGTGCTGAGGAGATTAACACACTACCGACAATTGAATCCTGGAGAAACAAAATCCGACTGATTCAGCATCTCGAGGACTTTTTCCTGGACAGTTAAAGGCCAGCAACTGTTTTTTTTTGGTCTGTGACTTATTTCTAATGTTAATGTTGCTCTAGATGTGTTGCCCATTTCGTCGATCTCAGAAGACAGTATATTACGAGATAAGGAACCTCATTGTTTAGTAGTAGCAACTACACACCTCCCGGATTATCTATTGAAATATTTCTTATACTTAAAAATAGTTAGAATTGTAGCATGGATTTTCAGTTTTTCTAATGCTTCTAAATCCTTGAAATTGCAATTGTGAATTGTGACCATTGCAATCTCAAGAAGTAAGCCGTGTGAAACGAAGAATAGGCAGACTTATACAGGCGACAGGATTTTTCGAAGATATCCGACAAACAAAAATAATGCAATGAAACCAACCAGTAAATTTTCGCCATCAAACGTATTTTTAGATTCAGACAGTATTCTGCATGTAGGATGTCGACTAAGCAAACACCAAACATTATCGTTCAACCAAAAACACCCTATGTTAATTTCAAAGAACCACCATATATCGTCGTTAATTATACAACATTTCCCCAAAATCCGTTTCCATGGGGAACAAAATCTAGTCTTATAATTAATTCGTCAAGAATACTGGATTCCGGATGGAACTTCCACTGTGAGGAAGAAACTCAGAAATTGTGTAAAATGTTTTAAATGAAGCACAAAACCCATTCATCAAATGATGAGAGATTTATCTGAGTCACGCATTTCACCATTCGAAGAAACTGGAGCCGATTATGTTGGACCAATAGTTACAAAATGTCCGCATCAGAGAAAAGCCAGCAGATTCAAAGTGTATATATGTTTATTCATTTGTATGAGCACCAATGCCACCCATCTGGAGCTAGCCTCAGTTTATCTACAAACTTGTTTTTAGCGACCCTATGACGCTTCATCGCACGTAGAGGCTATCCAGCTGACATTTATTCCGACAATGGCAGAAACTTGGTAGGAGCAAATTCTTAAGTCACATCCTTAATTGTCTTATCCCGAACTGAGTCTATTCAAGACTTCTCATCAGCCAAGTCTATCATATGGCATTGCAAGCCCCCTATGCCCCCAATTTTGGTGGGTTATAGGAGGCGTCAGTCAGATTAACTAAATGACATCTGCTGCAGATCTGTCAAGGGTCACTTTTGACATTCGAAGAGTTTTCGACCTTATTATGCCAAATTGAGGCATGCGTATACTCAAGGCATCTGGTGTCACTGCCCCCTGATTCCAGTGATATCAGAGCCTTAACCCCTGGGGACTTCTTCAAAGAAGCTCCTTTGATGGAGCTTCATGAAAGAAATATTCGTACTACTAACCCAGATTTGAGTTTATCTTCTAGATATGGCCGTCTCTTCAAACTGAAGAAGCAGTTTTGGACACGATGGTCCATAAAATACCTCTCCCAGCTTACGTCTCGTCCTTTAAAGCACCAAGCGAACAGAGTCATCCAAGTAGATGATTTAGTCGTAATTCAGGAGGACTCCATGCCACCTCTTGAACCTCCATGAAATTAGAGTGGTTAAAGTATAACCAGGAAAGGACCAGGTTACCCTTGCAGGTGGAACTGCAAGTCGCCTCCGGAATCATCCACCGTCCAGTTTCAGGGCTGGCCATCCTACCAGTCTCTTCGCCGGGTTACCAGGATGTTGACTTATCCTGCCAGACGAGAGTGGCGCCAATGAAGAAGCAGAAAAGGTTACTTTATTGTTATTATTTCCTGTCCATCATTTTTATTATTAATGTTTCCGATGGATTTTATTGTAGTCAATTCAGCCCTCCATTCTGTATTCTAATAATCCTCAACAGTTTTTAATCGTTAAATTAAAACGATTTAAATAGTTTTTGAGATATGTCTTCTTTGCGTCAGACTCCATTAATCTTTGGATTTAGGTGAGTAAATTTTAATTTCTTATTCTTTTGTTCCACATTATTTCTTAGCTGTCAATTTTACAGTAAATTTTCTACGCCTGTTTGGGGAACGTTCTGTAGATGTATTTTTTAAAAATTCCTTTATTCTGCTTTATTTTAATTCAAAAGTACTTCAGAATAAATCGGAAACATAAACATAAAACTATATCTAATAAAAACAATTATTAGATATAGATTGGTATATTATATACATATCTAGATTATTCGTATTGATATAGATTTGCTAGGTTTCATATTTATTTACATTTTTTTTAATATGAAGTAACAAATAATATTTTTATGACTCAGTTCCCAGTCATAACTTTTTGAAATTTTTTTGTCAGTTTCGTGAATCTTAATACCAATATCCTTTCTTTTTTCAGTAATTGCTTATATTAGACTTTTCGTTGCGAAGTTTGAAAACATATTCAACAAAGGGAAAAATATTGGGAGGAAATGATAACATAATAGAAAATTTCAATTAATTGCTGTTAAGGAACTCAGTACAGGACATTCTTAATATAATTTCGTTTATTAGGTTTTTATGCGTATTTAGAAAAATCTAAACAAACATTTGAAAATAAAATTTAAAAAAACCTTTTAAACATCAGCAATATTCTTAATATATTTATAAATGATTTCTATTTTCAGCATTCAAAAATAAGCCAATTACGTTTACTGTTATTATACCATATGTATTAACTGGAAATTATTAAATTATAATAACACTTTAAAGGCGGGAGTCGTAGTACTACGATTTATTTCGCGTTACCTAGCATACTTTTGTCAAGATCCTCCACATTTAATGTGTTAATAATAATTAAAATTAGATCCAATTAAATTATAGATGTTATATACGATGGTATAAGATTTGGTATATATAGATAAAATGCGTAACGTATTATATTTTAAATAATACTTATATTAAACTAGCTGGTAGCCGGTGCTTTGCTACCGCAGCAAGAAATCTTTCGAAATATCGCTTGAAATTCAAAATAGCTTTCCTTGTTTAATTAGATGTGATAGAAGTAATTATATTTATTTTCTTATTGAAAATGAAATCGGCAACGGAATTACAAATAATATTTATAATTAAAGTGCAAATAATATTTATTCTACATTCTGACTTTATTATTTATGTGCTTTAGAGTAGGACAATATTTTCTTCTGTCTTCAGCAAAAAACAAATGAATTTATTGGTTGTCTGACTCGTAAACATCTAGCATACAACTGATCATGTGAAATAAAGGAATTTATAGGTTGAAATGGCACACTTGAAGTTACTGACCATGCGCCTTTTTGACGGTCATCGAGAATGCATATCGAAAGGCTAACTGCAATCGTTTGAAATTAAAATGCATGTCGGTGGCAATAAGAGGAATGCGTGGAATGAGAGTATCTCCAATTGACTTACCGCTCAGAAAAATGACCTCGCTTGTTGACACAATTGAGATTTTTGATACTGATGCGCGTGGTTAGGTAGCATATAAATGTCTTTCGATTCTTGCTCCATTTTGATTTTGAGCTTTTGAAGAACGTGGATTTGCAATTCGTAAACAATCTGCTTTATTGCTCACAAATTTGCCTCATTTTTTAAGAAGCACGAATTGACTTATTTTTGAGAATTAAGAGTCTAAATCTTTCAAGTAAAGAACGTTTGAGGACATATTTTTTGTCAAAACAAACAAAACGATATAAGCTTGAGCCAAGTCAAAATATTGTTTGTCGATGCCCACAAAAATGAGAAAAATTACTGTTTATATTGGAAAATTTCTCTTATATATAATTTTACATGATTGGTATTGACAATAATAATTTTCCTTTGAATGTGTGAGATAAATTCTGAATAATATGTAGTGTTAGATGCAGACAAAATACTATGCAAGATGAATAACAATAACTTGTGTCGGTCACTATTCATTAATAAAATGAAAAAATTTAGAGTTGACACTAAATATTATGGATATCATTTCCTTCATGCTGATTGGTATGAGTCTTCTGATATTTTCTGCTTATCTCTTTTCAATTATAAATTTAAAAATGTAATCATCTTGCAATAGCAAGCAATAATTTGGAAATGATTCTTCGGAAACCTTTGAACGGTACGGCATTCAATAAGGTTCAAACAAACAAAAATTCATTTTTATATATTAGGCTCGATAACTGTACTATGCCTATAGTCTTCGATGAGGTGGGAGCAATAAGTTCAAGAAATTTCATCGTAATCGCCTGAATATTAGGTATGAAGGAACCATAATTCCTTTTACATTTTTCTCATTATATTATATGCTAGCCGCCTTTGGCGACCAGCTGGTTCGCCATGAGTAATGCGTTCTAAAAATTTCAATTGAATCACATATTCATTAGCCTTGAAGTAATGCCGGGCATTGATTGGCCAGAAATTAAAAATGTTTTTTTTTTCCGTGGTGTTGCCAAAATATTAAATATTTTTTTTTAAAGCGAAAAAGGAAAAAAAAAATATTGAATAAATGATTTAGATGTTGCAAACGATTATAGAAAACTTGGTTTTGCATTTATTTTTTTAGAAACTATCACATTTTATAATGGAAAAAAAAATTATGGAATTAATGATATAAATATTGCAAACGATTATATAATGTGCCAAAGTCGGGAGTTTAATGCATATCTTGTCTAAATTCAATCAGGTTTACCATAAATAAAGAAGATTTGTTGAATAAATGATTTAGATATTGCAAAAAATTATAACATCTGCTTTGCATTTATTTTTGTAGAAAATATCACATTTTATGTTTCTTTTATTTTATCCAGTCACGTGCTAAAAGTATCATTTCTTTAGACTTGATTTACGATGAAAGTTTTGTTTTTATTTGAACTTCCGTCATTGTTTTCTTTTATTTTATCCAGTCACGTGCTCAAAAAAAATTGGTTAAAATATTTCTTTAAAAATTCGTTAAAAATAGAGGCTTAAGTTATACATTAAAACACTGATACCATTAGAAAGCTAATTTTTTAATCTTTAAATTGATGTTAAAATTATGTTTGTGCGATAATATTTTCGGAAGTTATAACGGAAAAACATCGAAATTTCGCTTAAATTTTAATTAATTCAAATTATAATTAAAAATTTGAAAAAAGGGCTCCAAGGTGCACATTCCCGACCTCCAAGGTACACATGTACCAAATTTGGTAGCTGTAGGTCCAACGGTCTGGCCTGTAGAGCGCCAACACACACACATTGAGCTTTATTATAAGTATAGATGAGAATTGTACTACTGAGTTTAGTAGGCCTGAAACAATATTTTTCGAATGAAGGAATTTTTAATAAGAAAATATGAAATATTTTTTACATGAATAATTGACATTTGAATACCTTATACCTGTTACGTCAATGACATATTTAAAAGCTATTTCATGAATAAAAAAATACTTTTCAAAACTAAATCAACTGGATTAAAATTTTATTAATTTACTTTAATTTAAAAGGAATTCGGTTTCATTTATTTAAAATTTCCAACCGTTTTGGAACTTGACTTATTTAGGGAAAACAAATTATTTGAATTTAAATTAAATCCACCGGTATAGCAAAACCATCCTAGTTGAATATGCGATTTAAAATTATAGAAGGTTTGGGTATTTAACATAATTAGTTTCTAAAACTGTCCGCTCAGTTTCTAGTGAATTTGGGTTTAAGTGAATAAGGTAAATAATATTAGCAAAGTGAATAATGGAAATGCATCTTTATCCTAATTGTTTCAAAGCTGTATGAGAAAGGTCATCCATAATATTCACATAGTATTTAGAGATGAACTATTAAAATATGATGCATTTGATAAACTCACTTTCATAAATGTAGAGTGGCACAGAATCAGGCAGAAATAATTTAATTTGCTTTATGAGCATTTTGAATAACCTGGTACGAAATTCATAAGTTTCTGGTAGTGGACGATTTTATGCAGTTGATTGAATGTTATGCAAACTGAGACAATGAGAAATGATATGTTTGCGTGGATTCTTTAGGAATTCTTTGGAACTGAAAGTTCAAAAAATGGAAGAACTCTTTTATTCAAAGTTTATATTGTATGGATATAATTGCTAATGCAGTAATCCTATATTCCAAGAAATGTTTGAAATAGTTAATCTTAAGCATTTTGAATTGGTTTGGACCAATTGTCTTATAGATATAAGATTAACTAACTATACGTAATTAACTAAGTACAGGAAGCAGAAATGTTAGCTAAATATTGATAGTCATATACCTTAATTGAATATAATTTAATTTCTATTATAAATATAATCACAATTTCTTCATTAAGTTGATAGAAATAAAATTTAAATATATATCTTTTATTTGTAATTTAAAGTGTCCTAAAAATTGAATTAATTACAGTATATGTTTTTTATCATTTATATAAAAATTCTAAAAAATATTGAAATATTTATCTAAAACAAGCCGTTTAGAAAAACCTTGCAAAATGATAACAAAATAGTGCCTGATTCTATCCAAAAAGGACAATGACAAACCTGTCAAACTATAGCAAACTGTTATCATATTTCTGAAGACCAACTTAATATTGAGATAATAAGGAGTGGCCTTGAGTTATGACCAGTTGATAGTTAAAAGTTTAGACTTCTTTTTGTAAAAAGGAAAGAATTTAACGGCATAAAAGTAGTGCATTCTATTAGAATTAGTCTACAATGTTACAATAAAATCAAACGCAGGATTTAAATATTTTTTAAGAGGAATTCAGTTCAGCAATCAGTTCTTTAAGATTTTAAAGTTCTTAAAGATTTTAACAAATGGATTATTTTAATTATTTATAAAGATAGATGATTTAATAGGTTAAAGAAATTGACTATATCTTGTGATAATTTTTAGCTCAAAAATGTAACTGCAATTAATAGAACTTATAATATTTAAAAACAAAATTATTTTAATATCGATGTATTAGTATTCTGAGGCAATAGGAGTAAGGTATTAAGAAAAGACGTTATTGGATAAAAGTGTGCAATAGATATTATTTTGATATAATGTCAGGTAAAAGGAAAGAATAGTAGAGCAATCTTGCTACATTTATTTAATCTTGATAAAAGTCCTAAGAGAAACGTGTATAGGCACTATATATCTGTAAGCATTGTATTTATCTATATCTATATCTATCTATCTATATCTATATCTATATCTATATCTATCTATCTATCTATCTATATATATATATATATATATTCAAAATTTAAGAAATGAACATAAGACATGAAAATAATGAAATATAAAGAAAAGACGTTACAACAATATTTTTTTCTTTTCACAGCACAGTCGATGCCTTTTCTGTGTCTCTGATATAACATAACACACTCCTGTACCTATATACATTTAGGAATAGAGAAAAAAGCTATCTGCCACACGTCAGTTCCCTAAATACCTCATTCCATCATTCTATTTTTCCTTTGCTTGCAGACTGTCTGTAACTGTGTCTATGTAGTGTTTGAATAGTCTTGAAGAATGGGTATGGTAAATAAGAAAAAAGGAAACACAATGATTGTGCCCGAAGCTGAATATGTCTCTTTCATCTTTCCTTTCAATGGAATATTATGCGAAATGAAAAATGATTGAAGTAGGCAAAATTCTAAAAATAAATTTAAAAAATTCATTACTTTGTCTACAGTTGCTAAGATATAATTTTGTGCATGATTATTCCACTGTCAAAAGACTTTTTAAAAAGCTATATATATATATGAATGAAAGTATTAGAATTTTTAATCTTAAAAAGGAGATTAAAATCTGAAAAGAAAAGTAATTATGTTAGCTGAAAACAGATAATGTACCTACAAAAACACAATGTAAGCAGAAAATTGTAATAAAATTATAATGTTAAAATTTCTGTTTAATTACAGTTTAATCTAACGTATTTCTGCTGAAGTATCACTTTAACAAATTTTTAGAGATATCGTTGAGAGCAGGATTTTAATGGGGAATAGTATATTTTACATAATTTTTTGAAAGAAAGCCTTGTATAACGAAATCTTTAATAAAGTAGTATTTCTAATTTTTGATTTCCTAAAAAGGCGAAGATGAAATAATAATCATCGAAAATTTCTTTGCCATATTCATTGATACATTACTTTGGACTTTTCTCTTTTTTCAATATTCAATCATTTTCCTAGTTTACTTCAAAAAAATTATTTTCAGAAAGTACTTTTACAAACATCTGCAAAAAAATGTTTTCAGCAATTACGAAAAAAAAAAAAAAAAAAAAAAAACCTAAATTCATGTTATATTTGACATGAAAACAAATTTAAAAATGGCTTTTAATAAATCTGAAATTATTCATGCCGTGTTTAAAGGAGCGATATGTCAATTAAAAGCAAATGGATTATTCTTTAAAAAAGTTTCTTAGTTTTTGATATTCAAAAAATATTTTGTTCTTTTGGTATGACATGGAATATTTTTATTTGATTGACTATTTAAAGACTAAGAGCTTTTTTCCTCTTAAAGTATCGAATTCTAGTTTGTATATATACGCGAAGCCTGAATGTGAAAGAAAATTTGTTGTTTAATATCACAATGTGAGTTAGTTATTACAAGTTTGTTATATGTTAATGTAATATATTTGCTCACATTTTGTCATATATATATATATATACCGCAGGTATATAAACTTTTTTCAAATAACCAGAAATTAATTATTGTTTTTTATTAATAATGCAAAAATGCAAACAACAGAAATATTAGCTATGCTGAGATAATTTGTAGACAAAAATAACCTTCATATT
>JAPMOQ010037618.1:0-14078 GCA_026543055.1 Argiope trifasciata | reverse complement strand
TATTAGCTATGCTGAGATAATTTGTAGACAAAAATAACCTTCATATTAAATTTCATTTGCATTTGCTGAAATAAAACTTTTGATCAATCTCAATTTATAAAGCTGTTTTGATTCGTACATTTTCTTTTAAAAATTCATGTGTGTTACTAAATTTTGTATAAGCAATTTATTTCCATCAAAGGACTACAGTAATTCTGTTTACCATATTTCAACGTTTTAATGCATTGTTTAATTATAGTTAATTAGACTATAAAAGTAGAAGAACCATACGAACAACGTATTCCATAGAATAAGTAATAATATTCCTGCTAAAATTTTCTCAGTAAGTATGAAATATTTATATTTTTAAATTGGTGTGACATTAGGAAAAGTAAAGTTTATACATAGATCATACTTTTACTTCGACAGTAATTTAAAAACTTCTCAACAAAAATATTCTTAAATGATTATTGTTTTCATTCTGTTTTAATAGATTGTTCAACTAATATCATCAGTAATGGGAAAAGGTTGTAAGAATCCTCTTGAAAATAAACAAATATCTGTATTAAGAACTAAAATCAGAATGCCACTCCTTAATATGTAATGTATATGGAAAAGATAATTTAATAAATGTGAAACTCAAAACTGGAGCTACCAGAAACACAACCAGCTATAATGAAAAAAAAAAAACGAATGACTGAAATGCTTCTTATTTCAGATAATTTGATTCAAAATATACCAATCTCAGAATAAAAATGGTTCAAATGCATATACTTTCGCATAGACATTTTTACATATTTTCTTGTTTGACATTGTAAATAATTTTAAAAAAGAGAAACCAAAATTTCAGAAATACTACAGAATATATTAAGCATCTCAGTTCTGAGGAACATATTCTTTCACAATTTTCTTTTTATTCCAGACATTTCCAAGCGGTATGAAATATTTCTGGCGAACTTTATTGTCCATCAATCATTTAGTTGATGCAACAAGCAAAGAAAAGGAGCCTGTAGCAAATATGCTTTAGATTTGTATGGCTGGCTTCCATAAATGCTCCAAATGTGTCATGTATTCCTAAACATTTAGTTTCTAGAATTTATTATGATTGGTGATATGCCCATGATTTTGTTTTGAATAAAAAAAATTAGGAAAAGTTATAATCAATAAAATTTTAATGCACATTTTTAATGGGTTGTAAAATATTTAAAAAAATACATTGGTCTTTATCAGGTGTGGCCAAATTTTTGGGATCCGTGGTCTACTCCACATTTAAAAAATCGAAGGTGGTCTACCAATGGCAGAGCTAAAGTAACGTAACGTACACGTTTATATATTTATTTTCGGTGACTAGAAAAATAGTAAATTATCTATTTTTTCTAAAAAAACTTCATATTTGCAAAATAAAAATTTACTGGCGAAAATAATCAAAGTATTCATATATCAAAAAATGACCATCCTATTCACTTCGTTTACTTGAAATTTGACACTGTATATCTGCGACAATCTTATCATATTGTGGCTGGTATAAGCTTCTTGCAATGCGCAAACACGAATTAAATGTTAATATGTTAAACGCGACCGATGTTTGGTTTTTATGGCGTTCATGGTTGAAAAAGCAGATTCGCAAAGATATGTCGGTCCAAACTATGATTTCAAATACAAAATCAATTTTTAAATATTTGGAAACGTTTACTCCGAAATTAATTTCCAAACACCAGTACCCCTAGATGCTCAGGATTTAAGAAATGTATCCCATCTTAAGTTAATAATTTCCTCCTCGAACGTGACTGATGTAGTATCTATTAAATGTCCTATTTTTTCAGACACTCCATCAATGTTAACATTTTCATTAAATGGAAATATCATAAAATTGAGTATTTCTCCCAACCTAATTAAGTCAGCGAATCTTTTTTAAAATTCTTCAAACAAAGCATCTAAGTGCTAGGCGAAATCTTCGAAGTCTCGGTTTGGATTATGGATGCACTTTTCTTCCATGTTTTTGAAGTTTCTCAATTCATGTTTTCTTAACTGAGACGCATATCTTTTTATCGTTTCTTTGAAAGTTTTAATCGCTCTCATCATGTCTGTTAAACATTTATTCTTTCCTTGTAGATTTAAGTCGTTAAGTTTTGCAGTGATATCGCAGGGAAAAACTAGTTTTATGAACCATTTCTCATCTTCCAATCCAGTAATGTGCTCTCCCTTCATTTGTAGAATTTTTTTTTTTATTTCTGGAAACAGAATACGAAATCTTTTTAAAAAAACACCATGGCTTAGCCACCTCACGTCTGTGTGCAATAAGAGATCTCCGTGCTCTGATTCAGTTTCTTCCAAAAGTGCCCGAAATTGTCGTCTCTGAAGACTTCTTGAACCAATTGAATTGACGATTTTAAAAGCAATTTGCATTATATCATTAGACTTTAGTATTTTTGAACACAATGCCTGTGTTCCTCATATTTATTGCGCAAGGCAATAAAACCAATTCGATTCTCGACCATTGCTGGAGCTCCATCTGCTGTAATAGAGACCAATTTATATATTGTAAATCCTATCTTATCAATAAAGTTTTTAAATGTTGATGTCTTCCCCTCACGTTTGTCCTTTCAATGGAATTATTGTTAATAACTCGTCTTTCGAAGTCATATCCTCGAAAACCATTCTCAAAAAAATACATAGCTTTGCAATGTCACTAATATCCGTGGATTCATCAAATTGAAGTAATAGGAACTTACAAGCCTTTAGATCATCATTTAATAAATCCATCAAATTATTATTCATAGCTTCAGTATAGTATGTTTTACTTCTCTTAGCACTGATACCTGGTTGTGTCATTTTGTACTGGTTGTTGAAACAACAAATTATTGTATCAGTGCGGTAGAAAGAGAGAAACCTGCAATGTAAGACGAGTAACTGTGAACTGAAACTAAACGGGCGGATGTGACGGGTAGACTAGTCAACTCGCCGCGTCGCTATCATCGTGCCGACTACTGGATATTATCTAAGCGTCCCACTTTGTCAAGTTGTTTCTAATTAATTCTCCACTGAAAACGAAAAATTCATTGTATTACTTTGTGGAGTTTGTTTTAGATTTTAAAGCGTAAACTGTAGTAAATTTTTGTTTTAAATAATTCATTAATTCTATGTCATAAGTCATAAATTAAATTGTTAGTATCTGAGGCTCATTATCGGGATAGTCGCGCGGACAACCTAAAATGTCTTCGCGGTCTACTGGTAAACCGCGGTCGACGTCTTGGCCACCCCTGGTCTTTATTATAAAATTCCATATCTAGAATGAAAAAAAATAATGCAAAACTTTTAAATTATGCCAGATAAATCCTTAAACAAGCGTTCTCCCTTTGACATGATCTTCCAGATTGCTTCTACTGCCAATAACAATATTTGTTACACATGTTTACACCAGTATATATGATTCTACTCAAAAGAAAATGAAACATTATTTCCGAAAAAAATACTGAGTCTTTTGACATTCATTGTTGATGGAATTTTGAATAGTTTCATGTGAAAAATGAATGCGCATTTGTTTATTCATTGCGCAAAAGTGTCAGGCGAATATTTTGACTTCATACATTTTAAAGTTTTGGTTGAAATGGATTAAAACAAATTAAAGAAGAAAACCATATGTTAAATCCTTCATCTAGGAAAGTGATGCCATCAAACTCATGATATATAGTTATTTTGCTCCGCGCCTTCTGAAAAGAAGAAAGAAAATTTGTCGCATATTTTTTGTTCTTCTTTGGGTGTTTATAACCAATACTTTTCAATAAGAGCAATCAAAATGTCAGAGTGAGATTTTGATATTATTCTATCTTTTACAATTATGTTTCATAAACAAGAGTTCATCTGAAAACAGAAAATAATATGACAAAATCATTTGAAAGATGGCATTTACTGAAATTTCAAAACAAATTCTTGGTTCTTTCTGAATTTTAAGAATAAGACAAAAGTATTATAAATATTCAAACAACCGAATAAAAAAAAGCTTTCTTTAAAAAAATAGCATTATGAATAAGATATTTTTTTCTTATAATGGAAATAATTATTATAATGGAAAACTTGACTTACATTAAGCTTAGCTAAAGCCACTAATCTTCGTCATGAACTAGTTCAAAAAATATTTTGTTGACTCTGGATATCCTACATCAGAACAAAATCCAGGGAAAACTGATGAGAAGAAAAATAGAAAAATTATTTCATTAAATGGCCATATTTACCTTTGCATTCTTAGAAATTAAATTTAAATAATCAGAAAGATATAAAAATATTTTTAAAAAAAATCTTTTTTTTCACATGTTTGGAAAGTTAAATTCTGCAAATAGAGTTTTGAATATACATATATTAAACCATACAAAAGATAACCATGCTGATTTGTTGAAAGAATGAGTGCAATATAAAAATATACCATCTTTGTATAAGAAATATTGTATCATTTTATTATAAAATACATAATATTATTCACTCGAGATAGAGCAATTATCACGACATTTTATTTTAAATAATTGAGGTTGATGAAATTCAAAAACAAATGAAGCAAAAATGATGCAAATCATTTAATAAAAGAAATGATTATGGGGAAATATTTAGTAATACTTGTTTTTTAAATGTAAGAAATTTTCATTTTATTCCAAAAAAAATGAAAAAAAAATGTATTGTTGCAATATAAGTTTCGAAACTTAATATGCATTTTTTTATGGCATTTAAATTTAGTTGTCCGCAATGACCCTCAGATTTTGAGCACAGCTTATACGCTTGTAATTTGGTAGAATCGCTGGCCGTCCTCATAATGCACTCCTCGAGGTTTCAGATATTTCATCTTGAAGGAACTTCCTCTCATCTACAAAATCTCAAATTATTTAAAGAAACGTTGATTTATATATTCCTGGAAATAGAATAAGAAATAAATGTAACTATCCGCCATACTTTTAACATCTTATCCAAAGATGTTCAACCGTCTAGCCACAAATTCTTACCAATACTCTAGGTTAGAAATTTTACTTATCATCAGATATGACCAATTTCGGAGTTGTATCAATGTTGAAAGTAGCAAAGAGGGTTCACCCGTTTACTTCACAACCATCTGTCCTCTTACCTCAATTTACCATTTCTAAAGTCCTACAGATGCTCTTAAAATTTCCTGATTTTGCGATCTCATTTCAATGAAGATTGAAGTGTATGATTGATCCAAAAACTGCAATGAGTTACAACTCAGACCCTTAAACTCGTTACACAAACACAAAACTAACATTGAGCTCTTCAAACAAATATCTAAAATCGCTCTAAAAAATATTTGTGTTCCTCTCTTCTTCAGAAACATGTTTTCTTAATATTTGAACTAGTATCTTTTCAAACCATTTTATCTATAAGCGTTTTGCATTTAAAGTTTTTCATATTTTCTATTTTTTCCAATTATATAATATTCTCCTTCTTATTTTTTTCTATTCGAAATTCAAATTTTTTTCAATACGCATGCCTTGTTAATCTAGATAATAGCTTAATGCTATTCTAAATAATAGCTTAATGTTATTCTAGATAATAGTTTAATGCTATTACTAAAATTTTTCAACTTTCAATATATTTATATATATCTCGATTCCCTTCTTCCCACCTCCATTAGTTACTTCAAGATTCATAAGAAAATACCTTGTTATGTGCACAATAAGCATTCTACCCCATATATTAAATATATGGAGGAAAAATAAGAGCCTAATGGGAATTGCAGAATTCAACAACGGATTTTCTTTTCAAATGCTCAGAGCTAATACGGCGGAATAATATTTCCAGTTCAATAAATATTAGTCCATATAATTATAAAATATTCAACCATTATCTCCATGGATAAAAGTAAAACCAATATCATTTTTTATGCATTCCACTTTCTTTTGTATCCAGTCCAAATTGACCGGTAACAATATACGCCTCAAACGTGAACATTTGTCACAGTGCTTTTTAATTCAGAATAAATTTTGTTTAAAAAGGGATTATAATTGAAATTTAAAATGATTTTTTCTATGAAATTCAATTTATGTAATATAATTTTCGTCATTTGCTTTTGTGTTTATAATACGGAATATTTAAATGTTCTTTTAATTTATTGACTCATTTAAAATATTTCATCCTATTTTAAACTTCTAAATATTAAAATATAATCATTCAAATATCGAAAAACAATTAAAACTGTCCAAATTCAACATTATCTTCATAGGAGGATAATTGAATATAATTTCAGGCAATAACTTCATTATTAGATGCTGAAATAGCTTTTTCCATTTCTTATCTAAATAAAAAAATGAATATTTAAGCAAGATTGAAAAGAAAACATTCTTCATTATTAATTTGAAGATTCTTACCAACACTAGATCTTGCAAAATTAATGTACAGTGTCTTATAAAATTCACGTTTTGATTGAAATCCATTTTCTTTCTTGTTTGTACGTTTTCAAAGGCAGATAGAAATTGTGATCAGTTTACGACATAATTTTTCTTTTGTATTATTGACTTGCCAGAGAACTTCAAGATTCTTCTGTTTTAGCTATTAATCATCATGAAGGCTTTTGCTACTTTGTTCAAAAGAGATAGTAAAATGTGAATTAACAATTTTGTGAATTTGATTAGTATCATTCATGCTAGTACTTCCATTAAACTGAATTAACTCTGATAGTTTGTTCTAATGCACCAATTGTTTCATGTAATACTAACTATATATTTAGTGAAATGATATTGTAGTATCAGGGCACGCTAAATATCCATTTTTATTGTAGACAAAGAAATGGAATTTGAAATTAAAATTACTAAATACTATTACTAATTATTTCAAAAATATTAAAAATTAAATAATGAGAAAAAAATATTTGAAGGATGTTTGACGGAATTATAGAACAAATATGCTGGAAGATGAAGGAAAAAAATCATACATAAGAAACACAACGTAAAAATAAAAACTCAAAAGGCGTAAATATTAAAAAACAAGGTTACGACATCATAACGAATTGTCATCTTTTCATAGCATAATGGATACATTTTTCTTAAATATGGGTTAAGTATGCCACCTCTGGTGTCTCGCTTAGTGAGAGGCCTGCATGACTGCAAAGGAAAAGATTCTCTGACCCTAAATTTCCTAAATATACCATTACGTCATTCCTTTTGTCCTTTCTTTGCAGGCTATTTCGTCTCTGTCATTGCTGTGTTTGAATACTCGTCCTGAAACAGCGTGGTAAAGAAAGAAATGCATTGATTGTAAACGAGACTGGAGTTGTCAGCTTCAATTTTCCTACAAGAAGGAAAGGGGGAAAATGAAAAATGGGAATGTTTTATAAAGTTCTAGAAGGAAGAATATATAGCTTTGTCTATATATGTTTAAGTTTTTAACATCTGTATGATAAACAATGGAATAATAAGTTTTTATACTCTGAGTCGAATAGCAAATAAGAAATTGAAAACATAACCAATCAGTATAGCTTTTGGAAAGAAAAAAAAATAAAGTTTTTAGCTTTGCATATGTTTAGGATCTGAGTATGCCTGAGAGTATTCGAATTCGCTTTTATTCTATTAACTTATAAAAAGGAGGCAAAATGTTTATTAAAAAATAAATTCAACCGATACAGAAAACTATAATAATTTATTTACTTACGTTAGATTAGTAACGACTTCAGTTATAATTATATTGAAAATGTTTAGTATACCATATTAAGCTATTAAAATGTCGATGAAAGCAACATTTTAAAAAAGAATAGAAAATTTTATATTTTCATTTGAAATCTTTTACTTGAAATAAACAAATAACCCTTGAAATTATTCCTTTCAAACATATGTTTGACATCCTAATGAAATAAAAAGGAAATCAATCAGTTCAGTGAAATTTATCTGTCGCGTGTAATGTAAATATTTCAGTTTTCTTTTTACTTATGTTCAGAACATTATTTATTGCGTTTTATTTTTTTTAAATACCCTGCAATTAATGATTGGACGATAAATATTATTAATGTCATTTGTTACTATAAATGTTATTTTTAAAATGAATGTAAAATATTTATTTTTTAATTAAATCAAGTATCTAATTGAAAATGGATATAAAGAAGAAATTTAAATACACTGAAGAATTAAATTTAAACCCGTCAGAAAAGGAAAAAAAAACAATGCTGGCAAAAACGTAATAATATCAAGTAATTTAGCAAAATTGATTCAAATATCAATAAATCATCCCAAATTTACTAACTCTCAATCACTTTGTAGATGTACGAGTAAAGAAATTGAATCAGAGGCAAAGATCCATCAATTTATTTGACTAGGTTTGCATAAACTTTTTTAATGAAAATCACAGTCCTAAATGATGATACCATTGGGACTGACGATACCAATCTTAGTTTTCTTTTTAAAAATATAATCATAAAATCTATATGTACAATAATATTTGAATGCCTTATATTTCTTTTGTGTTCAATGGCTTAAGGCAGTGTTTCTCAACCTTTTAGTATTCACGGCCCAATTTTCAATCATAATTTTCATCGCGCCCCCCCCCTTTCCCACCACATACAATAAAATGTATACAATAATAATGTATTTTGAGTATTTTGAAGCTAAACCTACACTACAACCTTAATTTTAAGATTTACAAATTACCAAGAATACGGAATTTATTGACATTTTGCAACACCGATCCTCACCATTAGAAAAACAAGAATCCTATGGCTTTTTATTGCTCTTGCGTCCCGCCATGTCGAGCATTCTCACAGTTTCTCGAGAAGTTTCGATTTGTCTTGAATTTGTCTGGTCAGCTTAAAAGTTAAGTTAGGAGCATGCGCAGATGTGAACAAATGTTTTCTCATAGGGAGAAGGAGGAAGTTCTATGACGCCAATTTCAATTCCAGTCAATCTCATTCGAGTCGATCCTTCTATCACCATTGAATCTATTCTGAATGTGTATGTTATATATATTTTCGTGTAATTGCAATTCACCGTATTAAATATTCACGGCAACAGACTTATGCAGAATCATGAATAATTTTTTAAGCGGGAGTATAGACGATAGACAAGCATCAACAAGTACACAGACGAGCGTGGTTCCGAAAATAAAATCAAGAAAATATTCTCAAGAATACTTAAATTTTAGGTTCACTAGTACTGAAGTAAATGAAGAAAGGCCCCTGTATATCATTTGCTCAAAAATGTTGGCAGCAGACAGCATGAAACCTAATAAACTTAAACAACATTTGGAAACGCTTCATAGTGAGTACGTAAACAAATCCAGAGAATCCTTCGATTTAAAATTAAAATCATATGAAATGCAAAAATCATTGTTTGAAAAAAACTTTGTCTGTGAATGAAAAAGCTTTTAATGCCTCGTACAAATTTTCATATAAAATAGCCAGATGTAAAAAGCCTCACACCATTAGTGAAGAGCTCATTTTGCCAGCCGCAATTGTGTTTGTAGAAATTATGTTTGGAGATAATTTTGCAAACCAATTGCAGTCTATACCTCTATCAAATGATACTGTTACCCGTCGAATTGATGATATAGCTGAAGATGTAGAGTGTCAGCTTTTGTCGAAGCTACGTGACAAATTGTTTTCAATACAACTTGATGAGGCAACAGATAGTAATAAAGTTGCTCATTTCATTGCCTATGTTTGATTTTGTGATGCTTTGTCAGAAGTTGAAGAATTACTTTTCTGCAAACCAATAGAACTCAAAGCAACAGCACTCACATTATTTACTATCTTAAATTATTTTATAAACGAGGCAAACATAGAATGTAAAAATTGCTTCGGAATATGCACCGATGGTGCTCGTTCTATGTCCGGAAGATTCCAAAGTATTCAAGCACTTGTGAAACAAAAATTGCCACAGTGCGTCTGGACACATTGCATGATCCACAGAGAAACTTTGGCTTCCAAAGAAACGAGTCTTGGTTTGAATACTGTGTTAACTATGGTTGTAACCGTAGTAAATTATATAAAAATGAGACCCCTGAAATCAAGAATCTTTTCCGCACTTCGTAAAGACATGGGTGCAGTACATTCAGTGTTACTATTTTATTGTCAGGCAAAATGATTATCATGAGGAAAATTTTTGCAACTTTGTTTGTGAATTAAGAGAAGAAATCGCCGTTTTCCTAGAAGAGGAAAACAAACCGGAAGCAGAGATTTTTCGCGGTAGTTTATTTGTGATGAAATTGAGCTACATGATCGACATATTCGAGAAATTAAATAACTTGAATCTTCAACTGCAAGAAGCAAATACGCATATATTGGATACGAGTGATAAAGTTAATGCTTTTTGTAGGAAATTGGAATTGTGGAGCAGAAATTTAAAGCAAGAGAACTTAACAATGTTTGCAAATTTGAATGATTGTATTAAAACTTACAAGGCTGAAGAACAACATGTAAAAGTAGTTTTTGTAACCATTGAAAATCATTTAGCAATGCTAGCAAAGAATTTTAAAAGTACTTTCTTGTTGACGACAAACTGATATCAAGTTACGAGTGGGTGAGGGATCCATTTCAAAATACTCCCGAAGGAGTCTCAATTAAATAGGAAGAAATCTTCATAGACTTCACGGCAAGCGGCAAAACCGAAAGACAATTTAGTAATAAATCACCCTTTGAACTTTGGGCATTAGTGGATGATGAGTTTTCAGCACTAAAAACAAGGGCATTTCGCATTCTACTACCATTTTCAACATCTTACGTTTGTGAAACTGGATTTTCTGCGGTGGCTTCTTTGAAAACAAAATATAGATCTCAGCTAAAAATAGAAAAAGAATTAAGAGTGTCTATTTCTAATATTAAACCCTCCTTCGAAAAACTTTTCTCTGCAAGATAGGCCCAAGGAAGTTACTAATAATTATTAAATTTGTTTTTAATTTAGTAAGTTGTTTTAATTTAATAAGTTAATTACTAAATACTCGAAATGTATTTTGTTTTGTATGTGTGTGTGTTCTTTCCTTTCAGTCACTTAATCATTTTTTAAGCAACATTTTCTCTTGGATATGATCGCGCCCCCCCCAATCGTGTGCTCACGCCCCCCTAGGGGGGCACGCCCCACAGGTTGAGAATCACTGGCTTAAGGTAATCGGTTAATCTTACAAACTCACTTAGACGCATTCTTATTTGTAATAAAATTTTTAAAAAATCAGAGAAATTTTTATGTATTCCTTTGTTTTGTATTCTTAATTACTTTTTTTAAAAAAAAGGAACAGGGAAGGTAGAAAATCATCATGGTACATATTACATACCTTGGACCTATGCCATCTATTCCAAACATCTTCCACCCAGTATGAAATATTTCTGAACAAATTTACTGTATATCCATCATTATTTGATGTTACGAACAAATGGATTCTTCTTGTAGTAAATTGACATCAGTCATTTCTCTAGGTTTACACAAAAGTTTTAAGTGAAGGATATGTTCCTAAGTATACTGTTTCAAAAATACCTTATGACTAGCGATAGTAATTTTTTTCAAGGACAGAAAAAAGGAAATGATACAGCAATAAAAACAGTAAACGATTAAATGTAAGGCATTTGTTAAAATAAGAAGAAAAATATGAAACATTTGATAATAGATATGTGTTATAAATTCCAGCCGTCACATTCTTAAAAGTGAAGAAATAATTTTAAAAGGCAATCATTACAGTTATTAAGGTTTTGATTTAAATATTCTGATAAAAATGTTTTCATTAATAAGTATAATATATTTTTTAAGTGAAAACAAAATGAATTATATTTCGGTACATAAATATGTCCTCTGGACTAGTTATGTTCGCGTTCCAGGAATTTTTTAGTAATTTTCAACTGAAACATGATTACCCATTATCTTAACTGATTTTCGTTATTGGAAGAAAATTCGGAGACCTGATATCAAGAAAAGTTTAAAAATATTTTAATCAAAATCATACGAAATTTATTTTTGTAATGAAAAAAAAATCAATACAATCGCGGTCAAAAATAATTTCGTTTGTCATCTAGCAATCATATTTTCATTGGATTTTTTTAAAATAAATACACTAAATATACTACCCTTGGAAGTTGGATAATGCATATCTGAATTTCAGTATTAAAACTCTTAAAAACATTTAAAGCTTATACTTTAATTTTCTATGCGTAAAAATTAAATTTAAGTCATAAAATAAAACATAAAAATATAAAGAAATCATAATTTTTAAAATTTCTTCCTAATGTGAGATATTATAAATTGATATTTGAAAAAAAAACACACACACAATATACATTGAAATGATAAATCTAGCTTATACACTTTCCATTATTTTCATGAGAAATTATGGATTTTGTCCACAAAATAACGTATTTTTATACATTTTTTATTTATGTATTGACCTTATAATTATTGGAGTAAAAAAATCAAAACATCTCTCAAGGGCTCAGTATGCAGTGTTGGGGAAATTGAAAGCAGTGATAGTTATATAGATATGCAAAATATAACATATTTTTAAGAAATAAATTTATTTGAGAAGCATTTAAAATATATTTAATAAAAACATTTTATAAATGAAAGCAATGTATTTTCCTCATTAGATGTCGTATATGCATGCATAAATATCCTCATGCATGCATGTATGAAAGATAATCAGGTTTCTTTAACAAAGTTACAGCATAGTTTCAATGTTGTCAGGATATTTTTACTATGAGGAGATTAAATTTTGGATTATCTGACATGCAATTAAAGATTTCCAAAGATGAACTAAATTATGTATGTAAACATAAGAATCACTAAATTCTTAGTTTTTTTAAAGGAATAAGCACAGCCCCGTTTGTCTTTAATTACATATAGACTTTGAGTTAAAACTTTTCATGAAAGTATCAATTCTGCATCATACACGTTTTACTTCTGTGTAAATTGTTATACATAATTTTAACCAATAAATCTTTAGACATTCATTTCCACAAAACAGTACTTCATGTTTCATAATTTTTTTTATTTACCGCCCTTTAGTTTCATTTCATATCTAGTGTAATGTCCCCCTTTTCTATTCCAGATAATTGGCATTTATTAACAAACTGTGTCACCATCAATTAAAACCTTCAATTGCTAAATGCCTCCAGATTGCCAGATGGGGGATTTTCTTCAATTGAGTGGTCATCGCATCTAGTCATTAGTGATGTCCACCTGAAGAACCACACTTGGGTTTTCATCGTTTAAGAGAAATTTATTGTACCTTCAAGGGGAAGGAGTATAAATTACATTATAAGGGTTTTAATTTATATATTTTTTTCAAACATTAACTACATTTTTCCTGGGGAATTTCAAATGTATACTATCAATCGAAATTAAAATTGTTTAAAATTTGTAAAAAATGTTTAAGAAAATACTTCCTTTCCTTTTTACTTAATGTATTAAGAAATAAGTTTCCGCCATGTATTGTATTTAAGGTAAATTGCCATCTCATATTGGTTTAGTAATTAGTTAAACAAGGAAAGTGGAAGGTAAAGTGAAAGAAAAAGAGAAGATAAGCGCAAAAGTATGCTGAATAATGAAGAAAACCGATTGCAAAAATATTTGAGGAATGATGAAAAAAATTGGATATGCATTTTCGCTGCTCATTTGCCAACCAAATGAGTTTGTTATATTACAAACTCATAATTCCATACCAAATTATTTTAATGATAAGATAAACTATCAGATTAAATCGTTGCTATTACGTTCACATGCTTTTGAATGAGCTGATAGATTGACAGTCATTTCAAATTTGGAATAATTTCGATGTAAAATTACAAGTATCCGAACCTTGGAACAGCTCGCCTTAACTGTGATCTGGTCGTCAAGGGCTAGCGTTTTGTTCGAGCATGTTTGATCTTCCTCTCATGCTTTATCGATGAGATGGGTAAGAGGTCCCCTGTAAAAAGTGGTTTTGAGAGCAAATGTGTGAGTTCCATCTTCATATGAGCTGAAAGAAAAACTTCTGTCATCGGATGTTCAGGATTATTTGCCCATAGAAACTACTGGAACCCGCTGTTCGTTGTGATGCGGACAAGACATCATCAAATGTTAAATCTGCACATCAAAGGTTACTGCATTAGTGTTCTTCGGTTTTTATATATATATGTATATATATATATATATATATAT
>JAPMOQ010037617.1:43852-59691 GCA_026543055.1 Argiope trifasciata | reverse complement strand
CCATATTTATTTTTTAGTTATTGTATTTTTATTATGTATATAATATGAGATATGTCGATGCATAGAAAGTACGAGGTGTCCGTGCTCGGAACTGGCACTGCGCGATCGTCATGCGTCGACATTTCTCCATTTATTAATTTCTTTCTGTACCATATTTTTTTAATATGTTTCAGATGGTAGCCGAGAGATGAGTCCGTCTTTGGAGACTGCCGCTTTGCCCGGGGGATGCATCCGTCCATATTTATTTTTTAATTATTGTAATTTTATTATGTATATATTATGAGATATGTCGATGCATAGAACGAACGAGGTTTCCGTGCTCGTGATTGGCACTGCGCCATCGGCATGCGTCGACATTTCTCCATTTATTAATTTCTTTCTGTACCATATTTTTTTAATATGTTTCAGATGGTAGCCGAGAGATGAGTCCGTCTTTGGAGACTGCCGCTTTGCCCGGGGGATGCATCAGTCCATATTTATTTTTTAGTTATTGTATTTTTATTATGTATATAATATGAGATATGTCGATGCATAGAAAGTACGAGGTGTCCGTGCTCGGAACTGGCTTTGCGCGATTGGCATACGTCGACATTTCTCCATTTATTAATTTCTTTCTGTACCATATTTTTTTTAATATGTTTCAGATGGAAGCCGAGAGATGAGTTCGTCTTTGGAGACTGCCGCTTCGCCAGGGGGATGCATCCGTCCATATTTATTTTTTAGTTATTGTATTTTTATTATGTATATATTATGAGATATGTCGATGCATAGAACGAACGAGGCGCCCGTGCTCGGGACTGACACTGCGCGATCGGCATGCGTCGACATTTCTCCATTTACTAATTTCTTTCTGTACCATTCTATCTTTTTAATATACCTTTTTTTGTCAGATGGGACATCTTTCAGTGTGCATGTGTCGTAACGAAAAATATGTGCTCAGATTTCTTTTATTTAAAATTGCATACAGTATCTTTTTTTAATACTATGTGTGTGTGTCTAATATATCAAAAAGTATATTGATATATTTGTTTTTTGTATTGGTCACTGTGCATTTCTGAATATTTCGACATTTAATCTGTATTTTGTTACCTCACAGAATGAATTGTTTAACTAGCTTCCGAATTAATACTCATTGGTATACAGTATTTCCCCTTTCTTGAGTCTTCGAGGGAGAATCTAAGTATGGAAAGGTGCCTGTCTATCAGAAACAAGAAGCAAACAGATCTCCTGCAGCTTTCCCAAGACCTTCGTTTAGTGTCGATTGTGGGAGAACGATCTCAGAATGAAGACACCAAGGAGAAGAATGGAAAGTGCTTTTAACTGAGATTTCTTCAAGTCTTCACATCAAAAGAATTGCTGCACCGATGGGTTGCAGAGTTTGTTTTCTATGTTAGAGAAAGATTGTCCTTTAATTGAATTGCTGTGTACATCATTTAAATAAAATACTTGTCTTGAACCACGCAGTCTCTATCTGATCTCATTTTAAGACATGTTCATGTGAAAACTAGAAATACTGTAAAATGAATCTGATTCAAATTGAACATTTAAGTGTTTTGAGCAATCAGGAATGTCAATGTTAAATAATGTCATTGATTAATATTATATATCTAACACTAAGTAAATTTTAAAACTTTCTACGAATGCCTCCTGTTGATTTATTTAAAAGATCATATTTAAAAGACGATCTGTTTAATGTTGTAGAAGGATAATATATCAGCAATTGTATTGAAATAAAATAGGACATGAAGTGAGGTTTCTAATCTGCTAAAATAAATCCATCACATTCACAAAAATCTTTCGTCGAAAAAGAGCCAACTTATGAACTTCTTAGGCTATATTCAAACGATATTATTTAATGATCAAAAAATAAATTGATGCTTTTGCCGTGACCTGTTTAATTCAATGATTCATTTGCACAATCAAACCTAAAAAATGAAATAATAACTAACGAAGAGTAAAATTGCAAGTTTCTGATGAAGCCGAAAGAGAAATCAAACATATCCGTGAAGTAGAAATTAACTGCGATAAAATTTGAGATACTTTAATAATCTGAGAATCCTAGAGTATTGACAAAGATGCAAATGAAATTTGCGGCTCATATTAAATATGGATGTAGGTGTCGTGCTTAGTCGAACTTAATGTCTACGCTGAATGAACAGTGCTCCGTAGTATGCACGATTATGATAGAATTATTTCATGATTTAGTATTTAATTTCTAAGAACTTATTCATGCTTTTGTAAACTTCAATAGTCAGGCGACTCTATTAACAGCTTGACTGTTTTGCCTGAGTGCCATACGTGCATTGAATTTTGTTGGTTGTAAGCAAAAAATAAACCCTTGTGAACAATTATAACCCAATATTACAATCACTTTCAATACATAAATAAGTCAGGTATTCAATGGATTTCCATTTGAATCAAAATAAGAAAATATTCCCAAAATAGAAGGTGTCACCTTATTAGATAGTAAAGAAAATAAAGGTAAGTGGTTAATATAAAGTTTCGTTATCTCGAAGTGGTAGAAGAACCATATTGATTCGTGAATATGGTTTGGAATATAGAAAATCGCACTTTGAAATAATTCCCTATTGACGAGAAACAAAGATTTCGAATAGGAGCTCAAACAGTCGAAAATGAATTATAATTTAATCGAGAAAGTAATCAAAATAAAAATAATATATTTAGAGTCAGGAGAATTTGCTTTGGGAAAATAAGTTAACAAAATCAAAAAAATTGGAAGACATTTCCGAATGTAATTGAGAAAAGAACATAATTAAAATAATATATTCCGATTTTGAAGTCAAGACACTAATTGTTTATATTCATCTTGAATCCGATATATTAAGTTAACAATCGGATTAGCAATGAAAAATTCAATGGAATAAACTGTTTTATTTCATAATACTCGATTTGGTGACCAGCTGGTTCTCCAAGATATTGATTATATTTAATTTCATTTAAAACGCTTAGATCATATTCATGATATGTTGAAATTGACAGATATTAAAGATATATTACTTTGTCTACATATGCGCCACGTGTTGTGTACATGAAACACTAATAAAGACCAGCTACAAAAGATCAAGGCGCTATTTGAAACGCTATATATGGTTCATCTACGTTATAAACTTCACTCCCCCCCCCTCCATTTTGTAAAATTCACAGATATTAAAAAGAATTCTCCTTTTTTAGATTTCAACAATGGAAGAAGGTCAGGTAATTAAAAATTAATTAAAAATAAAAAGGTTTGAAATTCAAGGGAGCAATATAATCAATAATTGGAAGTTACTGAAACTACGTATATCTTTAAAGACTGTTTGCCAACGGAGTCTTAAACCGTGCTTTTGCGAATGCGTTACAGTACGTTTAATTCGGCAAAACAGAGGTGAAATATTCACATTTAACAATAAAGTAAATTCGGAAATGGTGCACATGCTCCCATGTATCGTCCTTTTATGAGAGTGAACCGCCGAAAAGTGGACGTCTCAGATTACTGAAACAAAAAGTATTTAGAAAAATTCAAAGAACATTCATGTGACTACTAAATGGTATCATTTAAAAGATGATTTTTTGATTTTTAAAATGGGATAGAAATTACTTTTAGCAAATTATATTTTCCGATGTAATTGCGAGAAATACAATAATTTTTAAACAATTAAAATTAGTTAATTTTGAATTAATTAAAATTTTAGGACAACTGCTCATAGGTTAATATTTCATCCTTCAAAATATATACGTGCCGAGTTTATACCTAGGTCATACATTCTAGCGTGTGAATCGTCAACACACACACACATATTCATTCATATTTATTCGTAGTAAAGATTAGAATATTACATGATCCACTAGGTTGGACCTCCGATTGACAAAGTTGCCTTCTTACCGATGCTCCCAAGATTACACTGCAACATCGACGAACTTGTTAGTGGGCGGCGTTCTCACACTTCTCTATGATCCCAATCTACTGGATCTTGATGAAAATAGGATAAATCATTGGAAGAAACTGTAACAAATTTTTCGGAAACTGCTGAGATTAAGACTGTTGAAATCAAACAAAATCTAAACCCAATGACGTAGAATAAAATCCAACATATCTTAAACTCGGTAATGTGTGGAAAGAATTTCAAGAGGTGAAACTCAAACCTTTCATTCCATGCGAATTTTTACTGTCACAAAAGTAGGCTTGAATGATTATTGGTAGCGGACACTTGTGTGAATACATCCCAAGTGTATGAGCAAAATCTATCTGAGAGAAAATAACCCCATTAGTACAAGAAGAAAGAAATCTTAGTGAATCCCGTATGCAGATTCAACTTTCTTTCGTATCAATTAGCTGGAAGTAAGGATGTAGTTGAAGATAGAAGGACTCTTAGATCCACTTTCCCATTATGTCAATGAATGTGACAAGCATTGGCTCTGGCAAGTACTAAGCTTTTCAGTTGATGGGTACATGTGGCATATGTTTTGCTCTCTATAACTGTTACGGCATGCTTCCTTCCAAAACGGTCTTCGAAATTTTCATAAGCGAAAGAAACTTTCTAGAAAATGGTGTTATTAGCGACAATCATAATGCAATCAATAACATTTTGCTCTTGTGATGTCGAGAATGCAGACCTAGAGTTCGTGATTTCTACTAACTATATGACGGTCTTAAGCTGAAATAGAGAAGTCGTACAGTCTCTACTCACATGAGAGACAATCAAAGGGAAGAGACATTATGGCGATCACTTCCAAAAGTCAAGTTCAGCACTGTTCAAATTAAGACTATGGAAGGTCCGTATGGATTCATTGAAACACGTTTTTTCGTCCCCATTGAGCAGACATTTATAAGTTATAAACCGTTCGATCTGTAGCTCAAGTGTACTTGTACTCTCTGACCTCCAAAAGAATTATGCGTATTGAAATCGCCAATAATCAAAAAAGGTGAGGGGGAACTAATCCACTACGTTTTTTAAGCATTTTTTGCCTAATGGTATCGTGGGGATAAATATATGGAACAGACTTTGCAAGTGACCTTGTAAGAAACTGTTTAAATTAAGAGGTGCACTGCAGAATATAGACATTAACAAACAAAATACTTTCTGGTTTAATTGTTTCTGTAGCTGCATTATAGCAGATAATATTATACCCATGAGTTTTTTTGGGAAAAAGTCAGGTTTCAAGAACGTTTCTTGAAATGCAAGACAAGAAGGAAGAAACTAGTTAATAGTAAAATTGATGTCAATAATTTTGGATCCATGACAAGAAAGTACCCATTAAGAAACTTTGTAAGGAAAAAAAGTCATTTGTGACCGTGGCTTAAAAGCTGGAGAAAACATCGAAAATCATGGTAAATTCATCATCCTTCTCAGAAGGATAAATTAAAAGGTGATCAGGACTTGTGTTAGCTGATTCCCGCGCCACCACTGACCGAAACGGTATCGCCAGAAATGATCAAACTATTTGGCGTGCCAAATATTGATGGAAAGCCTTTATAAACTAAGGCTTGAATCGCAAGTCACAGAGCAACACACTTTCGACCTCATTCATAATTTTTTTCACGTCTATTTATGAATGACCAGGTGTAAGCGTAACTATCACATCATGCGAATGCCAGAGGTTTTTCAGGAGCAGGTTTTGTGCCTTTTTGTACTGTATTTGTAATAGAAGCATTAAAAGATTGGTAAATTCAGTCAGCAATTGTGATTGAATCATTAGATTCAGGGCCAGATTTGAAACCTTCCGTATCGCACTGGATATCTACAGTTTTAGATTATCCCTTTACAAAGAAAGCGTAACTAGTTCCACGAGCAAATACAAAAGCTCTGAGCTTCAGGAAATAATGTCTGCTCTTTAACCTCGATTGTAACAGGATATCCACAATTTTAGATAATCCCATTACAATGAAAGCGTAACTGGTTCCAGGCACAAACATAAAAGCTCCGAACTCAAGAAATGACACCTTCTCTCCACCATTGACTTTTAACTACTTTTCAAGCAGGATATGAACAAAAAACTCTCTTTTTTACAGTTTTCACATTTCTCCTTAAATGAATATTCAATGATTTCGCGATCAGCTACTACACAACAGAAGCATGTGAAATCCCTCAGTAGCTAGTTTTTGAGCAGCCTAAACAATGACACTAGAAGCATTTTGAATATAAAGTCTTTTGAAAAATTTAATGTAACCAACCTTCAATGACTCTGGTAATTTGAGAGAATTAAACACTAAAATTAGATGCTTCATATTAAGTTGTCTATCTGGCCGAATAACAATCTGGTGAACATGCACCCTTCCTTGATTTTTGCAGCTTCTAAGTTCTTTCCACCAAAGGAAATTTTAATAATACCCTGAAGGTACTAATAGGAAGAAGTCACAATCAAATCTTTATTATTAACTTATGTATAAAATTAGTTAACCAGATAATGAACTTATATTTCATTTGTTTTACATTGAAATATTTCATCATACTCAGTTTACTGTTAAAATGAATTTACCAAAGTAAATATATATAACATTGAAATATAAATATTTATATTTCTTAAAATTTTGTGTAAGATATTTTAACTTGAAGATTTAAAAAGGAAAAATTGCATACAAGATGAAAGTCTGATATTGAAGATAAAGTACTTCATTAGCAGTCAAGGATGTTCACCCAGATCATCAGACTAAAAATATCAAACAATTATGAAATGTCTTTTTTATTATTATTATTTCTGTTTATTTGATATGATGTAAAAATTTCACCAAGAATTAGATACCGATTCTCCACTATTTGATTGTCTTAAAATATTCCCTAATATATCCAATACACTTCATCCACAGTAAACAGTATTGAAAAAAAAATTCTATAAGAAACAACTCAATTAAATAGCTAATAGCTCCATTAATTTTTATTCCCAATTAGAAATTATTTGCAATCAGTTAATAAGACATTAGCATTCAAAAAATATTTTTAAAATAAACTGATTTTATAAAGCAATATTAAAAGATGCAACATTGGTTTGATATTCAAACAAAGAGATAAGAAACCAAGCTAAAAATTCTAATTTATTAGTGAAGTAGACTGCATATACAGATATACAAACAATTAATATACAATAATGTTTATGAAACACAAATGAATATGAAATAACCACAAATACATTTTTTTAATACTCGGAGAAATAAATTTACAAAAATTCTCGGAATATAAAACATAATTTCAAAGAGATTTTGATATGAACATATCAAATTCATAAATAAGCTACTAGGTGAAAAAATTAAACCTGAACAGCTTAAAAAATTTAATTTCAAAAACATCCTACATAAATTATAATAAACAAGAAAATTACAAATGTGACAAATTTTAATGATAGTACGACCCTGTAGTAAATATATCGGAACAGTTTTACCTGTAATCTAAGATACCAGATTTAAAATTTCTCTTTAAAACCAATGATCAAACAAGAATGTAAATATTATACTATAGTTAAATCAGTAATTTTTTTCTATTAAATTCAATTGATTTCTTTATATATTATATATATATATATAAACCATGAACTAGCATTACAATTTTCATGACTTAAAAATATATTTGGGGTCATTAATAAAATATTTAGATGGGATATATTTACAAACGGCATTGGCCATAAAATGAGACATTTCAGTAATGTCGCATTCTAAAAAACTCAATTTAACAGAAAACCAATGTTATAATTTTTCAAAATTTATCTGGCTATTTTTCTAACAGTGATTAGATAACCAGCCTTTATATTTCCTTTTAACATAATTCTGCATTGTAAAATATGCTTTAAGTATGTTTCAAAGCTTTATCTTTTTAACATAGGTGAATGCCAATATTAATATCTTATAAACAAGATTAAAGCATTCAGCATACTAATTTCAGGTCAAGATAAAATCAACACATTATTCTTTAAAATGACCTCAATTTAAGTTTTAAATATTTCAGAGAATTATTTATTAAATAATAAAAAGGTAATGTTCATTAGAAATTTTAGTTTTTTTTACAGAAACGGAAGCTGAATGCTCAAACAAATTTACTTGTAACATTTTTTTTATAAACATTAAACAATGTAAATCAAGATAGAAGTTTAAAATGATTTATACATTTATCTTTTTTAAAAATTATGTTACAGAAAATAACAGGAAAACAAAAATATAATGAAGAATATAGAGGAAGATATGAACAAAAATGAAATAAATAAGTTTTATGACGGTTTAATACTGGATTATCATATTAACTTGGATAGGCAATATACAAACAATACAAACATAGTACACTTGTTATACAAAACATGTAAAAAACAAAACAAAAAATCATTTACAAATATTAGAAATAATATGAAGTGATTTAATGTAATATTATACAAGAAAAAAAAATGGGACAATCTAATAGCAGCATTTTTATGTACAGTATCAAGTTGCTTATAATGACACAGAAACAGACATAATATTAGTTTTAAAAACATTCATTAATTAAAATATTTTTTCACAAGTATAAAGTACATTAATATATTTTGCCATTAATAAATATATACACTCATTGTTCCTAACCAGTAAAAATATCCTGTCTACAACAGAGGCCTATTTCACAATCTAATTTAATCATCTAAACCTTGAAACCCATTTTTCTACACTTCTCATATTCATTTCAAAAAACAGATAACTTGTATTTATATGTATGTATTCTTAAACATATAGATAAAGAATTCTTAAGCTTTCAGTGATATTATTAATTAAATGTAATAAAAAGGTTCAGCTCATTCACATTAAAATATATATTTTTTTTACCAGAAAGCTATAAGATCCAAATAATTGTGCGTTTGGAATGCTAAATTCAAAAATAACCGAAACATCCATACTCTTATTTACACCAGAAATCCAAAATATCCAAGTTTATTTAGGACCAGGTAATACCATGGCCAAAATAGCAACATTGTTTTGAATTGCATGAACAACATAGAAACCACCTTTAGTAATTCATTCTTAAAAGTATTTTTATAAAAACAGTGTTCCTATTAAATAAGTATCCAATTCACTCATATGATTAATATGTTCATTGCTGAAACTGCGAGCAATAGTATTTTGGATAAAAGGACAAAGCAATTTTTAGAAAATGGTAAGATAAATTAATATATATAATGAATAATAATGGCAACTTGCTCACTAAAACCTATTCATTTCCTTAGAAAATAAATTACTACACTAATAATATTGGCCAATATATTTCAAAAAACAATTGCAATTTCAGTTATAAGAAAGAATTAAATATCTCGCACAATTTTAATAATCTTTAGAAAACAACATAACATGGAAGTATTGTTTAAACACCAAATTGTTTAATATTCAAGATATAGTGAAAATCATTTTCTGCAATACATAAAAAGATATATTTATTGCAGAAATGACAGTTAGCAAAATAATCCTTCCTCAAAAGTTATTTAGAGGCTAAAATAGCATTAAAAAATATTGCCTTTTTCTTGAATTGTTCTAGATTATTTATAGCCTAAATTTATGTTATTTATAAATCAAATAACTATACAAATCAAGCTATAAAGTAGATAATAAACTATTCTTTAAAATTATAACGATAAAAGGATTAAAGCTACTATCAAAGATATTAAGTGTTTAAGCTTCAAATATGTTAATTGTAATAAAAATTCTTAACATAATGAATTGAAAAAAGTGGTCTTAACTTCATATGAAAATTAGTACAAAATTCTGAAGGGGGGAAAAAAAAAAAAAACATCAGGGAAAATTTTCCGGATAACTAAGATTTAATTACAGATAAAATTAAGAGCTAACAATTCAGTTTAATACTATTAAACCAAATTAAATGACTGCTTGTTTAATATGCACTTCATTTCAAACATGGAAATGTCTCTACAGATTATAAGTTGCAGTTAACATTACAAGTTGCACATACTGCCATAGAAGATAAAGATATGCACATATATACTACAAACATGACTAAATTTAAAGAATCAAAATAGATCAGAGAAACATATGACTAGATTTAAAGAAGCAAAAACAAATAAACATGACTAGTTTTAAGCAAGAAAGACTAAGTAAATAAAATGACTAGCTCTAAAGGTAAGATTAGAAGTTCAAACCATAGCAATATCATTAAAACAGATTTATAATGTAAAGAATATTTTGAATATGAAGAAATATATAATTGTATAATTTTAAATCAATGTACGATTTTATATAAAGAAAACATGTTATTTTGCCTTAAGAACAAACATTTGAAAATTAATATAAACAATACTTCAGGATAGGATAATGAATACTAACTTAATACTTAACTCCAACTTAAATACTAATAATGAAATACTAGTATGTCTGATGTAAAAATAATTTAAATCAATGTATTTTTCCTAGCAATAAAACTAGATAAATTGTATTTAAATAAAAATAAAGATGGTAGGAAAAATTGTTTTAAAATTTGGTACTAATTCCATTATCTTAAATATTTCCAAGAACAAGTCTTGGGTGAATTTTTAACATTTTCTAAAAAGAATATAAGCTACAATGTATTAAATATTGCAATATAATATCATAGATGATTACTGCACATTTGTTCTGCATTAATGCTGGTATTACACTAAAATAAAGTATTAAAAACTAATTTTGTATATAATTCATTGAACTAAGAGTTTTAATTATTTTCTTAAAATTTTCCCTTCCAAGTATAGAAAGCAAAAAGTTAATTTCAATTAGCTACTATAAGAAATGGAAAGAAAAAGGCAAATAAAAATTTGAATTTTTATACAGCTAAAATACAGCAATGAATTTAACTACATGTATATCATCCAAGGAATAACATTACAAATTTTACATACTTCAAAACTTACATTCAACGCATGCTATCTTAGAAGGAATATATAACTTGAATCTTACATATAAATGAAAAAATATATATTTATTTGTAATGGTCAATAACAGTAATTATGCAAGAATTTCTGATAAAAACAAGCTATCTGTATTTACTTAACTTACCATATCCTTCTATTTCTTGGATTACTATTTATATGATCATACATGTTTTCATACAATTGAAATACAGCACAACAACAAACTAATTTGATCAACAACACACTTTGTCAGTATTTATATTATTAAATAACAAAAACTTAAATCGGGACATTTTACAGCTGCAACCTCAATTATGTCAATAAAATCTGACAGCTTCTCCAAGTATAAACCTAATAAAAAAAATATAAATAAATTCAAAAGCCATCAACTAATCAGAAATTTGATAAAAATTTAGAACATTTTAATACAAGTGTTACTGGTTAATTTTAGTAATCAAAATATTGAAGATCTTGAAAAAAACTTCTAAAATTTAATATTTCTCATCAGTTTTAGATATTTTTCTAAATATTCCACGACTCTCTTTTTTAAAATCTGTTTGAACGCATCAGATATTCAACATAATTTATGGTCTTCAAACAATTCCTATTAATCTAACAAAATAACAAGATAAACATTTTAGATAAAACAAACTACTTTTTTTCCCACATTTTTCATGTTTAGAACAAAATTATGACAATATGTATTCATAATTAAATGGAAATTACGAGCAAAAAAGCACAATTTATCAACTAATGTAATTTTTTAAAATATAAAAACACTTAAAATTATTAATATTTAGTTCAGAAACAATATTATTAAATTTAAAAATGCACTGTACTGATTACAAATCAAAGGAAAACATATAATAAAATGATATACTAAAATCATGAAAAGCAATAAATCCATTTCATACCAATGTCCCCCTCTTAATGAAAATTTTAAATCAAGCTTAAACAATTTTATTTTTACATGCGCAAAACAGCATTATTCAATAATGAATTCATTTTTGAAAATTATAAAAATTTAATGGGAAATACAATGGGGAAAATACTTGATTATTGTTAACAAAATAATACACATACGTAGTCACACTAAAGAATAACCACATTACATTATAAAGTAAAATATCAATTTTTCTTAATTTTTTTTTCTAACATTTTTGTCTCTAAACCTTACATTTTACATTATCGAATTTTTTATTTTTAAATTTAATACAAATTTTCATTCAATATAGTATTAGGAGCATGTGAAGACTTAAGTAGTCTAGCTACATATAATTGAGAAAATGCAAAGTAGACATTTTAAATACTTTAATTGTACTTAATTTTATCTCTTAACTAAATTCAATATACTCTCTAAGCATGCAAAGAGAATAAAATAGGCAAGAACATTTCATACAAACTGTTAGAGAATATATTTTGCACTGATTTATTCTATCTCTAAAATGTTAACTTACTAATATAGCAAAATACATACAATAACTGGTCAATGGCTGAAACTTTACAAATTAAAATCATATCACCAGATTATACTCACCCAAATGGTGGTGGTATATTGAATGTGGTATGATCTGTACTTCCAATACAAGAAGGTCTTGGGTGATTGGAAGAACTGTACAAAATTATACTCTATACAAGAAAAATGCATAAATAAGTTCAAAAAGATTTTTTTTTTATGTTTGAATATTCTTAAACTTTTTTTGTAATAAAAACCAATTAAAAATTTCAGATGAATTTAAAATGTATTCCATTTGGTAAACATTAACATATATCGGCTATTAGTATTAATTTGAATGCAAGAAACAGATAAAACCAATTTTTAAAAAAATTATTAAACTGCCAGGTTTTATTTACAGTAATTTACTCTTTTCTTTAAAAATCAAAAGAAAATACAACATAAATGCGAATTAAATTCCATCTATTTAACAGCAACCAAAATGAATCAATCTTACAAAATAAAATACATATTCTGTTAACAATGTTTTACTTGTATTATTGTCCAATTCCAAACATTTAAAAAAAAATTCACGATTTTTTTTTTTTACTGACAAATATTTCAACTTTTTTTAAATATAAATACAATTTCATTTTTCTCCCGTGAATTTCTGTTAAAAAGAATACTTTTCACGTATTCCAAACTGCTTAGTTATCCAATTACAATTCTTGATGTAACTTTAGCGATTATGTCAAAAATAAATAATTTTCACTAACCAAAGAATTTATAAAAGAAGCCTCAAAAAAATTTCATTCTTAATCTGTAAGGAAAATATTGAATGAAAATCTAATATTTAATTCAAACAAAAGCATAAAAATAGTTAAATATATTTAACCATTAAAAAATTAATTTCAAAATAAGTTAATAGAAAATATGAATAAGAAATATTATAAAATAACACCTTTAGTTTTAACTTATAAAACTCTAGCTTTACCATAAGGATAACAGTATCAATATTTATCCACATCTCCTAACATACATTCACATAAGCAGATTTTCACTTTCTCTTGTTAGAATGTCCTTGCACAATTTTCTCTGTTAAGAATATTGCATATATTTTTAAATGCTCAAGATTGATGAATGTCTTTCATTCATATCTTTTAAAATATGTAATTTACATATTTTAGTATTTATCTTGTAAGATTTTTCTTCAAAATACAGCTTGCTTAAATATGTATGAGGCATACATATTTTTCTAGCATTAAATTTATACATTAGTCAGCATACCATTTTACAAATGTAAGTCCACACAATTGGATCTGTAATCACAAGTACTACAGATTTCAAATAATTACATAGAATATGATGCTCTCAGGCTGTGTTACTCTGCAGTATTAATATCTGCTGATAAGTCATTTTCAATGGGCTGATCTTTTTTATTTATATCTTTTTCACCTTTGCAAGACATGTCTTCTAAAATTTTTGTAAGTCTAGCATTCATATATACTAATTCTGCATTGGCACTTTCATATTTTTTCACTTCCTCCTGATAGATGCGAATTTTGGTCATTTCTTCCAGTCGCTTTTCAGCTTCCACTATTTCATCTTCCAGATTCATAAACCACTCAATAAGTTCATCACGGGTCATTCTCTCAAATCTTTGACGTTTTTCTCTATGCCACATGACATTGAAATCATCACCTTCCGAGTTACTACCGTCATATTCACTCAGAGAACTCGGATCTGAATTGTCCACTTCTTCCGATTTCCGTATTACGCGGTCATCAAATAGGAACTGATTTGTATTTTGAGGTGCCAGAGAAACACCACAAGAACGTAAAAATTGGCGCTTTCGAAAATTTCTCTTTGCATTGCGCTCGTCCACCTTCTGTCGCTCAGCAAAAGACAACCTGTGGTAAGGTTTATATTTCCGCTTCTGGTTTCTGCCTGCTCGGTGTTTTTTCGTTCCAGATTTGCGTCTTCCTTTTTTACGTTTCAGTCCGTTAACTGCATTTGTACGCGTTTCGATGGTGGAAGAATCGTGATGAGAAGGTATTTCATGTGTTTTCACAGCTACTTCTTCTACATTTAAAGGTGTACTACTTCCAGGTTCTGTTGTCCGGTCATTCATTTTTGAAAAAATATTTTGGAACAAGCTTCAACGTAACAACAGTCAAACACTAACCCTAACTAATCAAACTGATCGCGAAATGTCGAGAGCAATCACCTTTTATTGATAATGAAGTTTATTATTTCATTTCAGTTCTGAAAAAAAATGAAATTATTTAGTTCACTTCAGTTCTAATGCTATTTAAAAGACACATGGTGGAAGGAATAGCCCGCTTTTGGACAAAGTTTATGAGCATTATTACTGATGAAGAGATGAAATCCACAAATATTTTACTAACAAATATTTTTGCTATCATTAATACTGTATATCTAATCCAAAAACTTTTATTTAATTCATATTAATAAATGTCTTCCTTTTTTCTATTATAATTTCTTTTAAATATGTGTTTTTAAAAGTAAATACTTCCAACAAGCAACACAATTATAAAATTATTGGACGGCGATTAGCAAATTGCAGTAGAATTATTAGTACTTGCCCAAAATTGTCACTTTAAAAATATTTATCATATATATTTTTAAAATAATCATCCCATCCTTTATGGTATTTGATATGGTAGATAGATTACAGACAATCTGTGTTTCGAAGAGGAAAAAATTCTGCTTCTTTTCCCTTTTCTAATTGCTCAAAACACTTTTTTTTTTCTTTAACCCCAAAATGTATATTTATAAAAGAGTCTCCCTTTCTTCTCTTGATCAATTAGCATATATTTTTACCCTGATAGGGGATTGTGATTTGCGGCTGCTTCCAATTAGCGTAAGATATTGCAAGAAATCCCTATGATGTTATTCGCATACTGAATACCGGCTAATATTGTAACAAAGTTGTTGGACAGTTTGTGCTAATTGGGTTAAGTTCAATAAATATTCTCACATTGTTTCTATTTATCACATTAGGAGGGAGAGAAATTTCCAGTTTTGTTTTCTGAACTCCGCATTAAAACCAAAGTTTGGAGAATAAAACTTGCACAGATACGATCAAGTATCGAGTAGTTATCTTTCCTCTCGTGAAAGAGAACTACATCTCATTCATTGCGAGTTACACTCTCGAAATAGCATTATGTCATATTCATATAATATCTTTAAAAAAATTGAAAAACATCACTATTTTACAATACTGAAATATGTAAAATAGAAGATTTTGTTACATTCATTTGTACTAATATGTTCAGATATTGTAGAAAGTAGTTTTTTCGCCGTTATTCCTTCTATTATTCCAACAGTTAGTCATACGAGAAATGTTTCCAAATGCTTAATTGCTAATTTAATTTGATAGGAATAAGCACTTGTATATCTAATTTCGGATTATTCTTTTAAATTAATAATTAAGGGTGTTTTTTTTTTCGATTTTATGTTTAAAATGAAATTTGAATTTAAAGAAAAAAAAACGCTTACACTAAGATTTCTATAAAATAAATCTAATACTATAATACGA